>BSBK01000917.1:0-600000 GCA_027943335.1 Chamaecyparis obtusa
TCTGTAAAATCCCTCAGTGTAATCTTTCACTGAGCTATCTTTCTGCTTCAAAGCTTGCATTCTCCTAACTAGGCTAATCTAATAATCACAAGGTAGAAACTTACCTTTCAATTTGTTCACCATCTTATTCCATAACTTAATTTTGTCTTTACCTTCCTTCTTTCTATCTAATTGCAAATGATCCCACCATAAGGATGCATGACATTTCAACTTTGTGCTTTTTCTTTTCCTCTAATATGTTCTTATATTCAAAGTACTTCTCCATCTCAGTTATCTAGTCAATTAAATCATTTGAATCTAGTCTCCCACTATACTCAGGAGGGTTAAACTATGGTGTAGATTTCAAACTAGTCAATTCCCTTCACAAAGCTTTCTTCTCCTTGACCCATTATAGGTGCAGGTGCAGCTTCTTCCTACATTTCCTTAGCTTCATCATCACTAACATCTTCAAGATGTCTTTCTTAGTGCTGGGTGATCTCAACAACTTCTAATCTAGTAGCAATTTGTCTTATCATATCAGCTAATCTTGGATCTACATCTCACCTCTCTCAAACCATCTTGAAACCTATGCAATTGTAGGTCAGATCACAATTTTTCACCCCACAACAATATTACCAACTAAAGCTTTCAAGAAGGAACCTACAGATCTAACCTTCACTTTGATAGCACCTGATGCAAGACATGGATGAAAATGGTGCCTAAGGCACTCCCAAATACCAATACCACCTGACGCAAGACAAAGATGAAAATGGGGCCTAAGACACTCCCAAATATAAAACCTACTTGTAGATAAACAACTTGGAAGAAACAACACAGAGAGGGAGAGAAGGAATACAAATTTATTTTATTAACTCATTCAAACTTCATACATGTCAGGATGTAAGGCCTTCCTGATTATGGTCAATACAATGAAATTTAATTATAGAACATTCCTCATACATGTGAGGATCCAAAACTCTAGATTCTATCTTCCTAACTTAATTACCTCTTAATCCTAGAACATCTCTACTTATTTATACAAGAAGCCACCAAATAGGTAAGCTCTAAAGATCCATTAGATCCATTGTTGAAGAAATAAATGGCCCATATTTAGGTCCACACATTTCACAATGAGTGATCCCATAATTAATATCATGACCAAAAATTAACTCAACATGTCGACCAACATCAAACAATTAAATTCCACCAGTCAGTAAACTCAGAAACTGAGTAATACTGAACACACTGAACCAACTCGTTAAAAGAAAAAATAAATGGTAACCAAGCTTGCTAGTGATCGACATGAAAACTTTACCAAGAACTAACAATTAGTTACCGAGAAAATGAAACAAGCTACCAAGTAGCCAAACAATCTCTAACATATTTTGGTTGATTCAGGATTGTCATAAACCCAAGATGCTCCTGCATCACATTTTCCCATCCTGAATGGGGTCCTTTTGCCTTGAATTGCAAAACTAAGTTTGGTCAGTTTGTTTCTGATTATTGGGATAAGGATAAGTGGAAGGATATATAAGTCATTATTCCTAATTTGATTCAGCTTAAAATATTTTTGTGTTCCACAATTATCAATGAAGAAGAAGATACTTTGATATGGAAGATGAACTCTAAAGGATGTTTCACTATTTCCTCAATGATCAATATGATCTATGTTACTCAAAAAGATCTCCTTGGTGGTACAATGCTTGGATGAAGGGTCTTACCCTAAGATCAACATGTTCTTTTGGATCTTATTATAGAATAAGATTCTTACTATTGACAACTTGAAAAGCAGAGGCCTCAACATGCCTAACCGATGCTTTCTATGTTGCCAGGAGGAAGAGACAGTGGAACACATTTTCATCCACTATCATTTTGTTGTCTCTTTATGGTCGAGTCTGCTGGACATTTTCAAAATGGAATGGGTCTTCCCTAAGGAAATGCAAACCTTCTATTCTTCATGGGAAAGTCCTTCAAAAAATTCCTCTATAAGAAATCTATAGAAAATTTATATGCCACATATGTTGTGGGGAATATTGAAGGAGAGGAATGAAATGTTTTTTAGAGATAAGTGTACACCTATGAATGTTATTTTCCTAAAGATTCAAAGAGGTATTTTTGAGAATATGAACTCCATGGGAGATATGAACATATAAGAATGATATTATTACTACCAAAAGGGAAGAAGCCATATGGAAACCCCCCCCAAAGGATGGATGAAAATAAACTTTGATGGGGCCTTTAAAGGAAATAAATGGCCTGCAAGGTGTGGTACTATTCTAAGAGATGAGGAAGGTAAGTGTATTGGGATTATGGTGGTTCCTCTAGGGACTCAAACTAATCATAAGGTGGAAGCCATGGCAGCTTATCAAGATCTTCTCCTAGCTAAAAAATGGAATTGTAAAAACCCATGGGTTGAAGGGAACTTTAGTAATATAGTTAATTGTTTAACAAAAAAATGTGAACCCTCATGGAATATCACTAATATCATTAAGGCCTCATGGGATATAATTCATAATTTTGATAAGTGTATTATTACCCATGGATACAGGGTGATAAATGGTATGGTTGATTGGGTTGCCAATGCGGTGATAATAAAAAATGATGTCTAAAGATGGAATATAGAGTAGGATGTTTTGTATGAGGTGAAATCACTAATCTTTAGTGACAAAATTCACAGCACACAAAGTGTCAACATCAAACCCAAGCATTGAATTATGAAATGACAAGGGTTATTAAAGAAAAATATTTTTTAAACAGGGACCGTAGTTCGACGTGCAATGTCATCATTATTCCGCATGTTTTATGGGATATTTGGGTTACTTCTCTGATAATTGGCATTTTATGGCATTACCTAGTTACAAATGTTTTTCAAAGATCTAGTGAGTGCACAAACCATGATTGAAGATATTCTGAGAGTGAAATGGGAGGCAATAGTAAAAGAATGGAGCTGATTTCTTGCAAAGATTGGAGGAAAAAGGAAGATGTCTAGGACATCCATAAAGAGGGTGGTCTTATTGTGTACATGGAGAGGCTGCATGGTAAAGATTCTGCCATTACCAAATATTTCCTAAAATAATGGAAGAAGGGTAGATTGACAATGGGGAACCAGACTATCAAATTTGATGAAGCTCTCATCAGCGAGATTATTGGTATGCCACGTGATGGTAGAAAATTCTACAGGGACATAAAGATGATGAAGGAAGTTGTAACTCTCTTTCCAGAGACTGAAAAGGAGAAAAAGAAACTGGTAAAATCTGATAATACCTATTACTCTCCTTGAAAAATCAAGAATCCTTGGTGCACTATTCTTTATGCTATTATCAATTACATTATTCTTGACAGAAGGTATTCTAGGGTTTATGGTTATCATCTAGTTCTTCTTAACCATTTTCGTCATAGGGATAAAATTTATTTGCCTTATTATTTACTATTCTTGATGAATGCCTCTATGAAGGATAGTAAGGAAAACCCTCAAGGGGATCATGTTATACACTAGGGTTTGATGGTGATATTTTATGAACACCTTAAGGCCAAGAAGATTGATAATCCTCTATCTTAGAATTTTGACTCAAAGGAAAATGAGATTGATGAAGATTTCTCTATGGGGAAGGTTTTAGAGAGTGATCCTAACTCAGAATCCTCTTCTAATGACACTAAAGGGAAACACAAAAAGACTCAAAAGAAATCAACCAAGGATTCTACCTCTAAGAAGAGCCATAAGTCAGGAAAAAATAAATTCCACATGGTGACAAATTCCTCTTCTGATGAGGAAGAGGAATATGTTTTTGATTTAGAAGAGGAGGAGAAGATAGTTCAGACAAGAAAGAAAATTTGTGCCTCTAGGAATATTACCCTTGATGATAAAGTTTATGCTCAAGGGGGAAAGATTCAAGATAGAGGGGAGGAAGATATTATTGGAAAGAATTCTATTGATTAGAATGAGGGCAATGGGAAATATAAAGAGGATATGTTGAAGGATAATGTGACTCAAGTTACCTCTTTCCTCACGATTGGTAAACCAGGTGTGAGGAGTTTCAGTAAAACTATTGATTGTATCATTGATGATAATGAGAAGTTGAAGGAGGATGTAAAGGAATTTTAGAAATAACTTCAAATTATTGAGGCCATGGATTTTGGAAAAGACAAATCCTTCCCAGATTGTATGGAGGAGATGATTCAAGCTATTGGGTGTGCTAAAGATTTGAAGGACTCCTTTGACTCTAGACTCCAAACTATTAAGAATAAGGTTACCCACTTGGATTACTAGAAGGATAGTAAAATGGAACAGAGGATCGAAACTATGGAGACTAAGATGGCCAAAGTGGAGGATAGTCTAAAAAAGATAGCAGAGCATAGCTATAAAATTCTGCAAGCTTCTGCGGAGCATGTTAAAATCTTGGTTGGTAAGATGGTGGGGCAAAAGGGGTCACATGTTATTGAGGTGGAAAAGGATGGTGTGGATGACACTTCTGGGTCAAGAAAGAGGACACGAGCCAACATCAGGAAAAAGAGCATTAAGAATAATAAAGATCTTGAAGATTTGAAGTTGACTAATGTAAACATGGACCTTATGGTGATTGATGTGGCTAAGATTCTCAAAGATTTTTAGTACTCTTTTGTTTGTGATAGGTTTTGTCTGTCTGTTGTTGAGTTGTTGGTGTTTGGTCAACTGGCTTTTTGTTTAGGTTGCCAACTTGTTTTTTTAACTCTTCTTCCTTTCTATTGTTTCTCTTTAGATGTTTTAACTAATGTAAAGATTTTGGGATCTTTAAAACCTTCTTTTCTCTTAATCAAAACATATAAATGTTATCTCTATTTGAGCATTAAAGATTGTCATTAGTATCAAAGACATCGATCGGTTACCTATGCTACTCTAGTCAGTAACTGCAAGCCTTACAAGCCAGTCGGTTAAGTCTTCACACTGAGCACTAGGGCAGTTCTACCGAGCATCAGTGTACACCGATACTAAGTGATAGTAAACACTGAGTAGACTGGACATCGAGCACCAGTGTAATTACTAAGTAGTATATATAGTTTTTACCGAGGAAGATAGTAAATGGCATAGTAATCAAGAATGACACACTTATCTATGCAAATGGTTACAACAGAATCACAAAACATTTTACCAAGATCAAGGATGATTTATAGTAAGATTCCATCATTAATTGCGATGATGAAATTTATGTATTTGCTAGATCTAGGTTATTTGTGTACATCGTAGATCTTAGGGTTATCTCTAAGATATTGTAACCTAAATTTTGTTAAGTGGTAAAAGCAATATGCTATATAAATGTAATTTCATATTATTTTTGTATGCGTGAGAGAGAAGCTTGATAAGGAGGTTGAGAACATGAAAAGAAATTATTGAAGCATTAGCCAAATTCATGAATATTAGTTATCAGGAAGAGCATAAAATTATTCAGAGTTATTCAGATTAAGTAGAATTAGACAAGGCTACCAAGCAGTTTAGAGAAGAGATCTTCACACAAAAAGGTGATATCTATTTAGTATTTCATAGATCTATATTAGACAAGTTGAGTTGTCATTAGCAGATATTTACCTATTATTTTCTAATTATTGTAATAGAGTTTTGGTAAAATCTCTTAAAAGAGTAGACCTAACAGTCTTTTTGTAAATCTCTTAACTAAGTGCACACTCAAGTAGTGTTGTTGAAATCCTATCACTAGGTAGATCTAATTGATCTAACATGTTACTCCTAATAGGGTAAGATCACCAGAAGTGATCACCACTTGTAGCCCTAACAGGAAAACCTTTTCTATCTATAGTAGTAAAGAATTTGTGGGTGTCATCCCCACCGTAGTTTTTACCTTCTAGCAAGGGAATTTGCATTACCAAAATACTTGTGTTATGTGATGATTATATTGTTGATTTCATGCTATTTACTTTGATAGTTAAATAAATGAATGATGCATGTAATGGATTCAAGTTATAGTTGAAGGTTTCTATTGTTTTCTATTTAAGGTTTGAAAGGTTTATGAGTTAAAAGTTTTTGTGGGCACTGATTCACCCCTCCCCTCTCAGTACCCTATCTCTCCAATCCAACAATTGGTATCAGAGCTCAGTTCTCTTATTGGATAGTTTAACCACTGAAGGGTAAAGATCTAGTCATGGAGAGATATAACCTAGATAAGACTATAGAGAATCAAAAGATTCAAATGCAGATGTTTGTTGAGTAGTATAAGCAAGCCAAGGATGGATTGAAGAAATTACTAGTTGAAAGGAAGAACCTAGATATTCTGCAAAATGAGATTGGTTACCATGAAGAAGAGATTGATTATTTATTTGATCACATTGGATCTAGTTCAGGAAGTATTTCTGCTGGATCTGAAAGTATAATCTTTGATTTATCTGAAAAGAATCTTCACTTAACTGAACAAGTGAAAGCCCTACAAATCAGTCAAGAATCACAGATGGTGAGAATGGTAGAAGTAATGAACAATGCTAGACATGCTGAGCAAGACAGGAATCTAGATATTGAAGACAAAAGATATATAACTAAACAACTTCAAGCAAAGGAAACTGAGATACAAAGACTCACCGAGCACCATTTTGAAATATCCAATCAGATGATGATTTTGAATCAGGAGGTCAATGGAGTTAATGCTGAATTGTTAAGAAAACTTGAGGATATTGGAATACTCAGGGAAAAAAATGAGAAACTGAGAAATGAAGTAAAGACTCAATAAAAACACAATGAAATGATGAAATTGGCTAAGGATAGTTCTAAAAAGATTGATGATTTTCTGACTAATCAAAGAAGATTTGGAAGTAAAGCTGGATTAGGCTATACCGGCAAAGGAGAATCATCCAAACAAGCTGAACAAGTCAACAACAATCAAAATCAAAGACCTAAGATGATGTCATGCTATCACTATGGCAAACCGGGATATACCTCAAATGTATGTAGAAGAAAAGCACAAGGTAAACCTCCAGTCACTCCTAAGTTTAGTGGATACTATTATTACTGTAGCAAATTTGGTCACCAAGCTTATGAGTGTAGAGAAAAATTGAATACAAATGCTAACAATCCTACCATGGAGAAATTATGTTATACTTGTAATGAACATGGACACATTGCACAAGAGTGTAAGGCAAAGATGAAGCAAGTATGGACACCAAAATGAAAGAGCAAACCCAAGCCTTATCAACCAAAGAGACAAGGTAATTCTTATGTTTGCGATTACAACACATGGGCTAAATATATTGCATCTGGTAGATATGGGCACATTGTAGAAAATTGTATGAGGAAAAGATGGGCTAGACAATCATAAAGCTGGACAAGCACTGGAATGACATGCTTACATTGTCATAAGGTTGGTCATCTAAGAAATGACTGTAGTTACCGAGAACTAGAAGAAGCACATGTATTTGAGAGTGGAAACACTATTGCAGATATCATGAGAATCAGGAACACAATGTGGAGAAAGGCATCAAATGAGAATGCTAAGTCAAGTAATGTTGTCGGTGAAACCTTGTCCACTAGATTAGGTGACATCGGTACCTCTACTTAAGGTGATATAGGTATGTATGGGACTGACATTTCAAAATGATCATATTTTACATACATTTCCTTATATATGATGAGCACATACCAAATCTGCATGAATAAAGATGCACTATGGTTTATATGTTATGAGCTAAAAAAGTCACACAGTCGGTAAAAGTCAGACTGAGAAAAAGGTTACCCATCGGTAATCACTATTCAAGGTTAACCGAGTATCAGTATCAACTGAGTGAGAAATCTTATGTTAACCGAGCTGATGGAAGTTTGTAGTAGTCGTTGAGTTGACAGTTGTCACTAAGCTAGAAGTAGGTCAATCATTAATGACATAAAGTTTTAAGCAGGAATTCAAAAAATGCTATAAATACATGAAAGTTTGAGTTCATTTTCACAAAGTGATTTTGGAGAGTGATAATTTCACAGAGTGAGTTTGAGCAAAGAATCTTTCAAGTTCATCCAAAGCAGTTGTAGATCAAACCGAGTACATTCATCATACTTACCAAAAACCTAGTCTGTTATAATGGCATCCACTATGAGCACTTCTAAATTTGTGGAAGAGGAAGTTAATCTTATAGTGTCAGAAAACTATAGTGAACCCAAGTACAAGTCACACCCAGAAGTAGCATCAAAAATAGATTCAGCGAGCACTTTTTTGAGCATTCCACCTAGGGTTTTATTGGTCAAAGACATTTGATCATACATTCACTACAAAATAGGAGAAATAGGAGATTTTGATATGTATGTTGCATACCAGGCACTTTGTAGTGAAGATGCAAAGCTAAAACCAGAATATAAATAGGTTAAAATGATTGGACTCACTAATGCCCTAATTTTTTTGAAGAATTTCAAAATAGAATGGATAAGGGATGTGCTAAGTCAATATCATGAGGGTACATTTTGGCTGGATGGTCTGATTAAGATAATGAAGAAAATGATTCATAGGGTTATAGGTTACCCTACAACCGACAAGGCCAAAGTATTTCAAAGTTCATCTTGAGTCGATGTTGAGAAAAATATAGGTAGAGCATGGGATGATAGAGCACTAAAAATTTCATCAATTGTGGATCCAAAAGTTAAGTTTGCAGCACATGTAATAGGTTATAATTTCTATCAGTCGAGTAGACTGAATAGTGTACCGTGTACTGCTATGGATATGGCATACAAAATGATAAAGAAGGGTCATTAGATAGACCTTGCCGAGCTACTCCTAAAATAGGTTGAAGAGAATATGAAAAAAATTCGGTCACAAAAGTCTAATACCTGTAAATTTAGCTCACTGCTAGTATGCTTATTTTTCTATCTCCAAAAATTCTTTCCTTTTTTTAGTCACATAGATTGGCTTACCGACACACCGATCATTTCACAAATTTCTGATATAATGACAAGTATGGGAGATAATGAAAATAATATTGTAGATGGTTATTTTGAGGAGTTTAAGATCAAGATGAATTTGAGAAGCAAGATTCCAAGCTCACTAGTTGAGAAATATGAGATGGACATATGTTTTCTAGTTGACACTGACCATACATTGATTAAAGTTGTAGAGCTGAGGACTAAATGGATAGCCCCCATGGGATATGAAATGGCTCATTATTTTGGTTTGAAATCAATCAAGGTGTTACTAGATTTATTGAAGGACAAGAAGGCCAAGAGGTTTGGAACCTATGAAGAGGTGAAATCTAGAATAAAAATAGATCTTCTCATCAGGAAAATAACAATAAAAGAAAAGAAAATGAAGAAATTTTTAACTGAGCAATTTGAAGATGTATCTGACTCATCTGATGAGTCACTAGTTGAACCTACAACCAAAGGTTAGTTACTGTTAACTAAGAAAGCACATGATCATGAGGAAACTAAGTCTGAAAAGAAGAAAGATTCAATACTGGTTTCTCCCACCCCAACTCCAAAGAAGAAGTAGTTGCCAGTGTGGTTAGGAGCATGAATAAGGTCAAAAATTGGAGCTTCACCACCTCAGAAAAATGGAGTTGAAAAGGTAATAAAACCTAAGGTAGCTACACTGACCAAAACTTATGCAAAAAGAGGAAACAAGGTTGTAGCTCTAGGACCAAAGAAAAAGAGAAGATTAATTAGAGGAAGAGAAGACCTTAATGATGAAGAAGATGAAAACAATTAGTTCAAGGTTGCCAGTAATAAGAATAGGACAATTGATGACATTGTTGCTGATATAATTGAGAATGGAGCACCCACAGATCCCGAACTCAGTTAGTTTGACAACATGTTTATCCAAGATCAGAATAAAATTGAGGAGGTTGTCATCTAGATGATGATAAGCTTAAAAAGAGTTCCATTGGAGTTTGGAAAACCACGCCCAAGGCATTAGAAGAAAGAATAAATTAGAAGTGGTCCTATGCCTTGGACACCGAGAAGAAAATGAGGGAACAATCCCTAATTGAGGTAGCACCAAATTTAACTCTTGATGAAATTGATGAATATATGAACACTTACTATAAGAGATTCAAAGTAAAAGGCCAGGCTATGCAAATTTTAGATGAAAATCTGGCAGATGTTGATGAGACTGGCCAACTCATGTGGACATCAATTTTTGTAGGTAAATAGCAAGTTGAGAAAAATACATTTCTTAATCTGTCTAAGAAGAGACAAAGGTCAAAAGGAAAAGGTATTTATATAGATGATGATGATGATGATGTAGCAAAGAAGACAAAAGAATCAGGTGTATCATTTACCGAGGTGATTGATACAACACTTGACAAAGAAGTCAAAAGCAGTTCATAGGATGCACCAGATCCAGTAGTGATCCAGATAAATGAGATAAATGATGAAGATGTACTCATTGAGGACATCACTAATGGTGATCCTAACGATAGAGATGATGATGATGATGTGAACATTGCACCAGAAAATGCACAAGATGAAGGTCAAGTTATCGAGTGTGCATTCACATCATTACCGAGCAAGCTTCCTATCCTCGTGGAAGCAGTTGAAATTTTATCACAAGAGAAACCCGAAGATTCAGACCCCAAACAACCAAAGGATAAAAAAGGTAAACAAGGAGTAGAGACACCTACTGAAACAAATAAGCCTGAATAGAAAGAGGCACCAGAGGTAGAAACAAAGGATCAAGAGAATCCTAATGTAACCGAGGCCACTCTATCAAATACTACATCAGAGGCTCCAACATAGTCTACTGACACAAAGGTCACTAAGGAGTAGCAGAAGGTAGATATAGTGTCACTTGAGTAGGTTACACAAATTTTTGAGGTAAAGGACATTGTACTGATTATAAAAAGTTCACCTCAAGAACTAGAGAAGAAGAAGAAGAAAAAGAAAGGAAAAGGGCCAGTCACATTAGATGAAGTCATAGTTATATCAGATTGTGACCCGAGGACCCTAAGCCCTGAGGAAATAAGAAAATATGGGGCGTTGTGTACAAGGCAACACAAGAAAAATCAAAACAAGAAAGCAAGAGCAAGGAAATACTTGAGAATGTAAGAGATATCTTACAATAGGTTATACCAGAGGTACATATAGATGAGGATACTCTGATCATGGACCAAATTGCAACACTTGCAGAAGAGATAAATGCTCTAGATGTTGAAGCAAAAAAGAGAATAGAAGAAAGGGAAGAATCTAATATACAAGATAAACTTGCAGAAAGGATCAGCCAAGAAGTGGCAATTAACAAGGTTAAGCTATCTAAGGTAATAACTGAAATTAAGGGTATTACTCAACTAATTTGTCCAATTTTGTTTAAACTATGCACTGTGGAAACCTTCACTACCAAGATCAATGAAAAGATTAAACAACTTGATGGTGAAATCAAAGCCAGTGCACAAGTTGATGTAGGGGCATCCAAGGTTAAGGTAGGGGCATTCTTTGTCCTCAGTAAAACTGCATGGGGTGTTTGTATTTTGGCCAGTGTTACTCGATTGCAACCTTGACCGATGGCCTCAGTCATTGAAGGAAGCTTGGTCATTGAAGGAACTCGGTAGTCTTTGGCACTCGGTGAAAGTGTTACTCGGTCATGCTTGTGGTGCTCGGTTGACACTGGTGCTCAGAGATTCTTGGCATGCTCGGTTAATTTGCTGTCGCTTGGTAGTTCTGGTTTACCGACTGGAGTTTTGTGTGATTTTTTAAGCTGATTTGGTGCATTTATTTTTGGTAGCTATTTTTATAGGCTGACATGCTAAATTAAATGTTTGTATACAATTGTAAGCTGACATGTATGACATTTAATTATTTGTTGGGGGAGTTAATGGTTTCATCTAGTTGACTTGTGGTTGATGAATAGTACTTATAGGATGTTTGGGTAGATGTTTAGGGATAGATCAAGGGATCATTGGGAGATCATAGAGAATTTCATGACTTGGAAGGCTTAAGGAAATCAGATCTGAGGTTCTAAAAGCTGGAGTTGGTGAAGTTGTAGAAAAGATCCACATGATCTTGCAGATCAGATTGTTATCTGATAATTGTTGTAGCAGAGCTAGTGGTTTGCATACTTGGAGGAAAGGAGATTTCTTGGAGGCTTATGAGCTCAAGTTTAGATCTGCCTTAGGGTTTCCATCAACTTCTAATTATCTTAAGAGCTAAACTAGTTGAGATTGTATTGGATCTGTTTATGGATCTTGTAGAATTATTTCTATTTGTAATTTGCCCTAACCTAGAAGGCCTTACAGCCGGGCATGTTAATGAAAATTACTTGAAACAATTATGGTGTTATCTATTGTGTTGAGTATTCCACTGCATAATTATGTTGGCTGTAAGGTTTGGACTATCCTTCATTGGATCCATGATCCTTGACTACATCAGGTGGTATCAAAGTGAAGTTTTTTCTTGATGGAAGCTGATAGTTGATCTTGTGGAGCAAAGGTTGACCTAGCAAGGCTGATCTCGCAAATTTGATCTTGTTGGAGCAGCAATTGTGCGCAATCTAGATTACAGATCTAGAGCACTAAAATTTTGGATCTTGCCCTAGTTGTTGTTCAAGGTGGCAGGTTGAGATCTGACTTGTACACAACTTGGAGATTTCCACAAGGTGGTCAGTGAGGGTTTGTTGCAGAGGCTTTTTGCATATCTTTAAGGATGCCTCCAAGAAGATTGGACCTTAGAGCTATTGTAGATCTTTGTGATGCTGTGGAATCAAATATTTCTAATAAAGTTAGATTGGATGTCAGATCTAAGATAGAATTGATGAAGAATGACATGGTCACTGAGATCATGAGAACTATTGCTGGTGTACCTAAGAATGTTGGTACTAAAGATGGCTATGAGGAAGCTGCTAAAGAGTTTGAAACTTTTGGATCTAGTGGTGATGACCAGAGGAATAGATCTGGTGAAGATAGAACTACTCGGTTGCATAGATCTAGAGCTCGGTTTAGTAATGGTTATCGAATGGAAGTTTCTACTTTCTTTGGTACATTGAAGCCCAACAATCTGATTGATTGGATTGGTGAACTTGAAGATTTCTTTGAGCTCAAAGAAACTGAAGATCCTCTTCGGGTGAGATTAGCATAGACAAAGTTGAAAGGAAATGCTACTCTTTGGTGGAAAGAACTACAAAGAGATGGAGAAGATGAAGGTGAAACAAAGATCAATTGGTGGAGGTTGATGGTGACTAAGTTGAAAGATAAGTTCATACTAGTTGACTATGAGCTTGACTTGTTTAAGAAGTTGCAAAATCTGAAACAAAAGGATTTGTCTATTGAAGATTATACCGAGGAGTTATACAAACTTACTATTCGGTTTGGACACCGAGAGCTTGGTAAGGAATAGGTAGCTCGGTATGTGAATGGTCTGAGATTCAATATTTAGGATGAGCTTGGTATGCTGAAGATCAATTCTATTGAAGATGCTTATCAATATGTTCTAAAGGTAGAAGATAAGTTGAAAAGGAAACAATACAGTAATCCCCGAGGAAAGGAAAAGATTGATCACTTGGTGAAGGATAAATTGAATGATGCAAAAGATGAACATAAAATTGTGGAACTAAAGAAGAAGATAGGTAGAGTTATCTTTAAGGGTACTTGCTATAACTGTGGAGAGGGAGGACACTGTTCTTTTGAGTGTACATAGAAGAAGGTTAACTGACTTACTGCTGTGATGAATGAGAACATTTGGAATGAACCTGAGTTAGAGAACTTGCTACTTTAGTGAACATTGGTCGGTACAAAGGAGGAACCTTGTCAGAGGAGTAACTTGTTTAGAACCTGATGCAAGTCTGAAGATAAACTCTGTGATGTTATTGTTGATAGTGGTAGTACTGATAACCTTGTTGTTGAGGACATGGTTCAGAAACTTGGATTGAATAGAATGAAGCATCCTTGTCCTTATAGGCTTGGCTGGTTACAAGATGTTCATGCTTTGGAAGTAAGAGAACAATGCTTCATTGATGTTTAGATTGGCCAGTACAAGGATCTTGTCCTTTGTGACATTGTGAAGATGAATAGTTGTGATATATTGCTTAGTAGACCTTGGCAATATGATTGCAGAGCTATGTATGATTGTGTCAAAAATGTGTTTACTATTGAGAAGGATGACATGAAGTTTTCCTTGATGCCTTTGATGGATACAACACTCGGTAGTAGAAGCATGAGTATTGGAAACCAAGTTGAGATTGTGGATCTAGAGAAAATGAATGATCAGTTTGGAGAACCAACCTGTATATTATCAAGAAAAGACTTGAAGAGATAGAGGAAACTAAAGTGGAAGAATTTGCAAGCAGAAAAGGTGGAGGACTTGTATGTGAAGAACTAGTTTAGGACTTACGTGCTGAATCTTGGAAGATGTTCTTCTCACATATGAACATATTTTGGAACTTGGGGTGTCTGATGTAGGGGCATCCAAGGTTAAGGTAGGGGCATTCTTTGTCCTTAGTGAAACTGCATGGGGTGTTTGTATTTTGTCTGGTGTTACTCAGTTGCAGCCTTGACCGATGACCTTGGTCATTAAAGGAAGCTCAGTCACTGAAGGAATTCAGTAGTCTCTAGCGCTTGGTGAAAGTGTTACTCAGTCATGCCTATGGTTCTCGGTCATGCCTACAGTGCTCGGTTGACATTGGTGTTTGACGATACCTGGTGTGCTCGGTTAATTCACTATCGCTCGATAGTTCTAGTTTACCAACTAGAGTTCTTTGTGATTTGTTGAGCTGACTTGGTGCATTTATTGTTGGTAGCTATTGTTATAGGCCGACATACTAAATTAAATGTTTATATACAATTGTAAGCTGACTTTTATGGCATTTAATTATTTTTTGGGGGAGTTAATGGTTTCATCTAGCTGACTTGTGGCTAATGACTAGTATTTATATAATGTTTGGGTAGATGTTTAGGGACAAATCAAGGGATCATTGGGAGATCATAGTGAAGTTATTGACTTGGAAGGCTTAAGAGAATTAGATCTGAGGTTCTAAAATCTAGAGTTGGTGAATTTGTGGAAAAGATCTTGCATGATCTTGCAGATTAGATTGTTATCTGATAGTTGTTGTAGCAAAGCTAGTGGTTTTCATACTTGGAGGCTTGTGAGCTCAAGTTTAGATCTACCTTAGGGTTTCCATCAGCTTCTGATTGTCTTTAGAGCTCAACTAGCTGAGATTGTATTGGATCTATTTGTGGATCTTGAAGAATTATTTCTATTTGTAATTGGTGGTAACCCAGAAGGCCTTACAACCGGGCATGTTAATGCAAATTACTTGAAACAATTGTGGTGTTATCTATTGTGTTGAGTATTCCACTATATAATTTTGTTGGCTGAAAGGTTTGGACCATCCTTCATTGGATCCACCATCCTTGACTACATCACAAGCAACCTTAACCAAGCCTCAAGCATTTGCCAAGCATATCTTGAAAGTTCAATAAGTTAGGTGGTTGAGAGAAGATCTCAGGAAATAGGAAGAAATAATCAGTGAACAAGTCATAGAATTGCAAACCAAGTTGCTTCCCTACCTGAAAATCTTTGAGAAGCACATTGTCAAGGCACAAATGCTTGTTGAAACACCATAAATCTCTGTGTTGGACAACATTTTTGACATGCATGCACAAGTCGGTCTTGAGCACATTGCTCTCACCAACTTGAAAGAGGAATGGGAAAATCTCTTGGAATCATTAAAGAAAACCCACAAGCACATTTTTTATTATCTGTAAGTATACATTTTTTTATTTGGCATTAATATAAAAAAGGGGGATAATAATGTATATGCCAAATATGTAAATAGATGCTAAGTATACTACACATTACTGGGAGCATGCACCAAGGGGGAGTAATAGAATTTTTTTTGATAAGTATCTATGTATATGGCGGAGACAGAAAGTATTTTGAGATCATATGTCTATATTCATTTAAGGTTTTGATACTAATGCCAAAGGAGGAGATTGTTATCTCTATTTGAGCATTAAAGATTGTCATTAGTATCAAAGACATCGGTCGGTTACCAATGCTACTCTAGTCGGTAATTGCAAGCACTACAAGCCAGTCGGTTAAGTCTTCACACCGAGCACCAGGATAGTTCTACTGAGCATCAATGTACACTGATACTAAGCGGAAGTAAACACCAAGTAGACTAGACACCGAGCACTAGTGTAATTACCGAGTAGTATATATAGTGTTTACCAAGGAAGACAGTAAACACCATAGTAATCAGGAATGGCACACTTATCTATGCAAATAGTTACAATAGAATCACAAAATTTTTTACCAAGATCGAGGATCATTTATTGTAAGATTCCATCATTAATTGTGATGATGATCTTTATGTATTTTCTAGATCTAGGTTATTTTTGTACACCATAGATCTTAGGGTTATCTCTAAGATATTGTAATCTAAATTTTGTTAAGTGACAAAAGAAGTATGCTATATAAATGTAATTTCATATTATTTTTTTATGCATGAGAGAGAAGCTTGATAAGGAGGTTGAGAACATGAAAAGAACTTCTTGAAGCATTAGCCAACTTCATGAATATTAGTTATTAGGTAGAGTAGAACAGTATTCAAAGTTATTCAGATTAAGTAGAATTAGACAAGGCTATCGAGCAGTTCAGAGCAGAGATCTTCAAACAAAAAGGTGATATCTATTTAGTGTTTCATAGATCTGTATCAGCAAAGTTGAGTTGTCATTAGCATATATTTACCTATTATTTTCTAATCATTGTAACAAAGTTTTGGTAAAATCTCTTAACAGAGTAGACCTAACAGTCTTTTTGTAAATCTCTTAATCGAGTGCACACTCAAGTAGTGTTGTTGAAATCCTATCACTAGGTAGATCTAATCAATCTAAGATGTTACTCCCAATAGGGAAAGATCACCAGAAGTGATCACCACTTGTAGCCCTAACAGGCAAACCTTTTTTTATCTATAGTAGTAAAGAATTTGTGGGTGTCATCCCCACCGTAGTTTTTACCTTCTAACAAGGGTTTTTGCATTACCAAAATACTTGTGTTATGTGATGATTATATTGTTGATTTCATGCTATTTACTTTGATAGTTAAATAAATGAATGATGCATGAAATGGATTCAAGTTATAGTTGAAGGTTGCTACTATTTTCTGTTTAAGGTTTGAAAGGCTTATGAGTTAAAATTTTTTGTGGGCACTGATTCACCCCTCCCCTCTCTATACCCTATCTCTCCAATCCAACAATAAAAGTATTTTTATTACTAGAAATAGAAAAGCTAATTGTCAACATTAACTACCTAGCTTCATGAGTGCACTATCCTAGACATTGGCACGGGTCTAGGATTACAATGTGGATACAAGATAATAGTGTTATCATGTTCATCCTATGCGAACAAGGTATAGAGAACACAGAAAAATAATTAGAACACTAATCTAACTAAGAAGAAAACAAAACTATACTAATAACAAAAAAAATATTAATGCAACTATGCTATAGAAATGATTGAAATAGAGGATGGAAAAATCTTATAGAGGAGGTAGAAGAATCCCAAGAGCTTTCACTCTCCTAAAATATGTACACAAGAAAGAAAGGAAAAATGTTGGGGTTTTTTGGAGACTTGCCATAGTTAAGTCCCTATTTCTTTTTTTTCACCTCCACATCAACCAGATAGATAGATAGATAAAAGCCAGTGATTGATAAGTAAAAGATGATAGACAAATGATGATGATGATGATGATGATGATTATGATGATGCTAACAAAAAAAAAAACAATACTATGATCAAGATAATGTATGATATGCTAGAACAAAATGAAATAGCATGAGACGAGAAGACCCTTATTTGAAGCCACAAAATTAGAGCTCAATAGAATAAAGGTGAGAAGAAAATGAAGGTGTTATAGTTGTAATTCTATAAATACCAATAATACTCATAAGAGTTGTCCAAGACACCAAGAAGTGATACCCAAGTGCAAGAATAAGCTCAAAAAATCATGAAGGAGTTGTGTGATTTCCAAGAGAGAGCCACAAAAATTTCCAAGAAGACCAAATGCAGTTCCAAAATGAAATTTTAAACAAGTCCAATCATTCTTGATGTTGGTAGGCATTGGTAAAAGGTGTTACATGTAAATTTGGCACTTGTAGTATCTTAGAAAACACCTAAACATCTATATTTTTTTGGATGAATATGCATCGTGCAAATGTCTCCACGACGCTCACATGTCTTGATCCAAACTAGTTGCATGGTCAAGAATCTAGATGGGAAAGTGACAAAGAATATTTTTTATTTTTAGCTAAGGTAGATGCATCATGTATAAACAATTACACAGGGTGTAATTTATGACACTACACTTTTCCCCTAATTTAGCAAGCATATCACATTTGAAGATGCAAACTAAAGTAGAGAAAACTTACCTGAAGGTCTTTCATCTACATGGTTATAGATGAACATGCCAAATGAAAGAGAAATATAATTAAGAGATATGGATTACTAATAGTACACCAGTATACCCATAGAAAATTGTGTTGTGCTAGATAGCTATACAATAGGGTAATTTTGACTGCATTCATATGAGTAGAAAAAACTAGATAGTTGTATGATAAAGCGACTTTAGACTACACTGATACAAGTAGAAAATGATAGATATTCATATGATAAGGCTATGTTGATCATGTTGGTATGAGTAAAAAAGGATAGATAGTTGTATGATAGGGAAAAATATTTGACAACATCGATATGAGTAGTAGTGTTAGATGATCATATGATAGGGAGAAAGATACATTAGTACAGTTAATAAAGATAGATGGTCATATAATAGGGAAAAAATATCTGATGGATAGGTGGATTAACCCCCACAAAGGAAAACAAATAGATCAAAATATTTTAAATTTTTAGATAAACCTATAATATAAAGACAATAAGATAATATAAAATATTATAGCCCCCCTTAGAATAGACCATGTTGCTCAGAGGGGAACACAAGACATTATTAAGAGATAAAGAAACATTGTGGCATGTCAATATAACTAGATGTTTCCATGAAATGTCACCCCAAAATAATTAACATGTGATATGCATAACATCTAGAAAAGCAAGAAAAAATAGGGGAATTTGATTATTTGGCGTTAAAACCCATAAGAGTAAAAAGATACATGATATATGACTGATTATGGGTATTTCATTAGGTTTGAGGTATTCATATTTGAATAAGAGCATGTGAAGACACAAAAAAATAAAAAAATGGATCAACATGAAAGGATGGCCTAAATGCCCCCAACACTTTGCATCATCCTTAGATGTCAAAATTCAATGTATGACAAATAGAAGAACAAGATAACAAATAGAATAAATTTACAACATATAACACTTTGTCTCCAAGTGCCAATGGAGTACAAGGGTCCTACAAGGGGCACAAAATTCAAAGACAATTACAAGGAAATACAGACAAAAATGATCTAATATACAAATGTATAAGTGGGAAAAACCTCACAAATTGTCCACCAGAAAATCAACATCCTCCCTCTTGATCATATGGAGAGGGAGGTCAAGAATATAGTGATAGCCCTAAAAATCTCATTAATATCTAAATCCAAAGATGAAATCACTTTCACATTCTCAGCCAATAGTTCAATCAAGGAAAGTATGAGTTATTGTGTGAAATCATCGTCAACGAAAAAATCTCCTCAAGTGAGTCAAACATACATGCCTCACAAGATGCACAAGTGACTCAACTTAAGGAAAAGTTTTAGAAAATGCATTGTCTACCTTGGAAAAAGGGGCAGTGACAAAATCAAGAGAATCCAAAGATTTCTCCACTACAAGTACATAAATGAAAAGAGGATCCATCAGAGAAAATTTGCAATGAAGAAACTTGGGAATGGGGCCCTACTCAAAAAAATTGAACTAGCATAATAGGTGGGAGTTAGTTTTTATTCTTTAATTTTACTTAAAGAAGGTAAAAACCTTTATGAGAAGTTTAGTGATAGGGGGAATAATTATGTATCTCAAAAAAACCTTCAAGATTTTAGAAGTAAACTCTTTGATTGTTGTTGTTCTTCATGGGGAAAAGGAGAAGAAGAAAATACTGAAAATAAATCTAACTCGGGTGAAAAACTATAGCTTAAATTGTTGAATACTTCACTCACTTCAATTTTATAAGCATAATGCAAAAGATACATAGTAAATTATAAAAAGAGTTAGAGACATGATTTTATAACTTACTTAATCAATTAATAATGGAAAAAGCTAAACTTAAGAATCATAGTTCACTTTATTAATAAATAATGAGTAAAGATGTTATAAAATAGCATGTTGTAGAAGTATTCAACAATTTAGGTTGTGGTGTTTCACCTTAGATTTATTTTTAGTATTTTATTCTTCCCCTTTCCCTATAAAGAACAACAAAAATTGAAGAGTTGGCCTCTAAAATCCTAGAGGTTGTTTAGGGATACACAATTATCCCCCCATCACTAAACTTCCTATAAAGGCTGGTACCTTATTTAAGTAAAATTGAAGATCGATAATTAACCCCCACCTATTATGCTAGCTCAAAAAAAATTCTTAAAGGATGGAGTTAAACTACCCTTTAATCCACTATAGTGGGCCTAAGGACCCTATGATAACTTAAATTATGGTCTAAAGATGGTGTGGGCTAGGTTGGTATGACCATTCTTAACACTACTTGTGTATGTAGAGAGTTTATGGGTTTAGGGAATGGAGGGATATCAAGAAGTGAGGTGATCAGAAGACATTTCTAGAAAGGGGAAATGAATATTTAGACTCGCTTATCTCGAGGTTGAGTTGTCACTCCCAGAGTGGAAAGTGTTAGAAAGTAAAGTCCACTAAGATAACTAAGAGGGGGGGGTGGGTGAATCAGTTATCAAATAAATACAAATTTTATCACTATTAACATATTTAAACCATGTAAGAAATGTAAGAAACAACCATAGAAAGATAAACATACACAATGACATAATAACACAAGATATGTTAACTAGGGAACCTCTTGATCAGAGAGTAAACCCCGATGGGAATGATGCCCACAAAAGATGTACCAATATAAAAATTCCTTGTGAGAGTATGGACTCTGTTAGGAGCCTTATAAAATACATTCAGTACATATGAGTCCCTGTTAGGAGACTTTGAATCTCTATTAAAAGATTCTAACCTTGTTAGGAGTTATGGAAGACAAAAGGACCCACTGTCCAAACAACTTCAAGGACAAGATCACTGAACAAACTGTCCAACTGATCTCTATATTACTCAAAAAAATAATACCAAATGATTACTGATCTCAACAACTTATCTTTTCTCCTCCGTCTGTGCCAAACCGCACCAACTGCTTCACCAGATCTCAATATCAGATCTCTATAATTCACATATCCTCTTACAACATATATTGCTCAATTCGACAATTCACTTCTATCGCATCTCTATTACAATAAGGAAAACAATCCTTCCTTTATATCATACTCAAATAATTACAAATGAGTCAGCATACAAGGCCTAACCAATTACAAAATATAAACCTTTACACGTTACTTAATATTTCATAATTACATAAAAATGTTGGCTTCCAAACAAAATAATTCTTCACTCGTGTGACCTCTAACCTTGCTATCACATCCATGTCACTATAATAATGTCTTCATCAAATTTACAACTTTACATGCCTAAATTCTATCCTGATTAGGAGATATCATCTAGTTTCTACAAGCTGCTTATCGAAAACACTGCCTGAATACTGCTTCCACTGAATTACACATAACTATCATGAACAATTGAATTTCTATATGTGCTCTTGACCATGCTCTCAAGACACAATATAGAGTAATTCCTCAACTCCACATAGCTTGATCTTCAATACTCCATGTGTGATAATTCAAACATTGTCTTCTTCTCTGCTAATCTCTAGTAGATCACTGTATTGACATCAATGACAACCATAGTCATGAATGCAACTACAACTACTACAGAATGGCTATAAATAATCCCCCATAGGATATATTCAGAATTCATTCATAACAGAAAGAAGCATAGTAGAGGATGCAACTAGATGAGGAATAGATGCAGTAGGAGTTGAAACAAGAGAAATAGACACAAGAACTAAGGATTTGATATATTCCTTCATGGAGGCCTCAAATTATAGTTCCCTAGCCCATTGGTAACACTTACACTCACATACAAGATAGTTCTAATTAAGTTTAGTAATAAGATGAGAAGTTTGTGGAGGCTTGGTGACATTATACTCTATCTAAGTGGTTACCAATGCTGTTACCAACAAGGAAGAGGGCCTTATCAATGAAGTAGGAGTTGACATGATCAATGGGGAAATTATGGGATCAACCATGAGTGCCTTTTCTCTTTTCACCTTGTGAGAAATGGGAGGAATAGAGGGTTCCATTGAAGGAATAGGAGAAGGTGCTAAAGGAGATGGAGAATATTGTAATGACCTCTTACCCTTATTATAAATAGTAGGTAAAAACTTGTCCACTATGATTTGGAGTACAAATGAAGGGAATACCTTAGACTTGGGTAGTATGTCCACTATGATTTAGAGTACAAATGAAGGGAATACCTTAGACTTGGGTGGTATGGGTGTCTTTCCTTTATTTGTGGTAGCTATAGACATTGGAATAGAAGAAATTTTTGGAATACCCCAAACCATCAAGAGAGGGGGTGAATCAATGGTCAATAAATCTCAATTTAATCAATAGATAATTACTTAAATCCAGTGATACAAAACATACATCAAATATGAACTTAAGAATAGAAACATTATAACATATTTCAATTCAAAAAATATTTGAATCACATATGCAGAACTCATAACACTGGTGTTTGAGTAGAAAACCCTTAAAGGGTGAAAAAAAACTATGAAAAGGATGTATATTAAGCCTCACTAGCAATCTCGCTTACTATTATTTTAGGGCACCAACCCTTCTAGATGTATACTAAGCCTCACTAGAAATCTCACTTACTATTATTTCAGGGCACCAACCCTTCCAACAATGTCTTCTATTCCAATGTCTATAGCTACCACAAATAAAGGAAAGGCACCCATACCACCCAAGTCTAAGGTATTCCCTTAATTTATACTCCAAATCATTAAGAGGGGGGGTGAATCAATGGTCAATAAATATCAATTTAATTAATAGATAATTGTTTAAATCTAGTGATACAAAACATACATCAAATATGAACTAAAGAATAGAAACATTATAACATATTTCAATTCACAAAATATTTGAATCACATATGTAGAACTCATAACATTGGTGTTTGAGTGGAAAACCCTTAAAGGGTGAAAAAAAACTATGAAAATGATGTATATTAAGCCTCACTAGAAATCTCGCTGACTATTATTTTAGGGCACCAACCCTAGGAGAACCAACCCCTTACAAATTAAGGAACACCAACTCCAATTAATAATTAACTGGTAACTATATAATAAGAAAAAAATGATCAATATCGGTAAATCTTGTTTCTTTATTGTATAATTAGAAGGAAGATGACCCACTAGGCTCAAGAGGACTTGAGTGCTAAATGAGTCCAATGATTCTTCATTATAATGATTGGATGAGTTGATTTAGAGGAATATGATTGGATGATTCAAAGATAGAGGATAATATAGATAAAAATGACAAGTTATAGAATATATAGTCTAACTGAAAATAAACAAATCTGTACAATAACTAGAATCTAGCTCCAAAGATTGTGACTAACTTGAGATTTCAATTTGGTGTTTTTTTAGAGGGAAGATGTTGTTTGGGTTGACTTGTTCCTAGGAATAAGTCATGTGGACTGACCTGTTCCCTACAATTTTGATTGAACTTAGTTGTAGATTGTCTGTGTGCACCTAAACTTCCCAAATTTGAACAAATATGAATGCCACATGTACTTGCATATCTAAAATAAGGAAAATTATTGTGTAGAGAGATATTTTCCTTTGTCAAACCCTAGTTTAGAATCAACCTTGAAATGAAATGAAATGAAACAAATAAAAGCATGGTGTCAAAGAGCATAGGCTAGATCTAGAAAATGAAATGTATTATACCCTAAAAATGTAAATACTTCTTTGAATGTGATCAAGTATATTAATGCAATAGATTTGAATCCATGCAAAAACCCAAAAGAAAATCAAGAAAGATAAAACTTTACATAATATATGTTGTAGTTTTCCACAATGCTTGACAAAGAGAGATAAGGATGATTTGAAGTGTTGAAAACTTAAATGATTGAATGAATTTGGATGATTGAATGTATGTAGATGGAGGCTTGTACTATGGTCTTCTTCCTTGATGGTGGATTCATTTTCTTGGACTTCAATGAGGAAAATACTTGATCCATGGAGAAGATTTCCTTCAAAATGTCTTTGAATGCTTGAGATCTTGCTTCAGAATACTTGGATGTAAAAGTATAGGAGATCCCTTCAATTCTTATGATGATATATCAAAATGAGGAGAGATAGGTTGTTTTTATACCTCACAATATTTTGGGGCTCAAAACTCAAAGGAAGTTGATGAGGATATAGAAAACCCACTTAACTAATGAGACAAACCCAGATTTAAATTTCAAAGAAAAAGTAGGGAATA
Organism: Chamaecyparis obtusa; assembly: GCA_027943335.1. NCBI lineage: Eukaryota > Viridiplantae > Streptophyta > Pinopsida > Cupressales > Cupressaceae > Chamaecyparis > Chamaecyparis obtusa. The sequence goes on from BSBK01000917.1 coordinate 24,462, forward strand.
TGATGGCTTGCATAACCTATTTACTCCAAAAGTTATGGAATTTGTTTGGGGAGTTGAGAATGTGGAGATAAATATGGAAATGTAGGCAATGTGGAGCTAGGGTACCAAAAATCAATGCAGGAGTCCATACATGCTAAAATGGGGCATAAGTGAGCATCTAATTGCAAGTGCTTATAATTTAGGATGGTACATTTAGCCACCACTTTAGCAAGAGTATGAGTCCACCTCATGCTCAAGGTAAAGGAAAAGAGAGAAAGAGAAGGAGAGATAAATGATCATGGGAAAAATTCCAAAGAGATAAGACATCACTAAGTTTAAAGATGCAGGCCCCCAAATGAAGGATCTTGACTTAGATAACCACTTGCAAGGGTGCACAAACAAAAGAAAAAGTACAAAAGAAAACAAAAGAAAAAAGGTTTGCCACTATAAAAAAATTGAAATCAACTAGTTGAAGAGGCCTTGATTAAGAAAATGTCTCAACCACTAGCATCACATTCAAAAAGCTATTGTAAAAGCACAAATGGTCACATGGAAAGGGAAAGAGAACTACCAAAGAAAAGACCAAACTCCATGATCTAACCCACTAGGAAATCTATAAGAGAATGGAGAAAGAGAGAGACCATGAATCTAATATTCGAGCAAGTTTTGTTATGCTAGGTGATTAATGGGAGAGAAGAGGATGAAAGAATAGAAAGGCTAGCAAGATATATTATGCTATTTCTACTCATATAAAAAGAGAGATCAACGTAAAGGTGGAATTGATGGTATAGAAAGTTGTATTATGCTAGTCAAATATTCCTTCAAAAATGTAAAGGAACAGGTCAAATAGTCTAGCAAGTCATGTTATGCTAGTTCAATTGATCCCACAAGATAACCAAGAAAACATCATTTCCAAGGAAAATTGAAAATAATGCATAGGATATCTTAGCCTAAGGAAAGAAATGTCCCCTCGGGGAATTTGTGAAAGGTGACCAGTCCTATAGAAAGCATAATCTCTATAGGGATCCACTAGAGGGATCAATCCTAAGGAAATAATTGCCTCCTTGGGGACTTTGCAAAAGGGGATAAGTCCTATAGAAAGAATAATATTTATAAGTATGCATTAGAGGGATCATTCCTAAGGAAAGTATAGTCTCCTTATGGATCCATGAGAGGGATTATTCCTAAGGAAATCTTAGTCTTCTTTCTATTGGCTAACATATTTTTCCTTATTAATAACAATTTACTTTTATTCAGTAACCCTTCTTTAAGAACAAATAAGCAACCATAGTTGGGTAAACTAGAATAGTTTCCCTCTGAATTTAAGGTACAACTCCCTTTCAAAGATCTTAAATGAATACAAACTACAATAAAATAAATGTAAACACACCTTTAACTAGAAAGTAATAAAGGATTAGTGACATCCATACATAACCATGACATGAATGCAATTTTTTAAGAAATAAGCAATTCAAAAAATAGAGCACACAAACCCTATTATAATATATATATATAAAATTAATTTATTGAACTTATAAACCAAGATATATGATCAAATATATGATAGATTCTCAAAAGATAAATAAACACCACATTGAAAAATGAATTCACAGAGAAAATCACATTCATTACTCAAACACACATATTTAAGTTTGTAATAATCATCTACCATCTTCATTCACAGATAAAGTTTTTTGAAAAATATCACATATATCATAACATTAATATCAGGTCGATATCTTCAAGATTTTGCGAATCCTACCAAATTATTCTAAAAACATATATAGAGTCTTTTCAAATAGAAATGTCTTTGAAACCAAAGTTAACTAACTTTGTTTAAGAGTAAAATTAAGTTTTTCGCAACTAAAAGCATAACCCAAAGATATCTAAATTGAGAAAAGAAATGAAACAAGTAAATTCATCAGGCTCAATCATGGTTGTGGTAGCATTGTGGAATCTCTAAATTCTCCTTTCTTTGTTGAGGAGTCTCGTTGTGTATTCCACTCCATGTGTGTGGTAGAGAAATCTTGGATCACCGAGAAATTAGGAAGGCCAATATGCAAGATCCGTTGTTTCTAAAATTCCTTTCCTCTCTAAACCTTGACCACTTTTTCTACATGAATTTGAAGTTCATCAATGCAAATGGTTAACAAAGATTAAATTTTAGCCTCTCAAGAAATCCTTAGTCATCAGGGTCTTGGACTCTTGTACTTATTCAATCTTTTTTATAAACTATTAAATTATGACGTCCATAGCCTCTATAGTATTTCCATCATCCTTAAAACATTTTAAATTGATACATTTTAGGTTGTTCTGCATGCATTGAGCGAGTTTCGTTAATTCCTTTAGCAACTTGATGAACTCATCATGACCCTATTTTACTATCGCGTTCCTCCATTCAATTATTTTCTTGCCCACACATAGTAAATTATCATCCAAGTTTTCTACAATATTTTTTGTCAATAAATTCATTATGCCATACCTCCAATTTTCAATCATTTGAGAAATCACCACTGCCCATTTCACTCTTTACTTTCCCCAAGAAGCAATTTCTCATTCTAATTGTTTGATGAAAACTACAGTATCATCATATACCTTTCTCAAATTAGTAATGTACTCAGTGCCTTTTGGGATAACCCCACTCAAGAAGTCCTTAAAGCCTTAGTTACAATCTTGCTCGTCTATATCTGGTCTAACATTTTTTGATTAGCAGGGGACTTCAGATCAAATGAGATAGGTAACTATGATAAAGGATATGGACTTGGGTTATGAATAGCATCAATGTATTCAACCATTTGGCATAGGGTATGTTTAAATTCTTTCTTGTCTCTCTCATCCTTCCAACTTCTGCTCACCAATTTCTTGGTAGAGACTTCCAAGTGATGCAAATTTACAACTTGTGTAGAGGCTCCAAGATTAATTTTCTCCACTGCAAAGTATTTTGTTGTTGGATCTTGGAAATCACTATCTGTTAGTGGGAAAGATACTTCAACATTCCAATCTTAGAATAACTAATGCAGTGATGCTAAGTGTTACATTGATGAAGATTGGTAAAAATTTAATGACAGGTGAATCATTTATTAGGTTTTCATTGATGTTAATTGATTGACTTAGTGTTTTCAATATGTTACCATATATTGTGTGAGTAAATCATGAGTTGTAGTATGTTTATGAAGTTTCTATTTTAATAGAATAATATGTTATGTGTTGTGATGTTAAGTTTGTAATCACAACTTTAGATATGAAATATTGAGTTGGTTATGTTTGAATGAAATCAAACTGGGTAACTACTAAAATAATCAGTGACAGACAATAAGAAATTTGAATATTATCTCAAATCGATAAATTATTTGTTGGAGCAGTCATAGGATATGATTGATAATAATATCTAGATATTATGTTGAGGATTGCAACCCATATTGTTGATCGGTGAAGATGGTTTAATGGACTGGAAGTGGTATTAAAAGAATGAATAGGTAAATAAGACATATTTATTGAGCAAATAATGAAGATTTGTGAATCGGTGAAGAAATTCAAAGTGGCAATGGGATCAGTGATATTTTTAGTGAAGTAGTAAGGAAATTATATGATTTGTGTAAAGTATTTGACATCACATTACTCGAGGTATGTCTATAGTGCCCCATCATAGTTTATTTTTTAGTTATCTTTGCCAAACTCTTTTAGGCCACTTTTATGTGTGTGTTGATTATTTCAGTGATATTTGGATTATTAATTTAATTAAATATGAACCTTTGGATTATGTGTTATATCATGTGTTTACAAATAGATGAATATGGTTATTTTCATGTCAATTTAAATGTTTATGATGATGTATAAGTTATTGTTATCTTTTGATGATAATTTATATGTTAGGATGTTTTTGATTACAGTAAAAATAGGTTTTGAAGGGGCCCGGAAACCCTTTAACAAAGAGAAATAGAGATAGGCATGGAAGACCAAGAGCACAAATAACTATCCCAATATGGAACAATCAATAGAAGGGACAAATCCCAGATATGCAATACAAACTGACTTCAAAAAGAAAACAAAAGACCTACAGAAACAAGAGACCAAAAAGACCACCAATAGAAAAATTAGGACAGAGTCTTCAAGAAGCACTCTGACTCCTCCAGCTGACCCTGCATATTCTTGATAGAGTCTTTCATCTTCAGAGTGTACTGATCCTCGATCTTTATCTTCTTCTTGGTGTTGGACCTGGTTCTGGTCCCCGACCCCATTTTCTGACTGGGAGCAGTCAAGTCAATGTTGTTAATCAAGGAGCCCTCTTTATTACCTTCCTGAAAACAACTTAAAGTATTCAGGTTCTCCAGAGTAGACTTCATCCCAAAATTTTCCATAAAAATCAAATTCTTAATCATAGCTTCATTTTTACTTATCTTATCATTGATGGGAACCATGGCTATCTCTACAACTTTTTTGATTTTGTCCTCCAGCTTAGTACCATAATCAGTAACAACAACTTTAATATTGGAAACAACCTCCTTCCTAATATTTTCAATAACTTCCTCCAGCATAATGTTCTTATTTTCTAGCTTGATACATCTATTTTTTAGCTCAATAAGGTCATTCTGCACCCACTTGTCTAGACTATAGCTCTAGATAGATTTGTTCTTAGCAATTTGAAGGGGAGTCATCATAATGTATCTTAGAACATGAGAGTCCATCTCTCTAAGATCATCCTATAAAGGGTGGGACCTTTTGCTATCAAAGCTTCTCTCACTGCCATCCTTCTTATTATCCTCACCAGTGATGGGGGAATTAGTAGAGTCAAAATTTTCCTCATCCATAGCCCTAGGGTTCTCTCTATCAGTATCATCAATAGCATTATCTGCATTGATAACAACCTTCTCATTTTTATTACCCTCCTTAGCAGCCTCATGATACAGATTATGTTTTCCATCAGCTTTATCAGTGACCAAGAAGTCAACGTTAGGCACCTCCCCGTCAATGAGATTGTCCTGCTCTATACTGGAATAGCCCTCAATAGTTTCAATAATATTATTAATAACAAAATCAGAGTTAACCATATCATCCTTCTCTAGGATTTGGGTGGTAGAGTTAGACTCAACAGTATGACCCTCACAAGAGTCCTCATCAGCCTTAGCTTCATCATTAGAAAAATCCCTAGTCTTAGTCTTCTTATGATCAAGCTCCCTAAAATCATTACTAACTTTCTCTTGGTTGGCGTCCAGCCCATAGTCATCATTGGGAGCCATAATGTCCTTAGAAATCTCATTAAAAATTTTCTTAGAGATGTCCTTGATAGTCTCCTTACCATTCTTGGGCTCAGAAGAATCAGGCACAGGAGAAGGGAGGGCTTTTTTGCAGGGAGGATTCTTCTTCCTGGACGAAGAGCCCTGATTCTTCCTTTTATTAGAACTAACCTGAGGGGGGATGGGATCAGGGATGTGGTCTCTAGCATAATCCATAATAAGGAGGATGAGCCTAATATGAAGGACAGGGAAATTCTTTACCCTAAATTCAGTAATACTTTGATTTAGCGAGCACAGGAGGAAATAGGGGAAGGAGATCTTCTTATCATGTCTAAAATGGTTTACTAAGACAAAGTGATAGTTGTAAACCCTATTATACCACCCTTCAAGAGTGAAATACTCCATCATAACCTTAATAACAAAACCTCAATTTTTTTCAATATTATCCATATCCACATAATCTTTCTTACCTTGAACCATGAGAGCCTGTTCTTTGTCAGTTTCCAGAAACAACTTGTAGGCATTGCTACCAATTTTAATCTCCTTTGAATACTTCATACCCTCCAAAGGAAGGCTAATAATGTCAGAAAGAAGCTCCAAGATGAGGCTGAAGGATTTGCCTACCAAATTCATTGTGCCCTTATCCCACCTGCTAGCGAAGGCTTTGGAGATGTCATTATCGAAACCATGAAGTCTCTTGAGATACCAATGAACCTGACCTTTTTTCAACACATTGTAGACATCCTTGTTCTACTTCCACTTACATTTAGTTGGTTCTTCTCTTCTAAGATCACCACCCATGGCCAAGTAATCACCCAGATCTTTTTTTGTAGGAAGAGGATTCTTCTTTCTGTGCTTTAGAGAAACAATGCCATCATTGTAAACACAATAATGAATATAAAGGCTATTAATTTGATGCTTAATCCTAATCACATGTGAGGTCTAGTAGCCGTAACTAGTAATAATGACAAGGCACCTCAAATTTTGAGCTTTCATTATGAGAAAAGATTTGTGTATCTGAGGTGTGTACTTATCAATATTTCGCATGACCTCCGAGATCATCAAAGAATGATTTGAATTATGATGTAATCTCATTGATGTTACTATAAATGAACCCTTCCTTATGTCTAAGTTTATCATAATTAATGTATGAGGTAATTTCATCATTAATTATAGTAGTGCCATACCATTTTTGAATTCTCTCACTTTTGGCTCTAATATTTACAAGACCATCAGAAACCTGATTGGTTTCTTTGAAACTATGAGAAATGTGGAAGGAATCAAAGGTTTGGGAAATCATATTAAGTTTGGAGATAATGTTCTCTATAGTCCAAGTGGGGGTATTAGATCCTTTAATTTTATTGACAATATTTAAAGAGTCACCTTCCAGCCAAACTTTTTTAAAACCTAATTCTTCCACCAACAAAATAGTATTGAGAACAGCTAGAGCCTCCACTCTATGGTTAGATTGAAATCCCAAAGGGACAACCACTACACCCAAGCTATTACCATTAATATCTCTGATAATACCGCCTCCCCCAAAACACCTAGGTTTCCTTTGGAGGCACCATCAAAGTCTTCTTTTATCCAACTGTGAGGAGGAGCAATCCACACCAAGCTATCTCTAGAAGGATTGGACTGGAGACTAGGAGAAGGGAATTTCCAACCAATCCAATCAACTTCTGAAAGTATATCCCTGAACTTGTTCTAACTATTATTGATAGCATTGATGAAGTTTTCCTCCAAGGCTCTGAGAATAATGTTGCAAATGACCTCAGGTTTGGAATAATTCTCCCTGAAAATTATGTTGTTTCTCTCCTTCCAGATACACCAGCACAGATGAGGCGGGATGAGGTTCCAGAATTCTCTTGCCATCTCATTATCAAAGGGACATCTACATTGAGTAACAAAGTCCTACCAAGAGTTAGGAAACAACCAATACAAGTTCCATTTTTTTAAAAAAAGATTCCAAACCCCATGAGTAAAGCTGCAGTGAAGCATGAGGTGATCATAGGATTTAGCTTGCTCAAGACAAAGAAAGCATCTATTAACCAAGTGGAAACCTCTTTTAGCAAGATTGTCAAGAGTAAGAGGCTTGTTCTAGATGAGAAGCCAGAAGAAAAAAATTATTTTAGGAGTAAGGAATTTATACCAGACAGAAGCACAAAAAGGCTTAATTTCCTTGGAGAAGAATAAGGAGCAAGCGGAAGCCACCAAGAAAACTCCATTTGGGGAGGGGTTCTAGAAAATTTTATTAGGTTGGCTATCCTTTATGAACCAAGACTATAGATCATTCATGAGAGGAGACAGTCTATCATTGATGAATGCTAGGTCCTTCCAAGAGTTGTTATACCAATAGTCAGCAACTTTGATGCCCATAGTAGCTTTAGCTTGGATAATAATATCCTTCCACTCAAGCTTGTTTGATAAAGGCTCTTTTTGGATCCAAGGGTCATCCCAAAAGTCAATTTTGATTCCATCTCCCAGTTTCCACCTTCTTCCCTTAATGATAATGTCTTTTGAAGAACAGAGGTTGTTCCATATATAGGATCCTGTCACCTGAACATCATTATTAATAAAATCTTCCAAATTGCTTAAATCATAGAGGTACTTACATCTTATGATCTCATTCCAATGCTTTCTGTCCCCATATATTCTCCAAAATTTTTTGGCAAGAAGGGATTTGTTGATAAGCTTGATGGGTCTCAGACCCAACCCCCCTTTACTCTTAGGTTTACAGACCTTATCCCAAGAAACCAAACTTAATATTTTTTTCTCCTCCACCCCGGTCCAAAGAAATATTTTTTGGATAGTTTCAAGCACCACCACAAACTTATGAGGGATCTTAAAAAGACTCAAAGCATAAACAGGTAGGTTTTGCAGAGTAGAATTTAACAACTGAAGCTTTCCAGAATTGCTAAGAAGGGATCCTTTCCAACTTGCCAGTTTTCTATTAAATCTATCCACTATCAGATTCCAAAAGCTATCAGGAGGTTTAGAGCAAAGGGGGAGACCTAAATAAGAAGAAGGGAGGATTCCAATGCTGAAAACAAGGATTTTAGAGACCTTAGCCTATCTCTTAGGGGGAGTATTTATGAAAAAAATGACACTCTTGGTCCAATTAATAAGCTTCCCAGAGGCTGAGGTATAGGTGGACAAAGATTTTTTCAAATTCCTTTCTTTTTTAATAGTAGCCACTGCCATGAAGAGAGTATCGTCAAAAAATTTCTCATGGGAGCAGAAAGTTCTAACTTAAGAGGGTTGGAGACCTATTATGACTCCCTCATTAACAAGTTTATTAATATATTTGCCCAAACCTTTAGCCAGAATAGAAAATAGAATAGGAGAAATAGGGTCCCCCTGCCTCAGACCTCTGGAAGGTTTGAAAAATTAGAGGAGCCCCCATTCACAATGACTGAGGAAGAGACAGTGGAAACCAGGTGATTTATAATTTTAATAACCCTAGAGTCAAATCCAAATCTGCTTAGAACTTTTTGAAGGAACTAGTAGTCAACCCTATCATAGGCCTTAGATAAATCATTTCATGAGGAAACCTTGCTTCTTAGCTTCTTTAAGGGAGTGAATATTCTCATGGGCCACCACAATGGAGTCAAGAATTTTCCTTCCCAGAACAAAACCATTCTACTGAGGTGAGATAATAGAGGGCAACAAAGAAAGCAATTTAGTAGTCATAATTTTTGCAATGGTCTTATAAATCCCGTTGCAAAGACTGATAGGTCTGAAGGAATCAATCGTATTGGCCCCAGGATTTTTAGGAATGAGGACCAAAAAAGTGGCATTGAGATCCCTCAAAAGAGCTTTAGTACCATAGAATTCTTTTACTACATTCATAACATCTTGGCCTATTATCTCCCAAAACTGTTGGTAGAAAAAAAGGGGGAAGCCATTAGGACTTAGAGATTTATCTCCTTCAAAGGAGAATACAGCCTCTATGATTTCCTATAAATTAGGAATAGCCTTGAGTCTAGAATTAGTTCTACAATCAATCAGGTTTGGTATAGCAAAGAGGATATCATTTTGACTCCACATATCAAGATTTTCCTCTTTAGAAAGTAACAAGGAGAAGGAGAGAAGCATTTCCTTTCTTATATTTTCTTCTTTAGATAAGGTATTGCCACTAGAGACAAGAGAAGAGATTCTATTAATAGCTTTGTGTTTCATAGCTATCATATGAAAAAATCTCATGTTTCTATCCCCATCTTTAAGCCACAGGGCTCTGGACCTCTGCCTCCAGAAGGATTCCTCTTTAGAGATAATATTATGATAATCAACCACCAAAAAATTCTCAGCTGTTCTGCGATCCTCTGAGAGGCCCTCTTTCTAAATTTTCTCTTGAATATCCTTAATCTCTTCCTATTTTCTACTCTTGGCCTTGAAGATATCTCCAAAGACTTCCTTATTCCAGGTTCTAACATTTCACTTTATCATACTAAGCTTTTTAGCAATTCTGTACATAGCACTACCTTCTTGATTGTAGCTCCACCACTTTGAAATACAATCTTTCAAGCTGGGATGGGCTAGCCACATTTTCTCAAATTGAAAAGGAATGTTCTTTTTCCCATTAAGAGTATTAGCATTAAATATTATAGGAAAATGATCAGATGCTATTCTAATTGAGGAAGATAAAGAGTAGGAAAACTTAGAAATCCAATCAAAATATAGGAGAGATCTATCAAGTTTCACTTGTATGAGGTCAGCTCCCGTTATTCTATTCGACCAGGTATAGGAGATTCCTTCAAGCTCCATGTCAATGAAGGATTGATCATTGATATACTCCATGAGATCTAGTCTTCTTTCAATTAGAGTGGGAGCCCCACCCATTTTATCATTAGTCTCAAGGGGGGTATTAAAATCTCCCATTACCATCGAGCTTGTCTCTTGAAAATTGCTTCTAATTTCCTTAAGTCTTTTCCAAAATTTCAATCTTCCATTTTTAGTGTTAGGAGCATAGATGTTCATCAAGTTCCAGGAAAAAGTAGCTTTTGTATGCACCCAAAAATGGTCACCTAGACTTTGGGCCCCATTTATTTGATTTATCAACCCTGAATCATTTTTATCAATAATCAATATTTTCAACAATATCAATCTCTTGATCAAATCCTAATTTCGATCATATATTGGATTTTTATCCTTGGGCTAACCATTTATCCTAAGTCTTTATTTGATTAAAAGGAATATTTCCTCCCCTTTTAATTAAATAAAAAGCCCCACTTTCCTCTTATCCTAAGTTGCACAAATAAAAAATTATTCCTATTTCATAAAAAAGGAAAAAGCACTTTTTGTCTCACATGAGGCTCAAAAGTCAACACTTCACTCTCATTGGAGGATACTTGTGCACATGGATTGCTCCTCTTTCAAGCTCCACCGCTGATTAAGACTTTTGCCTCTTAATCTCAATGGTCCATTTCACCTCATTTCTTATAAAAGGAGAGCTCTCTCCTTCATTTGCAGAGATATCCATATTTTATGCTATTGTTATGCTGCAGGTTTTCTAGGTACATTTGGAGCTTTTTGAAGACATTGAAGACTTGTTGCTTTCATCATTTTAGTTGCATTTCATAATAGTTTTGCTTTCATAGTTACATTCATGGCATCATAGATTAGATTTCCTTTTATGCAATAGACTAGATCTCACATAGCTTAATTAGGGGTTTGGAATCTATTGTACTTCTTTTCATAGCTTAGTTTACATTTCATTTGATAGATTAGTCTTGCACATTCATACTAGTTGCATTTGCATTTCATTTCCATTTAGATTTTTGGAGATATTGGCATTGTTTCCCTTGTCTTCACTTGAATCTCTCATTGTATGGTTGACTAGCAAGGTCACTTTCTTGTGGCTCTAGCTGAGAGCAAAACTCATAGTCCCTTGCAACTCCATGCATAGAGAGCTATGAGCCGATTTGTGAGGCCTCATCCTTGAGCAACCTTGCATGTAATGGTTCATAGAAGTGCATATTTTAGTGTGTACATTTCTGGCGCCCACCGTGGGGCAGAGTAGATAGCTTTGTCCTTTTATTTGATGCATTTTTGGTCATTTTCGGATTAATTTTTGAAAAAATCTGCGTCTCTGATTTTCTGTCTCAGATTATCGCGTGACAATTCTCAGAAATATCGCGTGATATACTTCCTGTCTTGGCGCGATACTTCGCTTGGGAAAAGTATCGCACGCCTATATTGAATTCTATCGCCTGGCATCGGGCGAAGTATCTCCTAGCATCGTGCGAAGTATCGCTCGACTGGGGAAGTATCGCCCGACTATAGGAAACTGTATCGCGCGATACTGTTGAAGACTGAGAAACATCGCCTGGTCTGGCAGAGACTTGCGCTTTCAGTTTTTTTGTCCGAATTCGACTATTTTAGCTTGCTGTTTTGTTTTACTTTGTTTAAATAGGTCTAACCTGCATTTTTTAGCTTGAATCTATTAGATTATTGCACATTTACATTTGGATTTTGATTTTGCTAACATTGTGGGCCTAACAAGTTGTGTTTGTAGGTGCTTTCCTTTGCTTGAAAATTGCTAAAAACGCATGTCAAAGAGGGCTACTAACAGTTTTTGCAGGGCTGCCCAAGCATAAAAACAAAATTTTTTTTTGCTTATTTATTTGCTTTCCTTTCAAGTGTGGCATTCACTAATTGTATTAGGAATCTTAATACCTTGTGAAAGGGATTTTGAGGTGGTAGGAGAAGTATGCTCTTCACCTTTAGGTGAATCAGAAAATCTTGACCCATCTTAAGGTTTTGGAAGCAAGGGGGTAATTGATCTCTTTGCTTGGTGTGTTTGGGAAAGATTCTTGAGATAGGGGAGTATGCTCTTCACCCTTGTGGTGAATCAAAAACCTTGAACCTCAAGATTTGATCCATTTTTGTTTAGTTTAGGAATCCTTTAGCGGGCCTGCTCTTGAGCAATCAAGAGGAACGACTCAAGTGGGGACAACCTTGTCATCATTTTCCTTGGTGGCAAGTGATTCCAACTCACTATAATCTCAAGGCTATAAAGGACACCAAAAACCTTGATAGACATAACACTTGTCTTCGTTTGATGTGAGTAGCTCATGGGATTGCGACCATGGGGAAAACATTGAACAAGAATACTTAAGGTACTCTTGAGGCCGCGAGGTCCTAGTCCTTTATGAGGAGCAAGAGGGGTGTTGTGAACGGAAATCCTTATTAAGAACCATTAGATAGAAGCCACCTTATTTTAGCCGCTTATCTTCTTAGTGCAAGGATTGATCCAAGTGGTTTACCCGGATCACCTTAAGATACTCACCATATGTGCCCCTTTGGTTGTGTTGTTTGACACTTCCATGACAAAGCCAATATCTCTTGTGGGCAACCACTTGGTGTGAGGCAAGGGGGCATCAAGTTGTGGGCTAAGTTGGTAAGTATTGAGCCTTATCTTGTAGGAAGGTATTGCTTGAAGTGTTCTCGAATGTGCTAAACTAGTGTAAACGTTCTTACATACAAACGATCGGTAGCATTCATAGGGTGCTTTTTCAATTTTGATATCACAAGTGCTTGTCTTGGCAAGGTTGCTTTTGCCCTTGTTTCAAGTGTTTGAAGACATGTTTGATCCTTTACTATTTGCAAACCTGTCCAAATGCTGTTGAATTTGTGACTGAAACCAAAAACATCAACCCTCAGAATGAAAATTTTGACCAAACAGACCCAAAAATGCAAATTTCACACAATTCTGGTCAAGAGTTGAATAATTCTGCAACTGTATCGCACCCTGTAAGGCGAAGTATCGTGCGATACTTCGCTCATGGTAGAAATATCGCTCCCTTTGAAGAGAAATATCGCGCGATAGTTCGCCCCTGACGGACTATCGCCCGACCTGCCTGAAGTGTATCGCCCGCAAGTGTTAAGAAGTATCGCCTGGCTTAGGGCGAAGTATCGCACGGGTGTAGGTTTATCGCCCCAGTAGCCTGGAGTATATCGCCTGGTTCATTTTTGTCGTGCTTAAATTTTGGTCAGTTTCAGTTGCTGTCAATTAGGCCAGGTCTTAGAACAGGCTTCTCACCCTGACGTTTGAGATCTGTCTTGACTCCAAATCTCTAGTTCTTAGTTCTTCGGGATAGCATCATTTGATTTACAAAGTCACTTTGGAATAATTGTCAAGTTAGAAAGCCATTCTTGGTGCCAAGGTTCATCTTTAAAATTGTTAGCTATATTCTGGGAAAATTTTAGTTCTCTTATTGTCCAAATCGCTTTCATTTTCAATTATCTTTTGGCCTAGTCCAACCTCCTGATTCAAAAGTGCAAGGGTAGTCACCCTTTGATTTGAAGCACCTCTTTGACAGTGTTGGTAAAGCCCCCTTTCTTTCTTTTTTTTTCTCATCTCTCTTTGGACAATAGAGGATTTCGATTATCCTAGTTTGGTGTTGACACTTTGAAAGGTCACCTTATCATTGAGAATATCTCTCTTTCATGTCAGTTACGACAAGGTACCAAGTTAATCAAGGGAAGCGACCCCCTGTTACCTTTAGCCAGTTACCACCTATCAAGACCCGTCGACAACCTAAGGGAAAAGGACCCCTTTTTGACCAATCTCCTAAGAGTGAATCTGAGGTTTGTTTCAATCCGGGAGCTAACCCTAGTGAAGTGAGCACCTCTTTCATACCACTTTCATCAAGTATGGACATGAGTTACACTTTCACCCGACAACAAAGAGAAGCCATGAATCAAACTCTCGAGGATATCTTTCAACGACATAGAAGAGAGTATGGTGGTTCTTCTCATGCCAGTCCACTCGGGTCACCTCCTAACAACGCGAGGTATTTTGATGCTCATCAACGAGCCGAAAGACAGCATAAGTCAGCCCACTCAGATTCAGGGTCACAACACGAAGACCAAAACAACGAATCTAGTGATCACCATATCAACGCAGCTAATGCAATAAGGCATTCAAGACAAACCTCCCCACTTAAGGACACTTCTCGATATGCAAATACAAGATTGAGAAGCATTGAGAGAGAGAAGCAAGCCTACTTAGATGAACAGGCTGCAAAAAAGGAAAAATTCTGACAACTAGAGGAAGAGGAACGTGCATTGTTGGATATACAGAAAAGAGTCGCCCAAGAAGAAGAAGATAGACTCTATGCACAACAACTCCAAAGTCGATTTAACGGGAAGGGAGCCAATAGTGGGATCAACTCGCCCCCATCTACCCCTTCCCCTAGCCCTCGAAGAAGATCAAAGACACCCTCACGATCCCCAAGTCCTAGAGGAAGAAGGACTTCAAGATATGACCATCATAGGAGACAATCGTCTCATAGACATTCAAAGCAACCCTCCCAATGAGCACATCATGGCTCACAACACGGAGGCAGTTATGCTAAATCTGATCATATGGACTTCATGACTATGCAACAAGAACCATCCTTTCAAGCCTATGTGGAGCAATACGTGGAACAAAACAAAGACCAATTTTTGGAAAGTCTTATCAACAAAGGCGCTAAAGTTCCATATAACTTTGATGTTCACCAAAAAATCAAGAAACAGAATCCTTCAACTGATGAGTTAATCTTACAAATGCAAAAGGATATAGACAGAATGAAGGCTCCGAAGAGTACATTTCATTTGGACTCCATATGTCTAATCCCATTGACAAAAGTGTGGTGATGGTAGAATTTCCTAAGAAAGTTGAATTCCCAACATACGACAAATATGATGGCACGGGTGACCCTCACGACCATGTTTGACAATTCTACATAATGAGCTTTTCCTTTCACCACGAAGACTCCTACTTGCTGAGATTATTCCCAAGGAGTTTAAAAGGTCAAGCCATGGAGTGGTTCACCAACCTTTCCCCTCCAGTAAGGACATTTAGAGAACTTGTCCAAAGATTTGTGCAACATTTTGCTTACAATTTATCTAGGTCGGTCACCATGCTTGATTTGTGTAAACTTAAGCAAAATCAAGGGGAATCTTTTGTCACCTTTTTGCAACGATGGAGGCAATTGTGTTCGAAATACCCAAGGACAATCCCTGAAGAAGAGAGAATTGATATCATTGTGAACAATCTAATACCAGAACTCAAATATGAAGTCAAGAAAATCCCATTTAATTCCTTTGATACTATGATAGAGGTGGCATGTCGCATTGAGGATGTCCTAAAAGAACAAGGAATTTTGGCTAAACCAACAAATAACAACAATAGCCAAAATAACAATACTAATGGTAACAAGGACAAAAAGAACTCTTATTGGAACAAAAACAAACAAGTCGTCAACGACGGAGTTGTTGATTCATCTCAGATAAAAAATGAAGGAGTTCTTAATCTCTCTCATGCAGTCCAAGCTATGAAGTTGCAAACATCGTCAACGCAACAAGACAAACCTCAGTATCAAAAGAGATCTAAAACGGAGAAAAGACAATTCACTAAATTGGGAGAATCATATGCAGATGTTTTTAAGACACTAGTTGCTCATAATCTGGCGCACCCATAGGATCCTACAAAACATCGAATACCAGATCCTTTACCTCATTGGTGGGATGCTAAGGCTTTTTGCGTTTTCCATAATGGGATTGGACACGACATAGAAAATTGTTTTAAACTCAAGCATGTTGTCCAAGACCTTATTGAGAAAGGACAATTACAAGTGGATGGGTTAACTACTAATGCAGACCATAAAGCCTTTAAAGAGCCCTTGCCTAAATATGAAAAAGGAGAGAATTCTAGCAGTAAGAATGGCAAGGCGGCTATTAACTATACATACACACATGCTGATAATGTGATTAACATGCTTGAAGTGGCTGACGATAATATCAACATGGTGAGAAAGAAAGATCCTCATGGACATAATGTGGACTCAGTTTCTATGACTAATGAAAGACCCACTGTGGTGATAAGAGGTCCTCACTCACAAGGAATGCCCCAGTCCCTCAATGTGGTCACTAGGGGTCAGGCCCAAACACCCATTATCATCAAAGGTCCTAGCACTAGCAAGTCTAAACAGCCCGTGTCCAAAGGTGCTCCTCCAAAATCTGTCATTGGTCCTGATTCCAATTATAACCTTATTGACCAACTACAACGTACACCCGCTCAGATATCCATTTTTGAGCTTTTAGAATTATCTCCTAAGCACAAGCGCGTCCTCGAGGATGCTCTGCGAGCAGCCAATGTCCCTAATAACTTAGATATCGACCAATTCCAAAACATGGTCAACCATTTAACTAGCCCTCATTTCCTCACCTTCTCAGAAGAAGATGACAAATCCATTAGTCACCCACATAATTTGGCCTTACACATCGAGGTCATGATTCATAAAACCCGTGTTAGGCGTGTACTGATAGATGGGGGTGCGGGGCTCAATATTTGTACTCTGAGTTTGCTGCTAGCTCTAGGGTATTCCGAGAACGTCATTGACACAAAGAAAAGAATCACAATCAAAGCATATGACGAAGCAGAAAGAAGTTCTAAGGGATTGGCTGTTTTGCCTATTCGTATTGGTCCTGTAGAAAGAGACATATTATTCCAAATTGTTGATGTTGGACCTCTCACCTACAACATTTTGCTAGGTAGGCCATGGATTCATGAAATGAAGGCAGTCCCATCGACATATCACCAGTGTGTTAAGTTCCCCCATAATGGTGTAGAAATTTGCATCCCGGGAGACAGTGCTCTATCAGTTAATAACATTTCCGCGGGATCACATGTACCTTTGAATAGAGAAGCTGACAGTCCTAGTAGTTCACTTGAACAATGCAAGCAGAAATTCAAGACCATGGACCTTGGGATGGGAGATTATAAGATTGATTCTTTTACAAAAATGCCAATCTCTCCTAGGTCTTATGGGAGACCCTCCCCAAATGTGAAGCCTTCATCATCAGCAATGACATTATTTGGGAAATTTGTTGAGTCTTTGGTCCCCATTCAAGAAGAGAAAGAGGAAGTTGCTGTAAGGAACTGGATATATCACGAAGAGAAATACAAACATAATGAGAATTTTGCTCCTTCACCTGAAACTTATGGGAAAGGATATACACTGGTTAAAAATATGGGATATCCAAGATTTGGTCCCCTTAGTCATAGGCTGGATGCTAAAGCTGAGCCTCTTGATCATGCTCTTTTTGGACGCAAAAATAAGTCCACGATCGGCTTAGGTTTTGAAAATAAGAAGGAGAAAGGTATCCCTGTCCCAGCTGCAACGGACAATGACAATGATGCAGATTATACACCCGATCTCTCCAACCAACACGATCTGTCTGATGATTGGGTGCCCTCAACGAATCTCCTTTGGGGAGATTCCACAGATTTGATGCTTAATAGTCCTACTATCCCAGCTGCGACGGATAGTGATTGTGTGACTTCTAGATTGACAAAGGAAAGTGTTACTGTCCTAGCTGCGACGGATAGTACCAATACTAGCACTAGAGAGGGGGAAAACCTTCCTAACCTTGAGGCTTCTACATCATGAGGCCTAAATGATGACTCAGAGACAGACTCCCATGAATATGAATGGGATTCGCTTTTAGATGCAACAATTGATCTAGACATGGATATTATCCATGCCTATAGTACCCAACCCGATGCAACTAACGATCCTAGTGTCAGACTAGAGGATTGCCCTCCTCAAATCGCCTTAGTAGACGACGCTTCGTTTGATAGGATGAGCCCCAATTCAGGTATCTTAGGAGAAGACTTGATGAGCTCCGATTATATGGTCACCAGAGATGACACCTTTCACATTGACAACATCGAACCTACCATTGACTTGCCCCTTGTTCACTTTGACCTGATTGACTGGCCCCAGCGCCACCACGAGCCCACATTCCTCACATTTCGCAATGATTACAAAATTGCTTGCTATCTGAATGCTCTCGAACCCGTGGCTTCTTCCACCAGTGAACCAACAACCAGCATGACGGAGCCTGATATTAAGTACCTCAGTCTCAAAACAAAAGAGAAAAAGAAAAATAGGTCTGATGGCGAAAACCACTTTGTGGCGGTGTCAGAACCAAAAATAGTAAAAAGAAATGACGCATCCAAAGGTGAAAACCTCTTTGAGGCACCTAAGGATGGGGTACTTAATAACTTGCCAAGTTATTTCCAGGATAGATCATCAATCTTGATTGAACCAACAAAACCGGTCAATCTAAACACAGAAGAAAATCCTCAGATAGTCCATCTTGCTCAGTCTTTATCAGAGGAAGAGACCAAGGCATATGTACAGTTTTTATAGAAAAAGACAATTAATTTTGCATGGACCTACTCAGACATGCCAGGGCTTGACACAAATCTCATAATGCATCACTTATCTATAGCTCCAGGAGTCAAGCCAGTAAAACAGAGACTAAGAAAAATGCATCCACATATAGCTCTACTTGTCAAAGGAGAATTAGAAAAGCTTTTGAAAGCTAGATTTATTAGAGCCATCGATTATGCAGAATGGATCTCAAACATAGTACCGATCTCTAAACATGATGGG
Source organism: Chamaecyparis obtusa (assembly GCA_027943335.1). NCBI lineage: Eukaryota > Viridiplantae > Streptophyta > Pinopsida > Cupressales > Cupressaceae > Chamaecyparis > Chamaecyparis obtusa. The sequence goes on from BSBK01000917.1 coordinate 43,129, forward strand.
TCCATTCATGTCTGCACAGATTTTAGAGATCTAAACAAAGCCTGCCCAAAGGACGACTTTCCACTTCCAAACATTGACATGATAGTGGACATGACGGCGGGCTATGACATATATTCCCTAATGGATGGTTTCTCGGGGTATAATCAAATCAAAATAGCTCCTGAAGACCAAGAGAAAACAGCATTCACATGTGCATGGGGAACCTACTGTTGGAACGTCATGCCATTCGGGTTAAAGAATGCAGGAGCAACCTACCAAAGAGCTATGACAACTATCTTTCATGATATGATGCACAAAAATATGGAAGATTATGTGGATGATACCCTGGCAAAATCAAGAAAAAGGGACACACACCTCAATGATCTGGAAGTAATTCTAGATCGTATGGAACAATTTCAACTCAGATTGAATCCAAAGAAGTGTGCATTTGGCGTCACCTCAGGCAAACTTTTAGGATTCATAATATCAGCAAAAGGTATCGAGGTTGATCCCGAAAAAGTCCAAGCAATCCTAGATATGCCACCTCCTCGAAATATCAGCCAAATGAGAAGTCTTCAAGGACGTCTTCAATCAATTAGGAGGTTTATTTCTCAGCTTGCAGATAGAGCGCAACCCTTCACCAAGACATTGCATAAGGGTGCTTCTTGTGTTTGGAACGAAGATTGTCAAAAGAGCCTAGATCAGATCAAACAATACTTGGCTAATCCTCCGATCTTAATGCCTCCTATTCCAGGGAAACCATTGATCCTATATATCTCAGCTACAGACACTTCCCTAGGGGCATTATTGGCTCAAACAGATGATACTAGGAAAGAACGGGCCATCTACTATATCAGTCGTACTCTAGTCTCTTATGAGATCAATTACAATAATATTGAGAAGTCTTGTCTCGCGGTGGTGTTTGCTTCTCAAAAGTTGCGCCACTACATGCTTGCTCATACCATACACTTGGTTGCCAAAATTGATCCCCTTAAATATTTGCTTGGTAAGGCTGCCCTGACGGGTAGGCTTGCTAAATGGATGATGGTCCTCACTGAATTTGACATAGAGTACGTTGAAAGGAAGGCAATAAAAGGGCAAGCTATTGCTGACCAATTAGCTGATTTTCCAATCCAGGATAGTATGCCAGTCCAAGTGGAATTCCCAGATGAACACATCTTATATACCACTACTCGCACTTGGACAATGTTCTTTGATGGCTCCCGCATGCAAAATGGATCAGGTGCTGGAGTGTTATTTGTTTCTCCACATGGGTACAACATTCCGAAGTCTTATAAACTATTATTCCCATGTACCAATAATATTGCAGAATATGAAGCTTTAACTAATGGCTTGAAAATGGCTATAGAATGGAATATCACAAAATTACATGTCTTTGGGGATTCTCAGCTAATCATCAACCAAGTCAATGAAGAGTATCAAACCAAGGATGACAAATTGATACCCTATAAAAAGATGGTTGATTCTTTGAAATGCTATTTCACCTTTGTGACGTTTCAACAAATCCCTAGGACAGAGAACAAAGCTGCAGACGCCATGGCCACATTAGCTTCACTTCTTCAGTTGGAGACACATGAATCCAAATTTGAATTCCTGGTGGAAGAGCTACACCATCCCATCTTTGACTCATCTGAAAGCCGTGTCATTTGTGCCATTATCACACACGAGTCTTCCCGATATGGTGCTCTCTATTCATATCTTCGTGATGGAATCATCCCTGACACATTCACCCGCTCTGAATGTCGAAACCTCATCCGTAACACCTCTCACCACACCCTCATCTCTGGTGACTTATATAGAAGGGGTTTAGATGGGACACTCCTTAGGTGCTTGGAAAAGGAGGAATCCAACCAAGCGTTAGCTGACATCCACGAGGGCATTTGTGGTGGGCATTCTAATGGTCTTTCCATGGCCCGAAGGTTGCTTAGGGCGGGATATTATTGGCCCACAATGCAGATGGACGCAATCACCTTTGCTAAGTCATGTGAAAAATGTCAGAAACACGGCAACCTGATTCATGCTCCGGGTAGGGAGCTAATTCCTTCTATTTCTCATTGGCCATTTCAGCGCTGGGCCTTTGATTTGGTTGGGCAGATTCATCCCAACTCATCAGGTGGACACAAGTTCATTATTACTGCCACTGACTACTTCACAAAATGGGTGGAGGCCGTACCACTTTCTGTTGCTTCAGGAAGGACCATTTCTTTGTTCATCTTGAATCATATCATTTGCCGATTTGGAGTGCCTTCTGAGATCATTACTAACAATGGAGGTCAATTTAAGAATAAGGACCTAAAGCACCTATGCAAAAAGTTTAAAATCAAACAACATTGGTCATCTATCTACTTTCCACAAGGAAACGGACAGGTAGAAGCTTCTAACAGAACCATTCTTAAGATTCTTCATAGAACAGTACACAAGAATGGTAGGGATTGGCACTTACAAATCAATCCAGCACTATGGGCTTACCGAACCAGCATTCGTACACCTACAGGAGCCACTCCTTTCTCTCTCACCTATGGCGCTGAAGCAATATTGCCTTTAGAAGTCGAGATACCATCCCTCAGAGTCTCACTCAAAGGTTTGATTACAGATGAGGATTACCGCGCTATGAGGTTGCAGGAACTAGAACTTCTAGATGAGAAGCATAAGGCTTCCTTTGATCATATGAGAGTGTATCAGAAGCGTATGTCCAAGGCATTCAACAAGAAGGTTCACCCTAGAGAATTTCAAATAGGTGATCTTGTTTTACGAGAAAACCCTAAGAACCAACAAAACAGAGAGCAAAAGGGCAAGTTTGAACCTAACTGGCTTGGACCATATGTCATCACAGCTGCTTTTGGTACTGGTGCGTATTTACTATCAGATCTTGATGGAGGACAGCTCCCTGATCCCATCAACATTGTGCACCTTAAGAAGTTCTACCCTTGATGCCCGTTCTGTCTAGGGGCATCCTTTGTATATATCTTATTGGTCCTGAAAAAATTCCAAAAAAATTCATATATGATGCTGAAAAAATCCTAAAAAGCATAAAATGTCCTGAAAAAATACAAAAAAATCAAAAAATTCAAAAAATAAAAAACAATAGAAAAAGTGCCTTGGTGAAAACCTAGCAATAGGCACCTTGGTAGCAAAAATCCAAAAAAATGAAAAACTGAAAAGAATCCAAGTGGTGAAAACCTGGAAACAGGCGCTACTTGAGGCCTTTTGCACCCCTATTTGTTAGCATGCGTACTTGACACTTAGCCACCTTCCATCATGCCTTGACCTTATTTGGCCTAGTCTGGAATTGGTCTTTATCTTTGTCTAGGGGGCATAACTATTAGCATGGGTCCTTTAGGTGCGTTTGTCTCTAGGGGCATTTCATAACAGGTGTTTTCAACACCACCCCAACAGTGTTTTTCAACACTACCCTTGCGTCGAGTGTTTCTTAACACTTATCAGGTGTCTTACCCAACAGTCTCGCATGATGTGATATTTCTCACTAAGCAGATATGATACTCAGAATTTGACTCTATGACCAACACACACACACTTAAACAATCAACTCGCTGACGATATGATGACTTTATTTTTCTTTGTGTGCTGTCTATAAGGATTTCTTTTGATGAGTGGTCTCTCCCTGAGAAGTTTTCGATGATGCATTGCTAGAAGACTGAGGGAATGAAACCATGTTTTCTTTCTTTATCTGCTTGTGGGTATATTTTGTTGGTCCCAACTGTCATGAGCATTTATGCTGGTCGTACTTGACACTATGGATTGACAAGGTATTATCCTTGACTGTTTTACGAGTGCATGCTTTTAGCTATCCTGACCCTCATGTGTCTTGATACAAGCATAATCTCGCCATATCAAACTTAGGTGATCTCACTACATTAGTCATCTTGACCTATACGTCTTTGATGCCTAGGTGAGATTCCCACATCTCTATCTGATAAAGATCATATTCATATCCACATAGTTACGCTAGTGTGCATTATATGATCTTACGACGCTACCAATAACGCTCGATGATGATAATTAGATGTCTATAAGCGTTGTGACCTTGCAAGTCAACCACTTTCATAGTAGCTTGCATTTTTAGGGTCATGTTAGATTAGTTTTGCACTTTGCATATGGAGAGAGCTTTCCTTTTTATCATCTACGGACTAGTTGGTCAACTGTGCTCATTTTCTGATTCTTCTTGATCATATCTTTCATTTCTAGTCTTTCACATCACATCATTTTCTATCCATTTTCGGACTCGAAATCAAAATCCGAGTCGCATTTCCAAATTTTCCCTTTCTTCTAAGCAGTTGACTGACTTTTTGAGGCATAATTTGATTTTCGGTGGAATTTCTTCCTTTTCATGTCTCTCATTTTTCTAGTCTTTCATTCGCCCTATCTCTTTTCTTCTAGCTCATCGCTGGGGCATGTTTCATTGCCTAATGGTTATCCTATTATCATTTACCTTCAATTGTGATTTCATTCTGATTTGATCAAATCCTTATCGATTCGCTTTTCTCCTCTCTACCTGATTTCGATTTCGATTCCGAGGGGGCAGTACCTATGGGATTCTCATCCCTGATTTTCTTGATTTTCCTGATTCAGACATCTTTTGTGAGCTTTTGCTCAAATTTGAGATTCTTATCTCTTACTTTGAATGTGATCCCGAATCGACCTCATGTTCAAAGGCCTTTGTCTATGTTTGTCCGGATGTGATCCCGAATCGACCTCACATCTGAGTTGTTTTGTGATCCCAAATCGATCTCACATTTCGACTTCATTCTTTGACTACATGTGTTCCCAAATCGATCACACATTAGTCAAAGAGGGGCAAATGTATGCACCCAAAAATGGTCGCCTAGACTTTGGGCCCCATTTATTTGATTTATCAACCCTGAATCATTTTTATCAATAATCAATATTTTCAACAATATCAATCTCTTGATCAAATCCTAATTTCGATCATATATTGGATTTTTATCCTTGGGCTAACCATTTATCCTAAGTCTTTATTTGATTAAAAGGAATATTTCCTCCCCTTTTAATTAAATAAAAAGCCCCACTTTCCTCTTATCCTAAGTTGCACAAATAAAGAATTATTCCTATTTCATAAAAAAGGAAAAAGCACTTTTTGTCTCACATGAGGCTCAAAAGTCAACACTTCACTCTCATTGGAGGATACTTGTGCATATGGATTGCTCCTCTTTCAAGCTCCACCACTGATTAAGACTTTTGCCTCTTAATCTCAATGGTCCATTTCACCTCATTTCTTATAAAAGGAGAGCTCTCTCCTTCATTTGCAGAGATATCCATATTTTATGCTATTGTTATGCTGCAGGTTTTCTAGGTACATTTGGAGCTTTTTGAAGACATTGAAGACTTGTTGCTTTCATCATTTTAGTTGCATTTCATAATAGTTTTGCTTTCATAGTTACATTCATGGAATCATAGATTAGATTTCCTTTTATGCAATAGACTAGATCTCACATAGCTTAATTAGGGGTTTGGAATCTATTGTACTTCTTTTCATAGCTTAGTTTACATTTCATTTGATAGATTAGTCTTGCACATTCATACTAGTTGCATTTGCATTTCATTTCCATTTAGATTCTTGGAGATATTGGCATTTTTGCCCTTGTCTTCACTTGAATCTCTCATTGTATGGTTGACTAGCAAGGTCACTTTCTTGTGGCTCTAGCTGAGAGCAAAACTCATAGTCCCTTGCAACTCCATGCATAGAGAGCTATGAGCCGATTTGTGAGGCCTCATCCTTGAGCAACCTTGCATGTAATGGTTCATAGAAGTGCATATTTTAGTGTGTACAGCTTTGAGATGATTGAATTGGACAAGGATAATGTTTTATTCTACAAGTAAAACTGAGTAGTTGACTAAGGCATTATTTTGGAAAATAGCAACACCACCAGACGGGCCATCAGAATCACTACCGATGCTACTACCATTCTTAAAAGGATGGATTTTTTCAACTTTATTTCTAGCCATCTTTGTTTCTTGAATGAGCATAATATCAGGTTTAATATCTCTAACAATATTCCTAAGGACATCTTGTTTGTGAGGACTATTGAGTCCTCTTATGTTCCAGGACATGATCTTCATTTAGAGGGTTGGGGAACAAATCTTTGGGATGGTAGACTGTTTACCATCCACTATATTCTTTTTTGCTTCCTATTCTCTCACTATTTTTTGAGTGGGTATGCCTCTTCCCCCTTGTGGTGAGCCAACATCAACTTTCTTCCTTCTTGTTTAGACTCCTCCCCGAGGAGTGTTTTCTAGCTTTTTCCCTGAATCTGAAACTCTTTGATTCGGTCCTCCCTTCTTTGAGAGTTTTTTTATTTTATTTTTATTTACCACCTCAGACCAAGGTGACTCTAGAAGTTACAAGATTTGGGAGGCTTCATCCAATCTCTCCTTTGGAATATCCTCCTCACTAATATCAGACCAACTTTTTCTGCAATTCCCTGAAGCAGGGGATTTGTCCTGTTCATTACTGAGGGGCGCTGTTAGAATAGTCTTGTCCACCTCAGGACCATTCTTCCCAATGGAAGATGAGGTAGTTTCCTTCATTTGTAGTTCATTAGTTAGGCTTGGAGACTCTAGCTCATGGTATTCTTTTCGAGGTTTAGATTGAGGCTGATTTCCCTCAAGAGATATATCCCCTTTCAAAGGACTAGCAGTAGGGGCCACTTGCTCATCGTTACTCTTAGTGTTTAGAACTTGGGTTTGTCCTTCTTGAGCTTGAACTTGATTAGATTCCTCCTTGACTTGATTTTTAATTTCCCCTTCAACATTTAAAACTTCATCAATTTTCTTATCCTCTAAGGGCACATTAGTTTTGGGTTGGGTCATTGCTGTACCATTTTTCTCTCTCCATTCCATTCTTATCTCTTTCTTTTTAAACTTTTCCTTTGGTTTTAGAGGGCACTGTTTTGCCCAATGCCCAAATTTTTTACAAGTGAAGTAGGCAAAAGGGAGTGATTCAAATTCCACCACTTGAATGTGTTTACCCAATTTGGAGTTAATAGTGATAACTTCTGGGAGATCTACCTTATGATTGATGTTAACACAGACCTTGGCATAAACAAGTCTTGTCCTTGCTACAGTCATTAGGTCTATAGACAGTAACTCCCCAAATGAGCTGGCTAGCCCTATGAAGGCATCTTCATGCCAATATTCTAAAGGAAGACCCAAGAAATGAACCTACACCAGGGATGCTTCAAACATATCCACATTCAGGTCAAGTCTTGTTCCCCATTTTTGAAGAGCCAAAGATGATTTTCCGAACATCTAAGGACCTCCACACAAAACATCAGAGAGATCTTCAGAACTTGAGAAAAAAAAAGTAAAAAATCCCTTTGGCAGAGCAACTATATCAACTTGTCCCTTGACTTTCCATTTTCTTGCTATAAACAGTCTTACAACATCAATATTAGGTCTTGGGCCTATAAATTTTCCCACCAGTGTATTTTTCATTGAGGCAACAGTATGATCAACCAAAGAATCTAGAAGGGAAATGCTAAAAACACCTTTCTCAAGATTAGATGTAGTATCAACTAAAGGAAAGGAGGATTTTCTAGTAGGTTTTACTCCAAACAAAGAAGACTAGCTACCTTTAATTGAGTTTTCAAAAAATCTTTGACCATCAATCCTAGCAATAGATGTATTAAAAAACAACGTTATCATTTTTTGGTTCTCCTTTTAAATTATGGGTACTGGCAGCATCATTGACCCCCTTCTTAGTACTGGTGGAGCCCTCCTCTGCTTCACCATTGACCCTTTCCTACTCTTTGGGTACAAAAATATTCTGAGCACTTCCATAAGCCATTTTCCTGCTCCTGGCATGATTTGAAAATCCCTATTTTCCACCTTCTTGGGAACGATTACAGTCTGGATCTTTGTCCCCTTCTGCATCTTTTTCTCCCTTGATGGTCTTCTGGTCACCTGCCACTATAGATGCCTAAGACCTACTTGCTGCAGGTTTCCCACCTAATGGGAAATTTGAATTTCCTCCCTCCGCTCGCCTTCCATCTCCGCTTGCCATTCTCCTTATAGGGAATTATATACTAGGATGTTATTTACATTTATTGTGCTACTAATCCCATACGTGCATGTGTATGGTTGGCGTGTGTGTTTTATATTTTTGTTTGATGTTCTTGATGTGGTTGAGGGATGAAGTCATAGTTACTTGCTTATGAGATCCACACGGTCGGCCGATCCCTAGCATTGTCTATTATATATCTATACATGTATGTACATGCTTGTCTTTTATGCAGGATTTCAAGTACTGGGCTGTAGACACCTAAAATTGTCCTAAAAATTACCCTTACCCTAGCAAATTAAATAGATATTTATTATTTATTTAATTTATCCTTATTATACCTTAATTAAATAAATTCAAATTTATTTAATTACACTCCTATTTATCTCTTATCCTTGATTAAATAAATTTACATTTATTTAATTTTATCCCATCTCATTTCCCCTCCTCCTAATCCTCCATTTAATTAAGTAAATGATCTTGTTTATTTAATTAATCCCCTTTTAACCCACTCGGAATTAAATATTAGACGTAATTCTATTTGAGCACATGGCTCCTAACTTTAACCCTCACCTAGCCTCACTTTCCTAACCTAACCTAACCTTCTAACCCAAGTCAACCCACTTTCCCACTAATTAATCCTAATCTTCCACCTAATCAATCCCTAATCATTTGCACAACCTTAATCTAAGGATTAAGGAATCCTAACCCAAACCCAAGTCACATGTGACTCTTACACACTCTTACACACTTGTCTCCCACATGTCATTGACATGTCACTTTCCAAAGCCTTGGTTCTCTTTTTCTCTTCCACCTTTAGACCCATGTCATTGACATGTCATTTTCCAAAGTTGCTCACACATGTGTGAGCAACCTTGGTTCTCCCATCCTCTTATAACCCTTGACCTTTGTCATTGAGCCATCATTTTCTCAAGTTTCTCACACATGTGTGAGCAACTTTGGCCCTCTTACACCTTCTTACACCCTCTTACACCCTCTTACAATATGTCATGGACATGTCACTTTCAAAGGTTTCTCACACATGTGTGATAATATTTCCCTCTTTGAATGGTCAAACCATATTCCACATGGCATCTACTTGGCCTCCACCTCATGGCCACCTCATTGATCCTAAATAATCCTAACCCTTCATCCAACTTTCAATCTCAACCGTCCATTTCCCTCAAAGTCCTATAAATTGAGAGCTTTCCTCCTCATTCAACAAGTCTTCTTTACACATGGTCATGCTGCAGGATTTGAGCAACCACATACCCCCTTCAACAAATCAATCAACATCTTTTCATATTGAGAGGTTTGCATTGCTTTTATTTTGAATAGATTAAGCTAGTTTCTTAATTTTATTCATAATATAAATACATGTTTATTTCTCACTATTTTATGAGGTTTGCATGAATATGTAGGAATGAGCTTAGTTTAAGTTTATTTCTTTATGTCATTTTTATGTAATACATTTTGGCATGCCTAGTGGGACCCACTTCACGAGTTCTTTTATAAACTAACCTTCTAATATGTGTTCTCTTGTGTGTTTCTGTGTGTTTTGAGCTTGTAGGTGGAAGGAGCTATTGGAAGTCAAACTTCTACAAAGACCCTCGAATCAAGCCAACAAGCTCACAGTTGCATTTAGGAGTTCCAAGAAAGGAGTTTTGATATATTACTCCCTATACTTTCTCCATTTCTCTAATTTTAACTTTTAGGAAATATATGCATTATATATGTCTTTTTAAAAAAAAGATCTCTTTTAGTGTTGTTTTATTTTCCTAATAATTTTAAAATCATTGTTTTTATATTTGTTGAAAATATATTTTAATATATATACAAAGGATATATATATATTATATATATATATTTAGTTTATATATATTAAAATATTTAAAAAATAAAAAATAAAAAATAAAAAATATTATAAATATATATATTAATACATATTAAATATATATATATATATTTAATATATATTAATGAAAAAATAAAATAAAAAATAAATTTAAAAAAAAATAAAAAATAATTTTTTTTTCCTTGCGGGACTATGATAACATAGCCCACACGTGGGATTGTGCTACCACAGCCCTCCGTGGGACTATGATACCATAGCCCCCCATGGGACTGTGATATCATAGCCTCCGTGAGACTATGATATCACAGCCTTTGTGGGGCTGTGATATGATAGCCTCTGTGAGACTGTGATATCACAACCTTCGTGGGACTGTGATATCATAGCCTCCGTGAGACTATGATAGCACAGTCCACGTGGAACTGTGTATCCACAGAGCCCCCCCCCTTCGAAACAAAAAAAGAAATCGTAAAAAAATAAAACCCCCCAAAAAAAACCAAAAAAAAATTCGAACATGCATTTCAATTTATTCATTTTTTATGATATTTCTAATAAAAATTGCAATCTATTTTTATTATTTGAAATGTCAATTTTTGAAATGAGTGCTTAATTTTCTTTTCTTTTTTGCAGGCTCTTAGCTCCTGGTCATATGTGCAACTAGGGGCTCTGCTAAGCTCTCAGCCCCTTGTCCTCCAGCCTGTGGTCACGTGGGAACTAGGGGCTAGTTGTCAAAGGGGCTTAACTTAGTCCCTTATTTTTCCTTGTAATCCATAAGAGGGCAATTTCATGAAAACATTAATAACTTCCACATACGAGCTCCATTTTGGACGATTTAAAAGGCATTGAAAAGCTGATTCAACCCTCTATCTAGATCTGAAAACTATTTTATAGAATTCCTCTTTGAACATCAGGTGAATGCGTCCAAATTCAGCCTTCCTTGGTAGTCTTAAAATGATCATAACTCTTGCATATGAAAGTGCTTTTCAATGATTTAAAAAAAAAATTTGTTAGAAAAATGCAAGGAATATGATTTTACAATAATTTTTAGACTTAGACATTATGTGTGAAGTTTTTTCTACACATTTGAAAATTGAGCTTAAAATTAACCTTCACATTTGGGTTTGGAATTAAAAAGAACAAGTATCTTTTAAACCCCAAGGCCACGTACGTATTCTCTCCTCTCGTGCCTTTGGGTGATCTTGAATGCACAAGAAATACGTGGTCTTGTTTTCTTTTTAGGAGGTTTTCTTGGGGATTTGATCACCTTAAGGGATGACCTCAACTCTCGTGTTCCGACAGAGTATAAATAGCAAGAGGTGAATCCAAAGACACCTCTCTTGGAAGTAGAATCTTGTCACTCTTGGCTAAGCCCCAAACAAATTTATACCTTTGGGAAGTGAAGGTGGAGATTTGGGTTACCGTCTCCTCCTAGTTGTGTGACATTATTCTCTTTCATCTATGGATTTGGGCCTCACGTACCTTGTGCATATCGATAACATCCCCTAGTTGAGCTTGTATATCCTATTGAAGCCTCAATAGGATTGTTGGTGTGTTTGATGTGCTTGAATGTTTAAAACCTTCCCCATTTTTAGCCAAAAGGGGACACACCATCCGAATTAATCCTTATCAATTGTGCTTGTCTATAATTTTATTTGTTTACTTTTCATTTTAAAATAAAAAATCCAAAAACAATCATAAAATTTCAAAAATAAAAAAACATCAAAAACTTTAAAATCCAAAAAAAATAATATAAAGTTTGAAAACCCAAAAAAAATTACAAAACTCAAAAACTCAAAAAATCAAAATCATTTCAAAAACAACAATTTTTTTTTGTTAAGTTATTTGTCTTTATTCAATCTTTCCACATCACTTTTCCATTTATCAACTTCATCACATTTTTCATACTTGTTATCCTAATCACTTCTTCTAATCATCCTAATCAATTATTCCAAGTCATTCCTATTATATTCTAATCATTCTAATCACTTTTTCTGATCATCCTAATCACTTCTTCTTATCATCCTAATCACTTCTTCTAAGTCCTTCCTATTATATTCTAATCCTCCTAATCACTTCTTCTAAGTCAATTTTATCATTCTTCTTAATCATTCTAAGCATTCTTCTAATCTAATCATCCTTCTATGTCATATTTATCATCTTCCTAATCATTCAATCAAATTCATAATCTTCATCTTGGTAATCCTTCATAAATCACATCTAATTTCTTAATCCAATTTCACCATTCATTTTCCTTCTAATCTAATCACATAATTACCTTTCTAATATAATCCACTTGTCAACTTCATTCCAATAAAATCCTAATTTAATCCATTCAATTGTCTTCCAATACCCCTTATTTTTCTTCTAAATTTATTTCATTCTTAATTCCAATCTATATCCACATCATCTTCTCATCCAAATTTTCATAAAATCTTCTACTTTGAACTTAGGAGCAAAATAATCATTTGGACTTTAATCAAATCTTGTCTTGATTGACCCATATCAAAGCATAATAAAGACTAATCAAATAAAATCTCATCTTTCATTCCTTAATCAATCTTAGGTTGAAATATTTTAATAAAAAGTGTTACATAGACCCTCATCATTAGCAAACACATCTAATCAAATTATTGCTTTGAGAACATCAGTTTGTCTCAAGTAATTAATTCCATTAATCCTATCCTATTTTTCTTGGGGTCACAAGTCCATCTCCAAGTAGAAGAAGATCATCATCCAAATCAATATTTTGTTTGCACCATCATAGGGTCTTGTTCCACCTAGGTTTGTCTCAAACCTTCAAATCCAATCAATCAAATCCTTGAGGCCATGTCCTCATAATCAACCAAATCCATAGTCTACTCAATCAAATCCTTGAGGCCCTACCCTCTTAATCAAGCCAAAGCCAGATCCATAATCAAATCAAATCTAATCCTTGAGGCCCTACCCTTTTAATCAATTAATCCAAATCAAATAAATCAACTGAAATCAAATCAAATCGAAGTCCTTGAGGCCCTACCCTCTCAAATAAAAAAAAAAGTCCAAACTTGCTCCTAGTCCTAAGTTCATCTTTCATCCATCCTCAAATATCCCACTTCATCTACTCCTAATTCAAGTCTTCATCCACATCTTCGTTTAATCTAAATCCAAACCTTCATTCCAACATCATGGATAAATATGAGCTTTTCACAAATCCAATCTTAGATTCATCCAACTCACACACTCCCCAAAATAATATAACTCCCAATTACCGATACAATCCCATATCCCCATATATTCCACCTCAACATGCCATCTCCACTCCCAATACATCTCACATTTCTTCTCCATACTCTACCTTTGACAAGGGAAATCCATCTCATCCTCCCACATTTACCCAAATCTATCATCCCCATCTATCATCCAAAACCATGCTTTTCTTTGCATGGATCGACAAGATAACCACAAAGTATAGATCCCCACCTCTAAATCAAGCTACCCAATCTCCACAAGCCATGCACTCACCATTATTCCCTCCAAGTCAAGACACACCTAAATCTTCAAAGTCTCATGATTACTTCATCCATCAATTCACTCGAGGTGAAGCTTCCACCTCCTCCATCCTTTTACACTCCCAAGTCCAAACATATCAAGACCTTGTTCCAAAGCATGCTACTATGGATTCTTCTACTCCTCTAGATCTTAGCATCTCTCCATCCCATGCTTTCAATCCATCTCAAGATCCATTTATCCCTCTTAATCCACTTCATGATCCAATTCCTAATCAAGATCAAGACATCCCTATTACCCCATCTATTAATGACTCCCCTTCATCTCATGAACCCATCCCCTCTACCCCATCCAATGATCCCCTTCCATCTCGAGCCTTAACATCCACTTATCCTCCACTTCATGAAGATATTACTTCTCTCACATCAAATAATCTCCCTCCATGTCAAGACCAAATCACTCCATCTCATGATTCCCTGCCCTCCATTCCATTGTATGATCCTCTTCCCTCTCAAGATCCCATTATCCCTTCTACTCCATCACCCCAATCCTCTTCAAAGTCAATATCAAAGTACCCCGTTATCTCCCTGTCATGCTCCTCCTCCATCTCAAGATACTCTTATCCCTCATAATCCATCTCACTATCCTATCATCTCCCCTAATCCCCCTCATGATCCTAATCCTCCACAAAATCCCATCACACCTATCCAATCCATACATGAACTCTATACACTTGAACTCACATCTTGTGTTGCAAATACTAAGTATCTCGTTGAAGAAAGAATATATCAAGATGTTGGTACCCCTTCTACTCCTTAAAAATCTCAAATTCCTCCATCCAAATCTAAACTTAAATATTCCCCTCACTCATATTCCAAATCCCTTTTGGGCCCTTATGTCCAAACTTCCATTCCCCCATCCTCCAAATCCATTTTGGGCCCCTATGTCCAAACCTCCCTCCCTTCCTCAAACACATCCATTCTGGGTCCTTATGTTCCCAAACCTAATTCTTCACCCCTTCCATCTATTTTAGGTCCTTACATACCTTTGTCCTCCATATCTGAGTTCACCTCACATCCATAAGAAATATCCACAAAGGCACACATCCTTGAATTCCTTCCAACATTCATCCTCCGTAATTCCATCCATACACTCTTTAAACCATTCATCCTCATGCCACCATACCATGGCTAATGGAAGAAAGTTGGATTCCTAGAAAAAAAACATAAAAAAAAGATGCATCAAGCCAAAAATCCACTCAAAAATTGAAGGATCAACATGTCCCATCTAAAAAACGTGTTTAAGAAAAAAAAAAATGATCCAAAAGGATGAAAAATGAAAAATCATGTGGATTCTAGAGCTACTCAATGCCAAAATGCATCTCAATTCAAAATCCAAATTGGTATCCTACCTTGCTAATCCAAAAGCTTCCTCCTAAATCATCCCTCTAAAAATCCTCTACTTTCCAACTCCATTACCTCCTTCATCTATTTTGGGTCCTTATATCCCAAATCCACTTTTTTTCCTCCATCTCCAAAATATCCTCCTCCACCTATCCACTACCCTTCAAGATGTATGCCAATGGTGATCTTTTCATCTCTCCCGTCTATTTATGTACAAGTCTTCCATCCTACCATCCATTATTCCCCAATCCTTCCATACTCATCCACTCCTTTCATATAATCTTTTTCATAAGTCCTCATTCTCCTTCTCCTAGTCCATTTCCTCTACCATCTAATCATGCTATCAACATCTATGAGAACATATCCAAAATGCCTTGATCCAAAATGATGTAGGATAGGCAAGGAGGATCCAATTAAGGACAGTCCTCACAAGAAGCCAAACACTACAATGCAGAATAACACAATAAGAAAATGTTTTCAACTAAATTTTCATTAACATGCCCAGCTATAAGGCCTTCTAGGTTATGACCAATTACAATCAAGAAATAGTTCTAGAAGATCAAGAAAGATCCAAGCCCTAACCCCAGCTAGTCCAGTTCTGAAAACAATTAGCAACTGATGGAAACCCTAAGGAAGATCTGAACTTGAGCTCACAAGCCTCCAAGTAATCTCCTTATCACCAAGCATGAAAAACACTAGCTCTGCTATTATAAACTATCAGATAACAATCCTATCTTCAAGATCTCGCAGGATCTAGATGGTTGTAAGTTGGCTATACTAATGTATATGAATTGATATAGTGTTGTCATTATGGCAACAAAGTCATATAGCATTTTGGAGTCAGCGCACTTGAGAGAAGACCAGAAACTGGTTAAGTGTTGAAGACTGGACAGTGTACAGAGTTCCTGCAGCTCAGAGCATCAGCACACATGTGTACAAAAGAATTATGGTGTGTGCCCTAGAAGTTAAGTTGGTTAGACTATATTCACACTTATTCTATGAGCGCATGATCAGATGTGCAAGTATGAGAAAGTTACAGTCAGTTGAAGTTGCACAACCAGTGAGTACTAGAGAAGAATAGAACATGAAGCTGACAGTTAGTATTTTGGTTTGTGGATATAATGTAATGTTGTAAAGCCTATGCACCTATTGTATTTAGGTTGCTAATATGTATGCTTTTTTGTTTGTAAGCACGCTTAAGCCAATTCATTTGGAAGCATTTTATGTAATAGGTTTAAGGGCCGACCTAGTTGTTTATTTTGTATGCACGTATAAATATAAGATGTGCCCATTGTATTCAGCATGGAAGTGGATAGAGAGTAGTGATAAGCATATCAAAAGTGTGAAAAGATAGTATAAGATGTATTAGATATTTACAAGAGGTCAAAGCATCAGTGCATCAAAGGAACTGATCTTACAAGCAGTGTCATAGTGACAGTTCATCCAATAGATATAGTGTGTATCTGAGATCAGAAGGTTGTAGCCTTCACCACTTGAGCAGTGAGCTCTTGGATAGTGTGTCCTCTCCCCTAATAGGGACTATTGTAAAAGAATCCTAACAGGGTCCAACCCTTGACAAGGTCTACTGTACTTAAAGCATTATAAAGAAACTCGTAACAGGGTTAAGGATCTTCTAACAAGGATCACAAAACACTAGTACAAAATATTAGCAGGTGTCAATTCTCACTGGGGTTTTTACCTATTTGGGTTTCCCCGTAACCATATTGGTGTCATGTGTTGATTTCATGTTTCATGTTTATGTGAATGTTTAATTCAATACTTAAGCATTTAATTTCAGTATAAAGATTAAAGTGAAAAGTTAAAATATAGTGAACACTAATTCACCCCCCCCCCTCTCAACGTTCCCATTCCTAAAAATTAGTATCAGAGCTTTGGTCCTCAGCAAATAATTTTAACCACTTGAGGAGATCATGGATAAAGAAGAAATGAAACATCTGAAAAGAAATCTTGAAGCTTCTCTTGAAGACGTGGACAAATCAGAAAGAGAAATTGAAGAACGAAAAGAAAAAGTTAGTTATTCACAATTGGTTATCAAAAGACTAAGAAAGGATTTGAAAGAATACTCTAACAGTGATCTAGGAACAAAGGTCAAGAATTTGAATGAAGAAAATGCATCTATGAAAGAAATACTTGAAGAATTTGATGATAAGCTGATCAACAATCAGGAAGTCTACGATGAACAAGTCAAAGAGAACCTTCAACTCAATGAAGAACTAAGGAAAGAAAATATGGAAATATTGGAGCTAAGGAATAGCAAAGAAAGCTTGGAGTCTGAATTGAAAGAAGTAAAGAATCATATTGACAAATTGCATACCAGTTCTGATTTGATAGAATCTCAATTTTATGCAAGGAGAGCCAAAGGAGACACTAGCTATATTGGATACAATGAAGCACAAAATTAGATTGACAACATGTGAGAAAGAAAGGACTCACAAAAAAACTCTACTGATACTGAGAAGACTGAAGATCAAACCAAAGATAATGATGGACCACCTAAGAATGAGTACAAGCAAGTAGAACACACTTGTTTTGCATGTAACAAGCATGGACACATAGCAAGGAACTATACAGAGGTAAGACCTTTTAATGGTTACTATTATTCATGCAATAAATTTGGTCATAGAGCTATGAATTGCAAGACTAGTAAGAAGAACAGGATTCAACATGATCAAAGAAATTAGAATCAGACAAATGTAAGAAGTTCTCAGAATGTTACATGTTAGATATGTAACCATAATGGTCACTCAGCAAGACAATGTAGAATGGTGACCCATGTCAATGCACCAAGGAATATAAGACCTCCAGTCATTTTTCACTCTTGTAACAAGGCTGGACATACCTCAAAGTTCTGTAGATCAAGGATGCAAGGTCAGGAAAGCCCTAAAAAAGCCAAAGAACTAGTTTTGGATCCCGAAGGACAAGTCAAGTTTGTGAAAGCCTCAGAGGGTGAGAGCTTGATTTGGTTAGAAGGAAAGAAGGACAAAGTTTATGAGAATGTATTAGATGCATCCGTAGTGGACGCACCCTCTACATCTGGATGAATGGCCCTTAGGGTCATAGGGGGAGCTAATTTAACTCTAGACCCCTGCATGGCTGGTATACTCACTCTTAGAGTATGCACCTTTGGACTTAATCTTTTGGAGTACAAAGGAACCTTCGTGCAAGAGCACACATACTGATTGTTAACAGAACAAAAGTTGGAAATGTTTAAGTGATAGCTTAGTTTATGCGATAAGCATTAATGGTGGAATTTTCACTTTAAGTACAAAAAAAATTATTTGATTACTCATTGCATTCAAATTTAGAGTGATTAAAAAGCAAAAAGAGCCTTAGAAGTTGTTGTGAAGACTTGTAGAGTGATCTATCAGTGATTTGCAATAATTAGCAGTGCATTTGGTCAGTTGCAGAAACCCTAGTTCATTGTGCTGATTTAGAAGTCTTTAGATTATCTCAGAGATCAGTTGGAAAGTGATTAAACAAGTAAGTCATGGCCACTCCCATAGTTTTTGATGTTGTAGAGAAGAAGAGATATGTATTTAAGAAGCATCCATTTAAGTCAACCCTAGATGATTTAGAGGGAGCATTCTCTCACACGCCTATGGGCGTTATGCATGTCGAGGACATTAGGGCTTACATCTACTACAAGAAAGAACCAGTAGGGTTGGATAGGTTAAGGGTTCACATGGATACCGTGTTGAAACTAGATAAAACATTCATGGATGAATATGTTAAGTGGAATGATCACCCTATAGTTGAGTATGCTACGACATATGAATTTTATGAGACTGAATGGATTAAGATACTATTGAGTAGAATTCATGATGATTTATTCTGGATAGGTGTTGTGCCAGTAAGAATCACCAGTGACCTAATACATGAGATGACAAGCCTTTCTAGGATAGGCGCCATCCTTCCTGTGGGTAAGGATGTCAGGAATTTTTTTGAGAAAACATGTAAGTCAAGGAGTGATAGGCATGGGATGACAATTGAGCCTATTGAGAAAGAAGACATCAAATTGATGTCTATGATACTTGGATATAGGTTTCATCACTACAACAGGGTGAATAGTGTGTCTATGGGTACAATTCTAGTAGTCATCAGACTTGTGAAGGAAGATGGGGAGTTTAATCTCTATGAGATCTTGCACACATAATTGATTGATAACATCAAGGCAATCAAGCATGACAAGACCAAGATATTTAGGTTTGGGTCTTTAATCATTTACATGTACCTTCATATAGTTGGGATAGTATCATATTTGTATTTGGACAAGTCCATTCCAACCATGCCACAAATATCTAACAAGGCATCCATAGAGAGTACACTGAGAGATTATGTAACATTGGAATTGAAGACCTTCAGGGTCAAGATGCAAATGAGGTTCAAAATTCTAGAAAGCATTGTGGAAAAGTATAAGGATACTATTTGCTTTATGGTAGAGATAGACACAACTTTTATGGAAGCTGTTGAGCCAAGAACTAAGTGGATTCATCCACTTGGTTATGAGGTAGAGGAATATGTCCTTGAAGCATATGCACAGGTTCTACTATCAGCCCCTAAAGATCCTAATGAACCTAGGTGGGGAACTTATGAGGAGAAGATAAGAGAAGTAGATGCCAAGATAAACAACGCAACAAAAAAAAGAAAGGTTGCTAAAGTCACATTAGAGATCTTGAGAATACATGGTGTGTCTCAAGCAGATCTTGACAAAGCAAAAGAACAAAAGATTTCTTTGGAACTAAAGAGCACAGATGCAGCTAAGGCAGAATCACATGATCCAAAGTTGAAGAAGGTAAAGATAGAGAAATCAGATGAACAAAAGGATATAACTAATGATACTCCTTCTGCACCCAAGGAAACCATTGATCTTACTACTCCTCCTAAGTATAAGGCAATGCCAAAGAGGAAGAAAGAGGTTGGCACTTGTCATCCATCCTCATGAGAAATAAGAAGCAAAAAGAACACTCAAGCACCTCCTGAAGTAAGTTTCAAACCTAGTCTCAGTGTGCTAAGTGCCAGAATAATTGATGAAGGAAGAATTGATCAAGTAAAGAAATTTTATGATAAATATAGTGAAATAGACAAATTTGAGATTCATAGCATGATCATAAAGCACATGATCAAGTTCAAGAGGATAGTCTTGGAACTAAAAACAATGATCCCTGACAATGTATGGAATATCCTAGAATTCCAAAAGAGACATGCTATTGAGGAAGATCTGTAGATAAGGGAAAAGATCTTAGATGAAACTCTTCCTGTATGTGAGCTAGAAGAAAAGAAGTTGCTGTTAGATCTAGTGAAGGCTCACCTCAAAACCAAGACAAGAACTCTGAATATAATGGATAAAAATTATGAGCTAGTTGCCAACGAAATAGAGAAAGCCTTTGAGAAGGTCTTTATGAATAGGAACATGTATCCACCCATTGCGCCCACAACACATGTACCCACAATGGTTACCAAAGGGTTAGAGACCATCAAGGTACAATCTACAGGTCTTCAAGATTCAACACCTGTAGTGGAAGCACAAACAGAGTTAGATGAGTCTGTGCCCATGACAGAGTCACTCAAGGACAACACCATTATCATTGATAATGTTGAGATTGCAATGGTGGCCATAGACAATGACTGGGATAAGTTTGAGGAAGCTTTTGTGAGCACACAAGAAGCTGAAATGTTATGCAACAACACACCTCCCACTCATCAAGAAGAGGTATTGATTGAAAATATAACAAATGAAAAAGAAGAAGAAAAATAAAAAGAAAAGAGTAATGAACCATTAGTTGAACTAGTCAAGGTAAAACAAGAAGTGGTGGATAGCACTCCCATCACTCCCTCTGCAACATTGTTGTCAAGTTTGACACCTAACACATCTAGTTTGGACTCATGGAGAGAAGAAGACTTGATTAAGTTCAGTGTCTTAGCTATGGAGAAATCCAAAGAAAAGCAAGTGATGAGGAATCCCCTCCTGGTAGAATCAGTAAAATTTTTGAACAATCTATTACCAGAGGACAAGAAAGTATCAAAGATACACTCGATTGATGATGTGAGTACAGTCATCTCACATTTCAAAAGCAATTTCTCAAGCCTTGAAGAATCTACATCCCTAGTTGTAGAAGAAAAGTATCTAAAGAAAAGATTGGATGAATTGGTGAACAACTTTGCACTTGACCTTAGCTCACTCAACACTAGTCAAGCATCCTTGAAAGAAATTGCAGATCAAGGAAGAAAAATCATTGCAGAATGCATGGATCAAGATAAGCTTACTGATGCTAATTTCAAGAAAATAAAAGAGGTAGAAGCTATGATTGAGCAAGTGAAGACTTCAATGAAAGACAAATCCACATATGTGAACATGTGCAATAATGTCTACCAATGTCAGATAGACAAAATTGAGAAGGTAGAAAAATAGATGACAAAGTTAAGGGCTAGATAGACTCAGTTGAGGAATTCTCTTGCACCCTCATTAGACATTCTAAATTAGAACATCAAGGAGATTGATGACACCATGATAACCTATGATCAAGGTCCTTCCATAGAATTGAAGAAGATGGAGAAGCTTTAGTATGCATTATGCGCCCATCTCTAGATAGTAAACTCTTTGATCACTTTTTGGAAGAAGGAAATCCAGAACCTAAAGATTGCATATCCAGATGTTTTCCCTTAGTGATTATGTATAGATATAGTTTTTGAAACACATTTTTCATTAATGTCAAAGGGGGAGTTGTGTATAGAATATGGATAATAATATGTATAGGGAGATATAAGTATATGTATAGATGACAAAAGGTTTTTGTATTAAGGACAGTTAGCAACTTGGCCATATTCCTTTGTTACCATCAATGAAAAAGGGGAGATTGTTGGAAAGTTGGCTATATTGATGTATATGACTTGATATAATGTTGTCATTATGGAAAAAATGTCATATAATAGTTTGGAGTCAGTGCACTTGATGAGAAGACCAGAAATTGGTTAAGTGTTGAAGACTAGACAATGTACAGAGTTCCTATAGCTCAGAGCATCAGCGCACATGCGTATAGAAGAATTATGGTTTTTTCCATGGAAGTTAAGTTGGTTAGACTATATTCATGCTTAGTCTATGAGTGCATGATCAGATGTGCAAGTATGAGAAAGTTACAGTCAGTTGAAGTTGCACAGCTAGTGAGTGCCAGAGAAGAACATAAGATGAAGCCGACTGTTAAATTAATTTGGTTTGCGGATATAATGTAATGTTGTAAAGGCTATGCGCCTATTGTATTTAGGTTGCTGAGATGTATACTTTTTTTTTTGTAAGCACGCTTAAGCCAATTCATTTGGAAGCATTGTAAGTAATAGGTTTAAGGGCCGACCTAGTTGTTTATTTTGTATGCACATATAAATATAAGATGCGCCCATTGTATTTGGTATGGAAGTGGATAGACAGTAGTGATAAGAAGAGAAGAAGTGTGAAAAGATAGTATAAGATGTATTAGATATTTTCAAGAGGTCAAAGCATCAACGCATCAGAGGAACTAATCTGACAAGCAGTGTCACAGTGACAGTTCATCCAGTAGATATAGTGTGTATCTGAGATTAGAAGGTTGTAGCCTTCACCACTTGAGCAGTGAGCTCTTGGATAGTGCATCCTCTCCCCTAATAGGGATTATTGTAAAATAATCCTAACAGGGTCCAACCCTTGACAAGGTCTACTGCACTTAAAGCATTGTAAAGAAACTCCTAACAGGGTTAAGGATCTTCTAGGAAGGATCACAAAACACTAGTACAGAATATTAGTGGGTGTCAATTCCCGTTGGGGTTTTTACCTATTTGGGTTTCCTCATAACCATATTGGTGTCATGTGTTGATTTCATGTTTCATGTTTATGTGAATGTTTAATTCAGTACTTAAGCATTTAAGTTCAGTATAAAGATTAAAGTGAAAATTTAAAATACAATGAACATTGATTCACCCCCCCTCTCAGTGTTCCCATTCCTAACACTAGATCTAATCTCTCTCTAATCTCCTACCTTAAACAACTACCCAAGAACTCCTTAAATACTAATCTTCAACCATAAGTCAGATGGATGAAATAATTAACTCCTAAGCCAAGTTGGCTCCTATTACAAACAAATATGAAATGCAACAATAGTCGGCTCTCAAATAGCCTTACAAACATTTAATTCTCCATGTCAGCCTCTAGATCTACATAGGAGAATACAAAAAAAGCTACCAATAATAAATGCACCAAGTCAGCCAACCAAATCACCAAGAATTCTAGTCAGTAACCAAGACTATTGAGTGCCAAAGAAACAACTGAGCACCATTGAAACAACCAACCAAGACAAGAAGCACCGAGAAACATAGGCATCACCAAGCATAAGTTCCACTGAGCATAAGAGGTTTCACCGAGTTCCTTCAGTGACTGAGCTTCCTTTAATAACCAAGACCATCGGTTAAAGCTACAACTAAGTACCATAGAACCAAAAAAACAAACCACCATGTAGATTCACCAAGTACCCTAGAATGCCCCTACATCAGACACCCTAGGTTTGAAAAGATGTTCTCATAAGCTGGAAGAACATCTTCCGAGATTTAGCACATAGACCCCTAATTGGTTATTCACATACAAGTCCTCCAACTTTTTAGAATACATACTATTCTAGTTTAGTTTCCTCTATCTTTACAAGTCTTTCCTTGATAACACACAGGATTGTTCTCCATACTTATCATCATTCCTCTCAGGATCCACCAACTCAACTCGGCTACCAATACTCAAACTTCTCTTACCAAGTATTGTATCCATCAAAGGCATCAGGGAAAACTTCTTGTCATCCTTCTCAATAGTAAACACATTCTTGACACAATCATACATAGCTCTGTAATCATATTGCCAAGGTCTACTGAATAATATATGACAACTATTCATCTCCACAATATCACACAACACTAGATCCTTATATTGGCCAATATGAAAATCAACAAAGAACTACTCCCTCACTTCCAGAGCATGATCATTTTGCAACTAGCCAATCCTATAAGGATGAGGATACTTCATTCTATTCAAACCAAGTTTCTGAACCATGTCCTCAGCAACAAGGCTATCAGTACTACCAGACTATTAGCCCCTTTTGCTAAATCATCAATTGCTTATTCTTGATCAAATCCTAGTTCTATCATTTATTCGATTATTTTCTATGGGCTAACCATTTTATCCTAAGTCTTTATTTGATTAAAAAGAATATTCCCTCCCCTTTTAATAAATAAAAAGCCCCCACTTTTCCTCTAATCCTAAGTTGCACAAATAAAGCATTATTCTTATTTTATAAAAAAGGGAAAAGCACTTTTTGTCTCATATGGACACAAAAGTCAACTCTTATTTTCTCATTGGAGGATATTTGTGCACATGGATTGCTCCCTCTTCAAGCTCCACCATTGATTAAATCTTTTGCCTCTTAATCTCCATGGTTCATTCCTTCTCATTTCCTTTAAAAGGAGAGCTCTCTTCTTCATTCTAGATCCCCAACTTTTTATGCTAACTTTATGCTGGAGGATTTCTAGGTCACTTTGGAGCTTTTTGAAGATTTGGAGCATTCTTAGCATCTACATCTCATTCTTGCATTCTACATCTCATTCTTGCATTCTTAACTTAGCTTCATATTTATGCTTTCTTAGATTAGCTTCATTTCTATGCTCTAGATTAGCTCACATAGATTAATTAGCTTGGGTTGTAACACTTGCATATTTCCTTTCATAGCTTAGCTTGCATTTCCATTTCTAGTATAGTTTCATTGCATTTTCATTCTTGATTCTTGAGGATATTGGCATTCTTTCCCTTGTCTTCATTGAATCTCCCATTGCATGGTTTACTAGCAAGGTTATAGGCTAAATAGCTCTAGCTGAGAGCATTCTTAAAACCCTTGCACTCCATGCCTAGGGAGCTATGGATGAATTTTTGAGGGCTCATTCTTGAGTTTCCTTGCATGTAATGATTCATAGAAGTGTGACACAATTATAGCACACAATGGCCAATTATAATCAAGAAACAATTCTACAAGATCAACAAAGATCCAAGCCCTAACCCCAGCTAGTCCAGTTCTGAAAACAATTAGAAACTGATGGAAAACCTAAGGCAGATCTAAACTTGAGCTCGCAAGCCTCCAAGAAATCTCCTTGTCTCCAAGCATGCAAACCACTAGCTCTGCTATTACAAACTATCAGATAACAATATGATCTTCAAGATCTCATAGGATCCAGATCTAATCTCTCTCTAATCTCCCACCTTGAACAACTATCAAAGCACTCCTTAAATACTAATCTTCAGCCACAAGTTGGCTAGATGAAACAATTAACTTCTAAGCCAATTCAGCTCCTATTACAAACAAATATTAAATGCAACAACAGTCAGCTCTCAAATAGCCTTACAAACATTTAATTCTCCATGTCGGCCTCTAGATCTACATGGGAGAATACAAAAAAAGATACAAAAAATAAATGCACTAAGTCGGCCAACCAAATCACCAAGAACTTGAGTCGGTAACTAGGACTACCGAGTGCCAAAGAAACAACTGAGCACCAGTGAAACAATTGACCAAGCTGAGAAACATCAAGCAACATAGGCATCACCAAGAATAAGAGGTTTCACCAAGTTGCTTCAATGACCGAGCTTCCTTCAATAACTGAGACCATTGGTTAAAGCTACAACTGAGTACCACAGAACCAAAACAACACACCACCATGCATATTCACCAAGTACCCTAGAATGCCCCTACATCAAAAAACACACAATGTAATCTCAAGACACTCAATGCTTGAGTCCTTCCCTCCATCTCCCTATCACATATCTATTGTATTCTAAAGTTAACCTCTTCCATCCATTCACTTATCCTCATCCCCTTGTACCCTACACTTGGGTGCAAGCTCCATCCATCTTATGCTACCATATAAGTCTTCCATCTTTCATATGCACCACCCATCCTCCTATCTAAGTCCATACTCATCTTTTCTTATCTTTGATCTTGACTATCCTTTTTATTCCATCCATCCATATGCACCATCCATGTTCCTTCCTCGTTATCCATCTCCTCTTCATTATCCTACATAAGTGCATCCACTTGTTTCTATTTGATCTTGACATCCTATCCATATCCTACATCTCATATTTCTTGGCATATTCACTTCTGCCATACATAATCCTATAAAGCTCCATCCTCCTTTCCATGCCTTTGATCTTGATTATCCCATGCATTCCCTCAATCCTATTGTATGCTTCTATCCAAATTCTCCCTACATTATACACATTCAGTTTCCATCTATCTCATCCTTATTATTGTCCTCTATCTTATTCATGCCCCTCATCCTATCCATCCACCTCCCACTTTCATCCCTTTTCCTTCATAAACCTAGATGCACCAAATTACACACAAACAAGAATGATATCCCTGCATGCATTGGCACATCCCTTCCTTCATTCCCTCCATGCATATTCTTACCCATCCCACTCATTTCATATATCATTTACCCACCATATTTTTGTTCCTTCTCCTACCTCTCATGTGGGGCATTTACCTCCTTTTACACATCATCCTTGGATCCTCATCCCTCTTTTCCCCACCTTTTAATCCCCCATATCCTATCACTATCCATTCCCTCCATCTACCTTCCATCCATAAACTACATATGTTCCCCCTTTCCTCTATCATTCCTTGGTTTTCCCTTGTCATTGTTCCCGATCCATTCAATCATCTTATCCATTTTCCAACTTCCCCCCTTAACATCCATTTTTCCTTTCCCTCTCATTTATAATCCATTTCTCTTTCTTCTATTTCATCCCCTTCCTTTATCTTCTAATCCCACTAAATAAAATTCATCTCTATTCTAATCTAATCAATTTCCCTTCTTCCTACATTCTTCCTATCCAATTCCTTTATCTTCTAATTCCACTAAATCATATTCATCTATCTTCTAATCTAATCAATTTCCCTTCTTCCCATCCATTCACTGGAATTCCTCTACTCTCATCTTATCCTCTCATTTTCACATCTTCCTATATTCTTCTATCTCATTCATTTCTCCTCCAATCCAATCCTTTCTAATCATCTCAATTTCCTTCCTTCCTATGATCTTCAATCCAATTCATTTCTACTCCTATTATCTTATCCAAATCTTTCACTCCAATCCAAATCAAATTTCCATTCACTCTCTAATCCACTCATGAATAAATCAAAAAATCCATAAAATAAAAAAAATATCCCAGACTAGTCCAATCAAGTGCAATCAATACTAATCCAATCAATCCAACCTTGTAATCTTGTACATCAATCTTTAATCAACCTATCATCTTGACCCGAATCAACTGATAATATATTGAACTCTTTCAATCAAATCATCATCATGGGATGTATCCTTCTCAAATCCTTTGGATGTACATTGTTCTTATTGTTAACTTTTCCATCTTCAATCAATCATCATCAATCAATCCACCAATTAGTTTTTCAGCTTGACTAAAGGCAAATTGTTGGTTTGCATTTGGTTTGTTGTGCATGCTTACTTGTTGCTTGTCTGTATTATTATTTTTTGCATTTCTCATGGTCTTTGCATCCTATTGTCATAATGGCATCACGATCTTCCATATCATGGTGTCATAGGCATATGGTTGCATTTGACCCCTTTTTTTATCATGTACTTGACACATTGTCATCTTGGTTTCTCATACCTTGGTGCATAGTGTCAAATACAACATCAAACTTAGGTTGCTCACACCATTGCAACATGACTTTCTCTATGCTTCCTTTGTCCTCCATAACCTTTCCCCTTCCTTTCGTACTCCTATTCTTTTTGAGAGCACACTTGTGTTCTCTAAACCCACATGTCCTCTTGAGGGGGCATACCAATCCTTCCTCATCATCCCTCCTCATCCTTCCATGATTGGGGCATCATGCTACTAGTCTTATCCCTTTTATCCTCTATGTTTTAATCTTCTTTGATCTAACATCACTTCGTGATGCTACATCAAAGAGGGGCAAAATGTAGACACCTAAAATTGTCCTAACAATTACCCTTATCCTAGCCAATTAGATAGATATTTATTATTTATTTAATTTTAGCCTTATTATGCCTTAATTAAATAAATTTATATTTATTTAATTACACTGCTATTTATCCCTTATCCTTGATTAAATAAATTTACATTTATTTAATTTTAGCCTTTTATCCTATCTTTGATTAAATAAATTTACATTTATTTAATTTTATCCTATCTCATTTCCCCTCCTCCTAATCCTCCATTTAATTAAGTAAATGATCTTGTTTATTTAATTAATCCCCTTTTAACCCACTTGGAATTAAATATTATACTTAATTCTATTTGAGCACATGGCTCCTAGCTTTAACCCTCACCTAACCTCACTTCCCTAACCTAACCCATCCTTCTAACCCAAGTCAACCCACTTTCCAACTAATTAATCCCGATCTTCCACCTAATCAATCCTTAATCATTTGCACAACCTTAATCTAAGGATTAAGGAATCCTAACTCAAACCCAAGTCACATGTGCCTCTTACACACTCTTACACACTTGTCCCCCACATGTCATTGACATGTAACTTGCCAAAGCCTTGGTTCTCTTTTTCTCTTCCACCTTTTGACCCATGTCATTGACATGTCATCTTCCAAAGCTGCTCACACATGTGTGAGCAACCTTGGTTCTCGCATCCTCTTACTACCCTTGAACTTTGTCATTGAGCCATCATTTTCTCAATTTTCTCACACATGTGTGAGCAACTTTGTCCCTCTTACACCTTCTTACACCCTCTTACACCCTCTTACAATTTGTCATGCACATGTGATGGGATAAGCTAGGATAGACAAGCTTGTCTATGCTCCTGATCCTCAACTAGGATCTCAGTGTTCCTCAGCACCTATGTAGGTCTATAGGCTTCCTCTTCCTTCTAAGGACTTCCCTTGACCTACCTAGCCTTCCCACCAAGTTTAACACTCCAATTCATCCACCTTCTTGCTTTGCATTCTAGCAACTATAGCCTCCATAGGCTATAAAGAGTCTTTTTGGCTTCCCACTTCTTACTAAGCTCCAAAAGTGTAAGAGAAGAGTTCCAAGATCTTTTTATGATTGATAACACCTTCTCAATGCGTTAACAAGGTTTTGGAATCACCCGATTTAGGGGTTCCTATAACACCCCACCAGGAAACCCAAGAGGACAAGACATAAACCTCTATAAAATGTAAATAGTAAATTTCTTTTTTTAATTTTAACTAGAATAATATTCATCATTACACTTCATATTTCTAAAAGAAGAAATAATTTTCTACTACTTGAATGTAATATTTATACAACTTAAGTCCTCACGGGTCCCCTCACGTCACTACTAAAGCAACATCATATAAACCATTTACATGCATAAGATATTCATGGAATCATGAGCTTAAAAGATCTACGTTCATTTTCATGCATCAAGTTAAATGTCCCTAACTTATTTCTTTGATTAAACATAAGTTAATCATCCAACATCATTATTCCTTTTATCAACTCATTCCATAAATTCATATTGATTTCATTTACATCTACTATCCTTTATATCACTTTTCTCTAATAATTTAGGTAAGAGATTAATATTCATTAAGGTAGGCATCATCCTGGGTACTTCATTGACATGAACCAAGTATTAACATTAAAATCAAATTACTATTTTATTGCATTGTTTCATAACCATTCATTGTTAATAATTCCAATCACTAATCTATCATTTCTCAATAATTTCCTTGGATCCTTTCATCAAGAGAGAATACATTATTGTTGCAATACATCATTATATATAACTATATTTAAGATTATTTCCTTTACACATGGACAACATAAGAGGATAGGAGAAATAACATAAACACTTTCTTTTAATGCTAGTAACATGTCCAATATTCCACATTCTTTTCCCTTTCTTTTACCTAGAACTACCCATTCCCTTATGCATTGCTTTGAATTGAGATTACATCAATATTAAAAGACTCCTTTTAGGAGATTAAAATTACATGAATATAGATACATAAGTACATCTCAACATATTAAAATATCCAATAAGAAATCTTCAACTGCAGATCTGGAAAGGAATATGTGCTAGGATCATCCAAAGAATCACGATCAATACCTCAATATAAATATTAACCACCCAACCACATGGAACCAATAGGCCCACTCCCCCAAGCTAGGAGATAGAACCAAATGCCCATACAAGAGGTAACAACTAGGAAATTTCTAAGGTGGTGATAAAATTTCCCCAAAGTCACAACACAAAAGAAAAGACAAGAAGACCATAAGGACTACCAGAGGCATGATCAAATTTGGTAGAGACTCTAAGCTACAAGCTAGGTGAGTGTCATCACATAGTCCTCACCCCTTGGGTTGTCCTGGTACTAGCCACTCTTGGCCCCGGCCCCCAAGTAGGCACATGCAGAACCAAATGCCTCTCATACAAACAAGGTCATTCAGTCGTACCTACGCATATTTACCTTCTCCCACTCCCATCCTTAGTCTTTACTATCACTAAAGACATGGGCGAGGCACAATTAATCTTGATTATTGTGTAATTTCCCATTCCAATAATCTCCCATTCCCAATTCATTTATTTAGGTTATCACTTGATTAAATAACTCATAGTAGGTTATCCTGGTACTAGCCACTTAGGGCCCTGGCCCCTCACTATGAGCCACTCACCTAGTGTACTTAGGTTCCCTAACATACATATAAAAATCATAAGAACATAATAGATTCATCATCAAGAATTCATATCAATTCCATAACAACATTTGATTGAGTTTAGGAAAACATATGTTGTCCCTAGTCCACTTGACAACCCTAAACCCAATATGGCATTCAGAATGTTCCAAACATATAAGAAGACATCCAAGTGATATTATAAACATATTAAGAGTATAAGTAGATCCTATTAACCAAAAAAAAATTCTAATAGCCTCTGGTAACCATACGAAACCTTAAAACTTAATGATGTTCTTAAACTAAATTATTTCAAGCAAGGATTAAATGCAAAGAATAGTCATCATAGAACAGTCATCCATATCTTCCACAAAAAAAATAATAAAGACAATATCTTTAGTGGAGATTTAGATAACATAATTATGGACTCTCAATTTTATTTTTAGGAAGATCCAACGGTGGGAAAGAAAGTTATGACTTCTGGTTTAAAACAGAAAATTCTGGTTAGGGTTCAGACCTGCCTTCACTAAAACGGTTGTAATTTTCACAAAACATAATTAAAATTCACCAAACCAATTGGAAATGAAATATAATACTTATAAGAATATTTGATATCAAATTAAGACTTTTATATGATCATATCAGCCTGTAGCATACAAATACATTTGACAGAAAATTCGGAATCAAGAATGGACAGACATAGTCTGCCAAAATGTCAAAAATAAGGCATTAATTCGACCCTAAAAATAAAATCAGAGAGATACCCATTTGAGATCTGTGAATTTTACTTGTAGAAAATCAATTTAGTACAACCCTAGATGAAATTAAATTATTATAATAATAGATCTCCAAAAATGGGTTACTAAAAACCCTAGGAAAACACATGCTAATTCTTACAAATAAAAACTCAAAACTTTAAAATAACCATAGAAATGAAAAGTAAAGATATAATAAATAATGATAATATATAAATGATATGGGTGTGGGTGTGCTCTCTAAGCACTTGGAGCATACTATAATGTGTTCTAAGATGGATTGAAATCCATGAAAACCCCAAAATGGCACAAAAATAGGTATAGAACACCTGATTTGCCCCTAAGGCCTCAAGGATCCAAAAATGCTTTAATGAAGATTAAGCTACATGATGAGGAATCTAAGATTGATTTTAGACCAAATTAGAGATGTGATATGATGATATGCTATGCAAAACAATAAGAAAAGCTATGTTAATCCATTATTACTAAGCTATGATGAGCTTAAAATGCTTGAAAGTAAACTAAATTAGAATGATTTGCTAAGATCTAACATGAAAATGGCATCATAACAGTTCATGAGAATGAAAGTAAGCTAATGATTTTGCTCTTGAAAGGAGGGGTATTTATAAGATTTGGGAAGGAAGAATGAGTGGCCAGGATTGGAATCTTTAAGAGAGGCCAAGATTCATTCAAAGGGGAGCACATGGATTGTGCTAGTTTAGGGATCACCTCCTTGTGACAAGTGTCACAAGGGCATTGGATTGAAAGATGGAAGGAATGTGCACAATTTGGGAAATGTGCCTAAGGTCAAAGGGTGTAAGAAAGGGGTGAGGGGCTTCTTAAATGCACCATAAATGCATGTAAGAGGGATAAGGAGGCCTTAAATGCCTTAAATGCATTTCAAAAAGGGAAGCCCTCTTTGTTGACTTTGGGGTAAGCTTAAGAGTTGGCTAACCTTGTTTAGGGAATGTGACAAGGTTAAGGGAGGAATTAGGATAATCTTAGGATTAGGATGGGTGAAGAGGTTGGGTTTGAGAAGTTTCTAGAAGAGTCTAGAGTTTTCTTAGGTTTTATGGAATAAAAGTTTATTCATTCCAAAAGCTTAAGTTTTGGGAATATTTATTGAAATATTTTCAATAAATATGAATTTTAAATATTTAATCTTAATTAAATATTTGGCCTTGGGATTAGGGTTAGAAAAGATGGGATTAGCCTTTTAATTAAAATTAAGGAGGGATTAGAAGATTTTGGAAGAGGTTAGTGGTCTAAAGGAAATTGGCCAAGTTTTGGGCGAAAAATAAATTAATTATTTATTTTGGGATTTTTGGTCAATTTATTAATTAAAATAATTAATAAATAAGGAGATAATGTTTAAATAAGATTTAAACATTTTTGGAAGGGATTTCTTAATTAAATATTTTTAATTAAGATAAAGGGATTTAATGACATAAAAATGAATTAATTAATTAAATAAATAATTAATTAACAAATGATGATGTCATCAGGGGTTTTTCAAAAAAATAAAAAATATTTTATTTTCTAAAGGATTTTTAGGTGTCTACAGATATAATCACTGAGGTAGAATAAAATCACATGCCTCAAAATAAATCTAATCATCCAAAGAGGCCATACAAATCATCTATGAAACATATCGAGAAAACCATAAGATCAAACAAGGTCAACCAAAGTCAACAAGGAAAGTCAAGCCAAACTCCTGAAACACAACATAGAAAGATTAACTAAGAATCATACCAAGAAGGAGAAATAAATAAAATGAGTAAACAAATAATACAACCAAATGAATTCAAGTGGCCACAAGGCACTATCTACAACCATGCCCAACCGGGTGCGTTGGATCTGGGTTTTTGACCCAAAGGTTGACTAACAAAGAAGGAACCCTAATATTCCCAAATTGGAATAATGAAAAAGGAAGACTCATGTAGGGGCCTTAGTACTATCTCCATAACAACAACCATCGAGGATTTGAGGGCATGCTCAGACTTGTGAAGCGAGGTGAAGTCGATGCTCGGTACCTACAAGCCTGCATCACAAAGAAGAAATACATATGCATGGATATACATATAAAAGAAAACATTGCAGACAGATGACCAGGATTGATAGATCGTGTGGACCTCAGCAATGTGAGTAACTATGACTTCATCCTGAATCATGAAAATACATCATGTATATATATACACTCAAATCATGTAGCATCATCATAACGAAGGTTAGAATCTCAAGCATTGTGTTAGTCTCTTATCAATACTAATAATAAATCAACATAATCAAATCATCAAGTGAGATACAAGATTCATCCAAAGTAACCTTAATAGAAGAAAATATAAATAACCACTTATATATATCTATCAAGTACATATCATATAACATCCTAACTATGTTCATAAAGGTCTTGAAGGTACTCAATACATACACGGAGATAAATACATACAAAAATGATACCTTTAGATAGTATGTCTAATATTAGAATCATTGAGTACTAGCTTATGAAATTATTATAAACAAACTATAGGAATAGATCAAACAAGTATCATGTACAACTTAAGCTTTAAGAAAACATCGAAAGATCTTAATTCTTTCAAAAACACAAAACTTATATTAGCGTTAGAGGGGTATTACAGTTCCTTTGTAAACTAGGGCTAAAAGAATAGGCCTAATTATCTCCCCACCCAGATTTATAGGGAATTTTATGCCTTTTAATCAAAGATTCAGAACCTCTGGTCTGAAGAACATCTCCTTAGATTGACCCACTCTAAAGGATTTATGAGGTCTCAGGTACCCATTTTACTGTATAGTGTCATTCCCTATTTATGAGGGTTTTAAGGGGTTTGTAGTTTTTCCCTGCTCCTATCTGCACTGTGGCATTTCTACAATGTTTCAGATCCTCTCCTTATCAAGGTCAAGCCTTCTACATTCTAGACTTCCACCAAAGGGCAAGTCTTGATAACCCTCCTGTCACCTGCTGGAGTATCTTGTCTGCTGCTGCAACCTAGCTGAATGGCTTCTTTTCACCTAGGGCATTGTCAAACTGATGTTTTCACTGGCTTTCTAGGGCCTTGCTTGCATAGTATACAAGGTTAGGGTCTAAGGTCTTAGACTCCACAAACCCACGGATTTCCCATGGTGGAATCAAGAGCTTCAAACCCTATTCCATCAGTGCCACCAATGTAAACAGTGGACTGTGAAACCTTGCTGAACCAAAACAAACAAACAAAACACACACAACCTAAACTATATACAAGTATATGAATTGAAAAAACCACAAAGATGACTACACAATAATGGATATCAATAATGCACATCGAAAACAATGTTTTCAAGCTCTGAAAGTCACTGTCAAACACAGTTTTAGTATGTTTTTCTCTCCTATTCCGTACACCTACCGTACATAGAAACTTCCAATCTTGGGATCAGGGTTAGTCAAGAATTATATAGCCTTTCTACCAAGTGTGTGCGTTGGTTTTAGGGCTTATAGCCACTTAGCATAATCGGTCTTTTACAAACAAGGAAAGTTGCTTAGCAACTTTTAAAAGTTGCTAGCAACTTTTAAGAAACTTTTAGTTGCTTGAGTAGCTTTTGCTTACTCATACAAAAAGACCACTCCTAAAGCACACTTATGCTCATAACCAAACACTAGCTTAGGATTACTAACCCCAATCCAAGCACTCCAATTTGATAACATTCCTTGGATAGTGTGCTGCACAACCAAACTAGAAAGACTATAAACTTCTAGGACTTAGTCATTGCCTAGACACAACAAAAACAACTGAGCCAAACTCCTTGTTGACCCTTATTTAATTACATGCTTCAAACCAAGGTAGGACACACCAGAATATGAAGGTGAGGACCCTCATAGAGGTGCTCCTGCACTATACTCCCCCTCAGCACAAACTAAGGCACCTTGGGGTCTAGGAGAGCTAGATCAACACCAAACCTTTTGAACTATCCTTCCTCTATCTAGGTAGCTTCAGATTCGGGGTGTCCTTTCCATTTGATTAGATGCTCCATGTAGACTTGATGTTTGGTGATCTTCTTCACCCTGGATTCTCGGATCTTATCTGCTTGGGCTAGTTCCTTCTTAGGTATGGTATTGGTATCCACATCTTGTAGTACCTTTGGTGGAGCTATACCTTGCTGACTGATGTCACCTTTAAATATGATTAGGTCTACAACATTTAACATCGGTGAGATGGCTAAATCTAAAAGTAAGTCCACCTTGTAAGCATTCTCTCCATACTTGGCTAAATTCTTGCATGGACCTACTCTCCTCATCCATAGCTTAGTAGGCATGCCCTTCTACATTCATGCTTTGCTAAGATGGACCATGACATAGTCCCCAATCTAAAACTATACATCTTTCCTCTTTTCATCCACTTTAGCCTTGAGTCTTTGGGTAGACTCCAAGATAGACTTCTTCACCTGCTCTTGTACCTCTTTGATGGTTTGAGTGAAATCTTCAGCTTGTCCACTCTTCAACTCCATGGCACCTAAATCTCTCAACTCACACACTCCTTTGGGGTGTCTTCCATACACTATCTCAAAAGGACTCCTTTCTGTGGTCCTGTTAACACTATCATTAGATGCATATTCAGCCTGAGATATAACAAGATCCCAAGTTTGCCCATACTCCTTTGTCAAACACCTTAGTAAGTTACCAAGCACCCTATTGATGACCTTAGTTTGACCATCAGTTTGAGGATGGTATGCTAAACTGAAAGAGAGATTAGTTCCCAGCCTTTTCCATAAGGTTTGCCAAAAATGGCCCATGAACTTGCTATCCCTGTCTGATACAATGCTCAAAGGGAGTCCATGAATTCTAAAAATCTCTTTAAAGAAGAGATGTGCTACATAACTTGCATCATGAGTAGTTCTACATGGAATGAAATGACTCATCTTAGAGAACCTGTCAACAAAAACATAGATGCTATACATACCTGATTTGGTTTTAGGGAGTCCAACCACAAAGTCCATACTTACACACTCCCAAGGCTGATTCAGAACTAGTAGAGGTTGATAGAGTCCTACATTCCTTAAGCCTCCTTTATCTCTCTGACATACTCCACATTGCTCAACATACCTCCTGACATCCCTTGCTAGCTTAGGCCAAAAGTATTATCTCTGTACTAACTCCAAAGTCTTGTTTATGCCAAAATGACCACTTAGGCTGCCATTATGCTTCTCTTGGATTAGATTTTCCCTCATCGATCCTCTAGGTACACAAAGGTGATTACCTTTAAACAAGAGTCCATTCTAAAGGGTGTAATCTGCAAACTCACCATGAAAATGGTTCTCAAACTTTAGGCACACCTTGTAGGCTTGTGAGAAGTCTTCATCCTCCTCATATAAGTCTTTAAAACCTGCTATTCCAATGCTTTGCAGCTGTACCTCTTGGATAGTCAATAACTTCCTACTCAAGGCATCTGCTACCTTGTTGATCTACCCTTTCTTATGGTTGATTGTGAAGGTAAAGGATTGGAGATACTCCATCCACTTCAAGTGCCTATTACTAAGCTTCTCCTGAGTGTTTATGTAGCTTAAAGCTTGATTATCAGTAAAGACAACAAATTCTTTTGGCAAAAGGTAATGCCTCCACTTCTTGAGAGATTGTACTAATGCATACAAATCCAAGTCATAAGCTGAATACTTCTTTGCTTCATTGACTTTCTCACTGAAGAATGCTATAGGTCTTCCTTCTTGACTCAATACACCCCCTACTACTGTACCACTTGCATCACATTCAATGGTAAACAATTTATCAAAAGTAGGCAAGAGTAGGATAGGTTTAGTGGCTACCTCTTGCTTCAATGTTTGGAATTGTTTCTTAGCTACCTCAGACCATTTGAACTTAGTTTTCAGCCCTCCTTTGATTGTGTCTAATACTGGTGCACAAATCCCACTGAAGTTCCTGATGAACTTTCTATAAAATTGGGCTAAACCATGAAAACTTCTAACTTCTGTCCCTATTTTTGGGGTAGACCAATTCAAGATTGCCTCTACCTTGCTTGGATCCATTTTCAGAGTACCCTTGGACACTACAAAGCCCAAATAAATCAGCTCTTGCTGCATGAACTCACACTTTTCTAGATTGATGACTAGCTTCTCTTCATGTAGCTTCTTCATAACCAACCTTAAGTGTTCTAGGTGTTCTTCTTTTTTCTTGCTATAGATGAGTATATCATCTAGATACACCACCACAAATCTACCTGTGAAGTCCTTCAAGACCTCATCCATCAATCTCATGAAGGTACTGGGGGCATTGGTAAGCCCAAATGGCATCACAAGCCACTCATACAAACCATCAATGGTTTTAAAAGTGGTCTTCCACTCATCACCTTCCTTAATTCTGATTTGGTGATAACCACTCTTCAAATCCAGCTTTGTAAAATACATAGCACCTCTCAAGAAATCCATCAAATCTTCAATCCTTGGAATTGGGAACCTGTACCTGATAGTGATCCTATTAATAGCCCTTGAATTTGTGAAAAGTCTCCATTTTCCACCTTTCTTAGATGCTAAGACAACTGGTACTACACATGGACTAACACTCTTCTTGATTAGCCCTTGATCTAATAATTCTTGCACTTGCCTTGCCACTTCCTTGTTATGATCTAGGGTAAGCTTATATGCTAGCGTATTAGGTAGAGAAGCACTGGGAACAAAGTCAATTTGATGACTTATAGCTCTTCTTGGAGGTAAAGTGGTAGGGGTTCCATCACTTACTATATCTTTGTATTCCTTCAACATTTGCTGCACTTCCAATGGTAAATCTGCCTTCAACTGCTTGTCTTCCTCCTTTGGTTTCACCATGATAGCACACCCTATGGTCTCCTCATCCTGTAGAGCATGTAAGAACTCTTTTCCATTGCTAAGTAACACACTAGGTGTCTTGGAAACTCCTTCTTCATTCTCTATCAAGGACTAAATTTTGAAAGTCCTCCCATCCTTCTTGAAAGCAATAGAGTTATCTTCCCCATCATAAATCATCTTCCTATCAAATTGCCAGGGTCTTCCCAATAGAAGATGGCATGCATCCATGGGTAAGACATCACAAAGAATTCAATAATCTCCAATAGAAAATTCAACCCATGTTTTCTCATTAACTAGCACACTCTGTTCCTGGTTCAACCAAGTTACCTTGTAGGGGTTTGCATGTGGAATCTTTGTAAGTTTCAGCTTCTTTGCTACTTCCTCTACTATAATGTTATCAGTAGACTCTGAATCTACTATAACCTTGCATACTTTGCCTTGTATCTTGCACTTGATTCTAAAAAGAGACCTTCTTTGCTTGGGTTCACCTTGATTAGGCTACTTGATACGTACCCTTCTGAACATAAGATTCTCCCCCATTTCTGATTCCAATTTGCTGACCTCATTAGTGCATGAGCTGCTGCTGTCCTCTTGGGTATAGGCTACCCTTTTCTCATTTTGTGAGGCTGATTATTTCTCAGGACACCTATAGGCAGGGTGTCCAAGCTGTCCACACTGATAGCACTCCATAGTGACAAAGTAGGAGATGCTCCTTCCTGTTCCTCTTCCTCTGCTTCCTTGAGAACCTCTTCCTCTACCATAAGATCCTCTTGTACTAATTTCTAAACTTTTTTCCAAGATTTTTCTCTCACCTTGGTTTCTTGATTCACCACCTCTACTAGAACCTCCTCTTTGACCCCCTCTAAAGTCTCTACCTCTTCCTCTATTCTTGGAATTAGGTTCTTGATTTCTCCTTTGTTTGTCTTCAAGATTTTGTGCCATATGCTAACAACCAAGTATGGTGGTAGGAGTGAACAAACTCATCTCTTCTGCTATGCTCCATTTCAAGCCACTAAGGTACCTTGCTACTTTAATGCTTTCATCTTCTTGGACTCTAGATCTCAAGCTCAGTTTGTGGAACTCTTCAGTATAAGTAGCTAAATCCATTTCCTTCTGTCTAAGTGTCAGTATTTTCTTATGCTACTTTATTTCATAATCAGTTGGTAGGTATGCTTCCCTAACTTTTTTGACCATAGCTTTCCAATTAGAGATTGGATTCTTTCCCTCTTTCTCTCTTTCACCTTGCAGGTAGTTCCACCAGGTTAAAGCTTGTCCTCTCAACCTAGATTTGGCCACTTTGACCTTCTCTGCCTTTGAGATCTCTTCACACTCAAAGTGATTCTCCATGCCTTCAATCCACTGCATCACAAGCTCAGTATCCATCCTACTAGTCAGTAATGGGACACCTTCAAGTGCCTTGCTTGTGATAGCCTTTAGAGCTTTGAGAAACTACTCATCTTGTGTTGGAGGATCAGGTGTAGGTACATCATCATCAAGAGTCTTCTCTTTTCCCTTAGCATCCTACTCCTCCATCTTCACATTCACCTTATCTGCTTTTGCTTGGACATCATCCAAGAGTTGCTCCATCTATAACAATCTTTCCTGCAGGAGTCTGTTAGCTTCCTCCTAATCTTCTACTTTGTTGGCTAGCTCTACATTGGTCACCATCTTCTATTTTTGAGATGATCCACTTGAATCTTCTAGTGGTTGAAACATCCACCTTCACTTCCCAAACCTTAAGAGGCTCTGATACCAATTTGATGGGATAAGCTACGATAGACAAGCTTGTCTATGCTCCTAATCCTCAACTAGGATCTCAGTGTTCCTTAACACCTATGTAGGTTTCTAGGCTTCCTCTTCCTTCTAAGGACTTCCCCTGACCTACCTAACCTTCCCACCAAGTTTAACACTCCAATTCATCCACCTTCTTGCTTTGCATTCTAGCAACTATAGCCTCCATAGGCTATAAAGAGTCTTTTTGGCTTCCCACTTCTTACTGAGCTCCAACAGTGTAAGAGAAGAGTTCCAAGGTCTTTTTATGACTGATAACACCTTCTCAATGCATTAACAAGGTTTTGGAATCACCCAATTCAGGGGTTCCTTTGTAAACTAGGGCTACAAGAATAGGCGTAATTAGCCC
The DNA here is from genome assembly GCA_027943335.1 of Chamaecyparis obtusa. Taxonomy (NCBI): domain Eukaryota; kingdom Viridiplantae; phylum Streptophyta; class Pinopsida; order Cupressales; family Cupressaceae; genus Chamaecyparis; species Chamaecyparis obtusa. Next base: position 83,346 of record BSBK01000917.1, read on the forward strand.
TCAACCCGGATTTATAGGGAATTTTATGCCTTTCAATCAAAGATTCAGAACCTCTGGTCTGAAGAACATCTCCTTAGATTGACCCACTCTAAAGGATTTATGAGGTCTCAAGTACCCATTTTATCGTATAGTGTCATTCCCTATTTATGAGGGTTTTAACGGGTTTGTAGTTTTTCCCTGCTCCTATCTGCACTGTGGCATTTATACAATGTTTCAGACCCTCTCCTTAATAAGGTCAAGCCTTCTAACATCATTATAGACTTCCACCAAAGGGAAAGTCTTGATAACCGTCCTGTCACCTGCTAGAGTATCTTGTCTGCTGCTGCAACCTAGCCGAATGGCTTCTTCTCCCCTAGGGCATTGTCAAACTAATGTTTGCACTGGCTTGCTGGGTCCTTGCTTATGTAGTATACAAGGTTAGGGTCTAAGGTCTTAGACTCCACAATCCCATGGCTTTCCCATGGTGGAATCAAGAGCTTCAGGCCCTATTCCATCAGTGCCACCAATGTAAACAGTGGACTGTGAAACCTTGCTGAACCAAAACAAACAAACAAAACACACATAACCTAAACTATATACAAGTATATGAATTGAAACAACCACAAAGATGACTACAAAACAATGGATATCAACAATGCACACCAAAAACAATGTTTTCAAGCTTTGAAAGTCACTATCAAACATAATTTTAGTACATTTTTCTCTCCTGTTCCGTACACCTGTTGTACATAGAAACTTTGAACCTTGGGATTAGGGTTTGTCAGGCATTATATAAAATTTCTACCAAGTGTGTGCATTGGTTTTAGGGCTTATAGCCACTTAGCATAATCAGTCTTTTACAAACAAGGAAAGTTGCTAAGCAACTTTTAAAAGTTGCTAGCAACTTTTAGTTGCTTGAGTAGCTTTCGCTTACTCATACAAAAAGACCACTCCTAAAGCACACTAATGCTCATAACCAAACACTAGCTTAGGATTAATAACCCCAATCCAAGAACTCCAAGTTGATAACATTCCTTGGATAGTGTGTTGCACAACCAAACTAGAAAGACTATAAACTTCTAGGACTTAGTCATTGCCTAGACACAACAAAAACAAGTGAGCCAAACTCCTTGTTGACCCTTATTTAATTACATTCTTCAAACCAAGGTAAGACACACCAAAATATGAAGGTGAGGGCACTCATAGAGGTGCTCCTACACCAACATGTCACTTTCATAGGTTTCTCACACATGTGTGAGAATCTTTTCCCCTTTGAATGGTCAAACCCTAATCCACATGGCATCTACTTGGCCTCCACCTCATGGCCATCTCATTGATCCTCAATAATCCTAGCCCTTCATCCAACTTCCAATCTCAACCATCCATTTCCCTCAAATTCCTATAAATTGAGAGCTTTCCTCCTCATTCAACAAGCCATCTTTACACATGGTCATGCTGCAGGATTTGAGCAACCACATACCCTCTTCAACAAATCAATCAACATCTTTTCATATTGGGAGGTTTGCATTGATTTTATTTTGAATAGATTAAGATAGTTTCTTAATTTTATTCATAATATTTACATGTTTATTTCTCCTTATTTTATGAGGTTTACGTGAATATGTAGGAATGAGCTTAGTTGATGCAGGGGAATTCTGGGGGTATTATGCAGTCAAGGATGCCACTGCCTTAACCTTGGATGCCCTTGCATTAGAGACCCCAAGTTCCAAAAGATGTTCATATGTGAGAAGAACATCTTTCAGGATTCAACACATAAATCCCGAACTGGTTCTTCACATATAAGTCCTCCACCTTTTATGCTTGCAAAGTCTTCCACTTCAATTTCCTTTGTCTCTTCAAGTCTTTTCTTGACAATATATAGGTTATTTCTCCATATTGATGATTTATTTTCTCAGGATCCACATTCTCAACTCAGCTACCAATATTCAGGCTTCTCCTACCGAGGGTTGTATCCATTAAAGACATCAGTGAAAACTTCCTGTCATTCTTCTCAATAGTAAACACATTCTGACACAGTCATAAATAGCTCTATAATCATATTTCCAAGGTCTACTGAGCAATATATCACAACTATTCATCTTCAAAATGTCACAAAGCACAAGATCCTTGTACTGGCCAATCTGAACATCAATGAAGCATTGTTCTCTAACTTCCAAAGCATGAACATCTTGCAACCAGCCAACCCTATAAGGACAAGGATGTTTCATTATACTCAAAAAAAGTTTCTAAACCAAGTCCTTAGCAACAAGGTTATTAGTGCTACCACTATCAACAATAAAATCAAAGAGTTTACCTTCAGTCTTGCATCAGGTCCTAAATAGAGTACTCCTTTGACAAGGTTCATCCATTGTACTGTGTAATGTTCATCGAAGCAATAAGTTCTCTGATTCAGGTTCATTCTGAATGTTCTCATTCACCATAGCAGTTCATCGGTCAACCTTCTTCTGTGTACATTCAAAAGAATGGTGTCCTTCCTCTCCACAGTTATAGCAAGTACCCTTAAAGATAACTCTACCTATCTTCTTCTTTGATTCCATAGGTTTCTATTCATATTTTGCATCTATCAGTTTCTCCTTTACCGAGTGATCAATATTTTCTTTCCCTTAGGAGTTACTAGGCTATTTCCTCTTCAACTCATCTTCTGCCTTTAGAGCATACTAATAAGCATCTTCAACAAAATCAATCTTTAGCATACCAAGCTCATCCTAAATATTGAATCTCAAACCATTCACATACCAAGCTACCTTTTCCTTACCAAGCTCTCAGTGTCCAGATTGAATAGTAAGTTTGTAGAACTCCTCGGTATAATATTCAATAGACAATTCCTTGTGCTTTAGATTCTGCAACTTCTTAAACAAGTCAAGTTCATAGTCATCTGGTATGAACTTAGCTTTCAACTTAGTCACCATCAATCTCCACTAATTGATCTTGGTTTCACCTTCATCTTATCGGTCTCTCTGTAGTTCCTTCCACCAAAGAGTAGCATGTCCCTTCAACTTTGTCTGTGCTAATCTCACCCAAAGAGGATCTTCAATTTATTCCAGCTCAAAAAAATCTTCAAGTTCACCAATCCAATCAATCAGATTGTTAGGTTTAAAAGTACTAGAGAAAGTAGAAACTTCCATTTGGTAATTACTAAACCAAGCCGCAGATCTAGGTAACTGAGTAGTTGTGTCTTCACTAGATCTGTTCCTCCAGTCATCACCACTAAATCCAGTAGTTTCAAATTCTTCAGCACTTTCTTTATAGCCATCCTCAGTACCAACATTCCAAGGTATACCAGCAATAGTTCTCATGATCTCGGCGACCATATCATTCTTCATCAATTCCATCTCAGATCTGAAATCTTATTTCACCTTCTCTATAATCTAGGATTTAATAGTATCACAAAGATCTAAAATAACTCTAGGGTAAAATCTATTAGGAATGAATGCAAAGTATTTTGGCAGTCATTCTATAGCAGTTGTTGTTGCATTCATGACTTGGATTGTCATTGATGTCAACACAGTGATATTCTGGATATTAGCAGGAAAGTAGGTACAGTTTTGTTTTGCACACATGTTGTATTGCATATTGGATTTTGCACAGTTGATGGTATGTTTTTTGGTGTGTTATTAACCTATGGTTAACAGTGCAAAAAAAAATTTATTCATTTGTAAGAGTTATGAGCATTTTGGTGAAAGCAGTGTTTAGACAGTGTTTCTGTGTAGCAATGCTCAGAAATCAGAGGATATCTCTTAGCTGGAATGGAATCTGATTTTGCACAATTAAAGGGATGTTGGAGGCTCATTAATGATGATGTGGTTCATAGCACAAACTTTGAGGATATGTTTGGAGAAAGTTATAGTAACTGGAAGCTGACAGTTTTATGTGAATTTTGTGTGTAGCGTGTAGAATTTATTATTTTGTAATTGAGGACTGACTCATTTGTAATTATTTGAGTTTGGTATATAAGAATGAATTTTTCCCTTATTGTAATGTGTACTATGAAGATTTTTATGTGAATATATGCATGAAGTGAAGAAAAGAGCTAATTCAGTGATGAAGGAAGACTTGTGAGTATAGAGATCTGGAATTGTGATCTTGTGTAGCAGAGAGTGCAGTTTTGGCACAGTGTGAAGGAGGTAATATATTTCATATTATTCTATTGAATAATTCTAAGATCTTTTGGAAAGTGGGTTCAGAGATCTTGCCTTGAAGCTGTTTGGGCAGTGGGTCCTTCTATCTTCCATAAACTCTTAACCGGGTTAAAATCTTTTAACAGGGATTCAAAATCTCCTAACAGGGATTTATATGTACTAAATGTATTTCATAAGACTCCTAATAGGGTCCATCCTCTAACAAGGAACTTTCATATTAGTGCATCATTTTGTGGGCATCATTCCCACTGAGGTTTACTCTTTTCAAGAGGTTCCCTAGTCAACATATCTTATGTTATTGTGGAATTGTGTATGGTTGTCTTTCTATGGTTGATCAATACATTGATTATATTGATAAATCTATTGAATTGATAAATTATTTGATAACTGATTCACCCCCCCCCCCTCTCAGTTATCTTGTGGATCTTTACTTTCTAACAATTGGTATCAGAGCGACAGGTCCTTGAAAGAAAAGTTTAACAACTTAAGGAGATCCATGGTGAATTTCAAAAAAGAAAGCCCTAAGTTTGATGGAGTAAATTTTTACAGCTGAAAATAAAAGATGAAGACACATCTATTGTGTTTAGGACCAAGTTATTGGTTGATTACAAAGAATGAGAAGACTCTCATTGAGGAAGACAATCTAGAGGCAGGAACTAAAGATGAACTAGAACTATTCATGTGTAACATACTTGCAAGAGAAGCACTTTTATCAGCACTACTAGAGAATGAATATAGTCAGGTAAGATGTTTGAAAACATCTCATGCAATTTGGAAAGCTTTACATTCTACTTTTGAAGGTGATGAACATGCAAAGAAGGCTAGATTAAATAATTGGATTTGTGCATTTGAAGATATTAGAATGATGGAAGATGAATCTATTAGAAGTTATATTGGTAGGATGTCTGAGATTGTGATAGGAATAAAGTCTTGTGGAGGTGATAAGATAGAGAATGATGTGATATGGAAAATTATGAGAACTTTGACACCAGTATTCAAGCAAACAATGTAGATGATTGAACAAGTGATACCTTGTACATCAAAATTTTCAAGAGAGACTCTTCTTGGAAGATTAGAAATAGCAGAGATGAACTTGAGATTATCAGGAGAGCTACCTAGAATGGAAATAGCATTCAGTGCTCTTAGCATTAGACCTACAAGAAGTACTAGTGTGAATGGAGATTATGCCATCAGTAGTAGATCTGAGGAAGATAAGAAGATTGAAGAAGGTATTCAATTACTTGTAAAAAGAGAACCAGATGGTAAGAAAATCTTTAAATGTTGGACTTCTCAAGAATATGGTCATTTTGCATCTAAATGTCCTAAAAGAGTTAAGAAGTATAGAAGCAACTTTAAACCTAGGAGATCTAAAGAATGTTATTATGCAAATGATGAAGATTTTGAAGTAGGAATTGAAAAACATTTAAGTGACAGTGATAATGATAACTTTGAGGAAATAGGATTTGTAGCAATTAAAGAAGAAAGTTCTAAATTTGATAAAAGGGAAGAAAAAGCATTAGTTTCACAAGTTGAAAAGAAATCTGATTGGATTATAGACAGTGGTTGTTCACATCATATGACTGGACATAAAAGAAAGTTTGTTAAGTTAGATAATTATGATGGAGGAATTGTAAGGGTTGGTAACAATGCACCTTGTTTGATTAAGGGTATATGATCTATTACTCTTGATGGAAAGACTAACACTGATGATGTTTACTTTGTTGATGGACTAAGACATAATCTACTAAGCGTTGGACAATTGGCTGATAAGGGTTATCAAGTTTGGTTTTCTGAGAAAACTTGTGTGATAAAAGATAAAGATGGAAATCTGATTGGAAAAGGATCTAGAACCAGAGGTAATGTATTTTAGTTGAATCCTACTGAGATGACATGTTTGATAACTAGGATTGATGATAGTTGGTTATGGCATAAAAGGTTTTGTCATATAAACTTTGATAATATTGTCAAGGTGAGCACTACACATGCGGTAAGAGATTTACCTAGAATTATGAAACCTACTAACATGATTTGCAAAGAATGTATGATGGCAAAGCAGAAAAGGAGTTCATTTCCCAATAAGAAGTTCACATCGGCAGAGCAGTTGGAGATTGTTCATACAGACTTGAGTGGTCCTACTAGGACTAGAGGATTCTATGGTGAAAGGTATTTTATGATTCTTGTTGATGATTTTACAAGAATGATGTGGATTGCATTTTTGAAAGAAAAATTTGAAGCATTTGATTAGTTTAAGATCATGAAAAGAAAAATTGAGAATGAATCTAGAATGAAGATTAAGTGTCTAAGATCTGATAGAGGTGGTGAATTTACATTTAGAGAGTTTAACACTTTTTGTGAAATGAATGGCATTAAGAGACAACTTTCAGCCCCTAGAACACCAGAACAAAATGGTATTGTAGAAAGAAGAAACAGGTCAATAACTGAAGCAGCAAGAGCTATGTTGTTTGAAAATGATTTGGTTAAAACTTTTTTGAGAGAAGCAATGAACACAACAGTATACACTATGAATAGAGTACAAATTAGAGTAGATACAAACAAGACACCTTATGAATTATGGTTTGGACATACACCCTCAGTTAAGTATTTTAGAATTTTTGGAAGTAAATGTTATATAAAGAGAGATGATGATATAGGAAAGTTTGATCCTAGAAGTGATGAAGGAATATTTCTTGGATATTCTTTAAAAAGAAAAGCATATAGATGTTATAACAAAAGAACTAAGACTATTGTTGAAAGTGCAAATGTAAAAGTTGATGAGAAGTTTAAAATTCAGGAAAGAATGTTTGATTATGAATTTGATGGAGAAGCACAACCTCAGCCTAACATTGAAAATGCAAAATTATTTTTTGAAACTAACAGTGATTTGCTGAATGAAAGTCATATTGAAGAAGACAAAGAAGAAAATAGAGAAGAAAATAGAGAAGAAAATAGAGAAGAAAGTAGAGAAGAATCTACAGTCGGAACAAAATCAGTAACTATGACACCTAACAGGTATACTTCAAGACATCACCCTGTTGAGCAAGTTATTGGAAGTTTAGATAGAGGAGTTTTGACTTGGAATAAGGTACATTTATGTTTGATTTCTCAAATTGAACCTAAGACTACTAATGAAGCTTGTGAAGATGAACATTGGATCAATGCTATGAAAGAAGAACTAGAGCAGATTAAAAAAAACAAGACATGGAAATTGGTCCCTAGACCTGAAGACAAGAATGTGATTGGAACAAAGTGGGTATTCAGAAACAAGATGAATGAACAAGGAGAAGTGATAAGAAACAAAGCAAGATTGGTATGTATAGGATATTCACAACAAGAAAGAATTGACTATGAAGAAACTTTTGCACCTATGGCCAGACTTGAAGCAGTGAGAATTTTTCTAGCATATGCAACTTATAAGAAATTCAAAGTGTATTAGATGGATGTGAAGTCAGCATTTTTGAATGGTGAATTGGAAGAAGAAGTCTACATTGAGAAGCCTGAAGGTTTTCCTTTGACACAAGAAGGAGATATGGTATGTGTGTGTGTGAAAATTATACCTGATCTGTAGACACAACACTCAGTAAAATATTAGAGGTTAGCTATAATCAAAATCGTGCAAAATTGAAAGCTATCTAACCAAGTGATTTACTGCCTTCTAATAGGTGCGAGATTAATGTTCTCAGATTGTAATCGAGATCAGTGACCTAGACGACACCTAAATGAAGGATTTGAATGCAATTGATCTAGATTTTTTTGATATTTTCTATGCAATAAGAATGAAAACTTGATATGAATCTATGCTAATATGAAAAACTTGATATGAAATGAATGCTAAATGATCTAACAATGAAGATTCTAACAATGATATGAAAACTATGAATGCAAAAATAAGATTGATCTCACAAAGATGTCGATTCACAAGAGCTTTGATTCTTCAATTCCAATTCTCCAGCGTGATTGTGCAAAATATGAGATGATTTGTGAAGAGCTAAAGCCTTAATTTATAGAAATCCAGGGCTTTGGAAGTGCATGAATAAAAGCCATAAATCGCTCAAATTAACTCATCTTGATTTTTGAGTTATCTGATCATAAAAGATAGTTAATTCTCAAAATCATGCAAAAACAGCTTTTTAACTCAAATTAGAGTTTAGATCAGCTTTTTGAACTCCAAAAGGATGTTGAGTTCCAAAAAGTCAATAACTTGCATTGATTTTCTGATTTGGAGTTTAACTGTTTCTTTTGAATATGCATAATAATTAAGAATTAAATAAATAAATAAAGTGATTTATCCTCAACTCAACTGATTTTTGAAAATAAATAATTAATTTATGGGTTAATTAACTATTTATTCAAACTTTTATTAAAAATTATATTATTAAATAATGACAACATGCTTTAATTAATTAAATAAGAATTTAATCAATTAAAGATAGGAATTTTGATTTATTGTCAAAATTAAATAATACAATTAATAATAGATAGAATTAAATTTAATTACATAATTAAGTGGCAAATATTAAATCTAATTAATTAACTATGAAAATATTCAATTAATCAAATTTTTAGGATAAATGTGATTTATCGCCAAATAATCATTAAATTAAAGATAATTAAGATAATTAAGAATATTACTAGGAATATTCCCCGATGCAGAATTTAAGATAATCAATTAGATTTGATGATGTTTAGATGTGCCTTAGATTAGGACTTTGATGTCGATTTCATATGATTTGATGATATAGGAGGTTAATGAACTTATAGCCCATTTTTGGAGTATTACATTTTGCTCCTCTTTGAATTACTGTGTGAAGTGCAGTGGTTCAAAGATAGTCTGTGTTTGATAAAGATATGAAACTGATTCAAAAGATAAACCGATCTCAAGATAGAAACCGATTGAAAGATATTGAGATAGGAGTTGATTGATATTGAATTGATATGGAGATAATAGGTCTTGAATGACCAAAGATAATGTTCACTGTAGCAGCAAATGAACCTATGATTGTGAAAAAGTGTCAAAATGCCTGATTCTGAACCTTAGGATTGATAAGAAGTGAGTGACCCGTTCTAGACTCGATTGTCTTAGCAGAACTAGCAGGTATCACATCCGAATCCTTTAGTTGCCGAAGAACCAAGGAAATAACACTATGATCTGATGGTTGCAAAAACTGATACAGATTACAAGATTAAGAGAATACCAGATTGATATGGATCGATGAATCTGATATGCCCCAAGTGATGATAGATTTGCCCCGAGCGATGAGGACTTTTGATGATAGAAATCTAGGGCTTTGGAGGTGCATGAATAAAAGCCATAAATCACTCAAATTAACTCATCTTGATTTTTGAGTTATCTGATCATAAAAGATAGTTAATTCTCAAAATCATGCAAAAACAACTTTTTAACTCAAATTAGAGTTTAGATCAGCTTTTTGAACTCCAAAAGGATGTTGAGTTCCAAAAAGTCAATAACTTGCATTGATTTTCTGATTTGGAGTTTAACTGTTTCTTTTGAATATGCATAATAATTAAGAATTAAATAAATAAATAAAGTGATTTATCCTCAACTCAACTGATTTTTGAAAATAAATAATTAATTTATGGGTTAATTAACTATTTATTCAAACTTTTATTAAAAATTATATTATTAAATAATGACAACATGCTTTAATTAATTAAATAAGAATTTAATCAATTAAAGATAGGAATTTTAATTTATTGTCAAAATTAAATAATACAATTAATAATAGATAGAATTAAATTTAATTACATAATTAAGTGGCAAATATTAAATCTAATTAATTAAATATGAAAATATTCAATTAATCAAATTTTTAGGATAAATGCGATTTATCGCCAAATAATCATTAAATTAAAGATAATTAAGATAATTAAGAATATTACTAGGAATATTCCCCGATGCAGAATTTAAGATAATCAATTAGATTTGATGATGTTTAGATGTGCCTTAGATTAGGACTTTGATGTCGATTTCATATGATTTGATGATATAGGAGGTTAATGAACTTATAGCCCATTTTTGGGGTATTACATTTTGCCCCTCTTTGAATTACTGTGTGAAGTGCAGTGGTTCAAAGATAGTCTGTGTTTGATAAAGATATGAAATTGATTCAAAAGATAAACCGATCTCAAGATAGAAACCGATTGAAAGATATTGAGATAGGAGTTGATTGATATTGAATTGATATGGAGATAATAGGTCTTGAATGACCAAAGATAATGTTCACTGTAGCAGCAAATGAACCTATGATTGTGAAAAAGTGTCAAAATGCCTAATTCTGAACCTTAGGATTGATAAGAAGTGAGTGACCCGTTCTAGACTCGATTGTCTTAGCAGAACTAGCAGGTATCACATCCGAATCCTTTAGTTGCCGAAGAACCAAGGAAATAACACTATGATCTGATGGTTGCAAAAACTGATACAGATTACAAGATTAAGAGAATACCAGATTGATATGGATCGATGAATCTGATATGCCCCAAGTGATGATAGATTTGCCCCGAGCGATGAGGACTTTTGATGAATCAGTAACTAGACGTGATTGTTTGTCTTGATCACTGATGAAAGATATTGATAGACTTGATCGATAGAATTTGATTTACAGACTTTGAATGATGTGCAATACCATGCCCCCTTCGGGATTAAAATTGAAATCTGACAAGAAAAGTCAGCGTTGATAGTTTAGAAGCATGTTAATTGATCTGAGAAGTGGTTATTTACATCCGAGAATGCATTCTGCATCGTTGGAAGGTCCCAAAAGACCAAGTTGACTAGGTTTGACCATGAGTTGACCATGGTTGACCAAGTTGAAATTTTGATAGTTTGATGTAAGATAATCAGTTAAGTTGAATACTAGATTTCTGTGATGATTGAAGGTCGAATATGCAAGTAGTTAATAATATGAATGATCTCAGATTTGAATTTTGATCCCAAAAAAGGATTCTACTTGTTATTTGATTGGAGGAACCTTCGTGTGAGATTCAGCTCTTGTTAGACTTGAAGATGCGATTTGAAGAATCATTTAAGCATTGAAGTTCGTTTAATCATTGTGAGATCATGTAAACATGCAAAATGCAATGAGACATGCAAAATGAAATGCAACCTAAGACCTAGGACCTAGTCACTGATCATGTGTCGATTTGTTATCATCATTGAACTTTTAGGTAACCGGATAAATCAATACAATGCCCACTAGCCATGAAACCATAGACATATGAATATTGATTTGTATGTGCAAGAATCAATACAACACCCACTGGTCAAACAACCATGGATATATGAATATTGATTTTGTTTTCGAAATGTCAAATTAGATATAAGCACCAAGGCACAAGCACCAGGATGACCTGAATATCATGTCCATTTTGATATAGCAATTTGTACAAGCATCAAAACATAAACATCGTGATGACCTGAATACGCCTTGCATTGCAAACACATCAAACAGTCAAGAGATCATTCTAAATCCAATGTGAATTACCCGTAGTGACCCTTTATCGTTCACATCCTTAGGCAAGATTGCGTTCCACAGTAGGAGAAAGAACTTACTCAAAAAGACAATAGTTAGATCAAACTTCCTTGAATTTTTCGGGTATCAATGGTCGAGGTACGCATGGCCATCCAATTCGAGATAGAGGCTCTTACAGTCGGACACCATTTCAATCCAAAATTTCCAAAGCTGTTAGATTTTCACATACAAGCAGAAGACAAAGAAAAGATTATGCCCCCAGTCATCACTCTCTAAATCCTGTAAAGGACATCATTGAAGAGCTCGAAGGGACACAATATGCAAAAATCTCAATGCGAATCAGTAAGCATACAAGGAGATAAAAGCATGAAAAGCACAGATTGTTTTCAGTTGAGTTTTGATGTTTGATTGTTGTTGATGCAAAATCCTTTCTGGAGACGAGACTGACTGACTGACTCAACTTGAAGCTTCAAAGGACTCTGAGTGGATATGACACGTCTAAGATACATGGGAGACCATAGGATATGACATTGATTGCCCCCAAGTGTGAACATTGATAGGATGCAAACGCTTGAGCTGGTTGGTGTACAGGCCGACTTATTGAAAACTGAAAATGCAGGAACAAACCGGGAGATATGTACAAACTAAAGCAAGACTGAAAGCTGGGAAAGACCAAGATTGTGCTGATAGATTGAGCATTTTGGAACAAGTGGTGCCCGTTTGCCGAGTTTTCACCATCTTGGTAGAGATTCTATTTTTGCTACCGAGGTGCCTGTTTCCAGGTTTTCACTAAGGCACTTTTTTTTTTTTTTTTTTTGTATTTTTCATTTTTTCAATTTTTTTGTACTTTTGATATTTTTTGATTTTTTTTGTGAATCATCAAGGTGCCTATTGCTAGGTTTTCACCAAGATGTTCATTTTTTCAGGACTTTTTCTGATTTTTAAGATTTTTTTCAGGACATTTACCAAGCACTGAATGCCTTAGGCGTAGAATTTCTTTAGATGGAGAACGTTGATTGGTTCTTGGAGCTGTTCTCCTTCAGTCGTTGAGAGTTGATAGGCACCAAAGCCAAAAGTAGTAGTGATTACAAAGGGACCCAGCCAATTGGGTTCGAACTTCCCCTTGCGTTCTCGATGTGATTGATTTTTAGGATTTTCTCTCAACACTAGGTCACCAACCTGAAATTCTCTGTGTCTGACTTTCTTGTTGTAGCCTCTAGACATTCTTTTCTGATATACTCTGAGATGATCATATGCTGCTTGTCTGCACTCATCTAGTAATTTAAGTTCTTGTAACCTAGACACTCTGTAGTCATCGTCGGTGACAAGTCCATGCATTCTAATTCTAAGTGATGGGATTTCAACCTCAATAGGCAGTACCGCTTCAGACCCATAAACTACAGTGAAAGGTGTAGCCCCAGTAGGCATTCTGATACTAATTCTGATATTGGTTCTGATACTGATTCTGATACTTGTTCTGATACTGGTTCTGATACTTGTTCTGATACTTTTTCTGATACTAGTTCTGATATTGGTTCTGATACTGGTTCTGATACTAGTTCTGATGCTTATTCTGATATTTGTTTTGATACTGGTTCTGATACTGGTTTTGATACTTGTTTTGATACTTATTCTGATACTGATTCTGATACTTGTTCTGATACTGATTCTGATACTAATTCTGATACTTGGTATACTTGATAGCATCTTTTTCCATTGCAAACTCACAAGCAAGATCATATCGTGCAGTCCCAATGTCTAGCAAGGTGGAGAACAAGAGGGATTGGCAAACTAGTGGAAGAGATAGAAGACAAGAGAATGAAAGCTAATGAAGGGAAGAAATCCTCAAGGGAAAACTCCTCAAGAATACTCAAGCTAGGGAAAAAAATTGTCATGTAAAGTGCATTTGGACAAGCAATGAAAGGTTAGCATAGGATAAGCACAAAATCATAATGCAAGAGCAGGAAAGGACGCAATCCAAAAGAGTAGACATGTCAAGAGGCTTCATAGCACCGTGTTTTACTCTTTCTTTCTTAGATCAAGACCAAAGGGGAAAAGGATAGCGACAGGTGAAAATGAATGAAGGAAAATGGATATGAAGGCTAAACATGGAAGCAATGAAAACAAGGTCACCGTAAGATAGCTCACAAAATAGCCAAATATTCGTGTATAGATCAACATTGTCAAGATCAAAGAAAGAAGATGAAATGGATGAAATATGTAGAAGAACTACGCATAATGCCTGATTGCCAGGTTTTCATCATGGTACTTATCCAAGGCACCACAAGGGAGTGGTTTTCACCATAGGATGAATTTATTTCTCTTTACTTTTGCTACCAAGGTGCCTGTTTCTAGGTTTTCACCAAGGCACATTTTCAAATTTTATTTTTTTTCTTAATATTTTTTTTTTTTGGAAGAAGGCAAGCTTTTTAGATAATGCTCATTGAAAGGATAAACCATGATATGCCAAGGATTCAAAATAACATGCTCAAAGATGCTGATAGGGAAAGGGAGATGAAAGAGAAAAATGGAGGATAAGGTTTTATGTAAAGCGAGTGAGGTTGGAAGATAGGAGGAATAGGCAAATGAGGAAAAAGGATAGAAGGTAGAAGGTTAATGCATGGAAGGATTGTAAAAGGGTAGGTGGAAAGGAAGGCAAGATCAACGTCAACACATACCTTGAAGGGTGGTGAGAGGATGGAGGAAATGTGAATGAGGGAATACGTGAAGGAATATGGCGAATGGATAGCAGAGGTTGTGGTTTAGGCACATGGAATGGAAGAATATTTTTGGAGGGAGATGAAGTGGAAGCCTTTGGAAGCTTGAATGTCAATTTCACTTTTTGCTCAACACTAGACTCTTTCAAGAGAGACTTTGGAATCCATATAGCCATAGGCTTTTTATTTCCTTTTGATGATCTAGAGATAATATCTTCAATGATGGATTTTGGAACCCATACTTGTCTTGTAGTTTTTTTCTTAGATATCTCTTTTGACTTTATGCCTCCATGTTGTTTAGAGGAGACATGGTGATTTTCCCTTTTTGATGGATTCTTGTATTGCTTTTTTTTCTTGTATTGAACATTCAAGTTACTTCCAAAAGACTTGGGACTTGTGGAAGAAGGAAGAGATGACTGGTTTAGATGGGTGGGTGGATGAAAAGGATTCAAGGGTATGCATCTATGTTGATCTTGAGGAAAGATAGGAGATGGAGGTATGTAAGGACCCAAGATGGATGATGAATTAGGAAAGTTAGGAGGGGAAAGTGAAGGGACATAAGGACCCAAGATGGAAGGAAGACGTGAAGCCCTTAGTATTGGTGGAAGAGGTCCAAGGATGGAAGTGGAAGATGCAAAAGGATAATCAATAAGTTCATCAGCATCTATATGACAACCAAGGATATCCGCATCTTTAGAGTGAGCATTAGGATCTTCAATAGAATCATGGACATCTTGAATAAGAGCATTTTCTTTGATAGGATCATTCAAAGCTTGCGAAGACTTAGGAAGAGTAGAAAGTGGAAGTGAACATGGAGTGGTAGAACAAGAAGATGGAAGACTTTGATCTTGACAAGGATCTTTGGATAGCACAAGTGCATAATTTTTCTTTTGATTTTCAATAGGCTTAACATTGGAAGTAACACCATTTTTACCAACCTTAATGGAAGTATCATTTTTGGAAAGCGCAAATGTAGTAAGGTCATTTTGATTGTCAATAAGCTCATTAGTGTAAGTAGTACCCTGATCTTGCTTAAGAGAAGACTTAAGATATGGTGGAATGCATGAAAAAGGGGGTACAGGATCAAAAGAACCATGAAGTGGATAAGAGACATCAGGAAAAGGAGTGGATGACATGGAGGGTTCTTGATCTTGATCTTTCTTTATATTCTTTTCTTCATCATTTTTAGAGTCCTCTTGACATGGAGCCACTTCTAAGGACAAGGAAGCATGTTGGGATTGTATGGATGACTTTGGAAGAGATGGTGGAGGACTAGTTGAAGTAGGGATTATAGCATATGAAGGCTTAGGCTCTTTAGATTTATCATTATTGAAAGTCTTTGCAGCCAAGTGAAGGTTAGCTTGAGTTTCTTTAAGAGGTAGCCCTAGGGGATAACTATAGGGAACCACATGAAAAGTAGCAGGGCTTGTGTCAGATGAAGGTTTTGTGAAAGATTTGAAAGACTCGGAAGCTTTAGGAAATGTATGGGTATTGGAGGAAGTAGGGGATGGAAGGGAACCATCACCAGACAAAGGTTCAACATTAACATGATCTTGCTTGAGAGTGTAATCTTTATTTTCAGCTGGAGAGTTCTGAGAGGAGAGATCCTTATAGTATTGACGTTTCAAGCTAGCACGATGTATTTTATAGTCCTCAACAGTAGTAGATGGATCATCATCAAGGTATTGTCCACAAAAGCCATCAAAATCTCTTTCAAAATCAGAATCATATGGATCACCATCACGATCTATCCAATGTGACGGCCCCTTTGTAGTAAGTAGGAATGAACGATGAGGAGGACTCTTAGGAACAGAGGTGTCATAGGTATCATTACATTTTCTGTCATCATAGTCATCATAGTCTTCAAAGCTAGATGTGTCACTCTCCATGGAAGAGGTATCATATTGCTCAATTTTTTTTCGGGGGCATGGTGACATGTACAAGTCTTTATCAAATGGAAAAGAGTATAGAGGTTCCTTTTCTTTCCCAAGTTTGTCAAGCTGGACTTGCATAGCATGTATCTGTTTCATTATAGTGGCGATCAGAGCTTCTTCCTCTTGTTTACTGATTCTTTGAGACATGTGTACTGATTCTCAATAGCTATTGCTCTATTCCTGACACAATGATATTTTTGACAGATTCTGGAACTAGGCTGGAAACATTGGATATCTTGCAATTTGACAATTTCTGACAACTTTCTCAAATTTTTCCAAACGACACTCTGCAGACTCGTACGACACTAGGTAGTCTATGAAATGATAGTTGCTAAACTCATACGACAGTTGGGTAATACTGAAATGACACTTGACAAAACTCGTACGACTTTTGACTTCCTGAAATGACTTTTGACTCCAGAAAGAACTTTACGTCAATTTTTGCAAAATTTAAGGTCTTCAGTTTTGGATTGTTTGCAAATTGTATTGTCCAGATTTTGAAGGTTATACCAGATTTGATCATTTTTAATAGCCAAGTAGATAAACAAGCACGCAGAATAGCAAGCAAGTGATTCCAAGCACGTCTGAAAACAATGAACAAGGGCAAAAGCAACCTTGCGCATGAACAATCAAGTGACCAAATTGTGCTAATCCCTGAGAGTACTAATTGTGTATGTTCTGAAAAGTTTTGCAATAACACACATATACCTGAGAATGAAAAATTGGCCTCTCTAAGGTTTTTTAGTAATGGTTTGACTCTGCAACTTTTATGATTCAAAGGGGTGAACTCCAATCCCGGCGCACCAGGGTTTTGACACAGTCCGAGAACTTAATCTTCAAGAGCTGCTAGGGAGATCTGACAACCCAACAATGAACCATACCCATGGAGATTTCTTCCACAAGGACATTTATATAGCGGCTGTCACTACCATGGCAAAAATGGCTATTACCGCTTGAGGTTCCGTCAATGCAATTTTCCCTATGAAGGGATTGTCCGCTATGGTTAACCCTCTCTAAAGATGACTCACAATAGTATACCACAAGGGGACTTGGCTCCAGATTCAAGGTTTTGACACCTCTTCACTTTTAACCCAAACAAAGCAAGCAGATTAATTCGACACGCTAAGACAAAGTTTTGTTCTACCAAGGTCTGTGATATCAACTCCACGTGATCTATCAACCTCTCTGGGGAGAGAATGTATCAATCAATAAGAGAAGACGCACTAACCAATTTTGATTCACCAAAGCTCGTGATATCAACCCCACGTGATCTATCAACCTCTCCGGAGAGAGAATGTGTCGATCAATAAGAGAAGACTCACTAACTAAGTTGAATGTGAAATGCACTAAGTATCCTCCCTACCTACAAGGATTCTATCATCAAGAAGGATTTCGCTAGGAATCCAATCTCTCAAGAATCACAAATAGTGTTCATAGGGCCTAATTACTATGTGAGCACAGATGTATGTTCCGAAAGCAAATCTACCAAAAGCATCCAAAAAGTAGAAAGAGGAACACTTAACGTTTAAAGCGAATATGAGATGAGTCCACAAGGTGGAACACTTAACACCT
Organism: Chamaecyparis obtusa; assembly: GCA_027943335.1. Taxonomy (NCBI): domain Eukaryota; kingdom Viridiplantae; phylum Streptophyta; class Pinopsida; order Cupressales; family Cupressaceae; genus Chamaecyparis; species Chamaecyparis obtusa. Next base: position 101,192 of record BSBK01000917.1, read on the forward strand.
CACACAAGCTAAAAATGAGTCCACAACTTAGAAAACAAGGGAGTTCCTAAAAGCACAAAAGGGTTGCCAAGTGGAACATTTAACGCTTCTGTCCTGTTGACCCCTCCCCTTTATGGCGCTGAGATTGCAACCACGGGGCGGAAATGAGGGGCCGACAGATTAGCGAGTCCAATAACCCAAGATAGCAATCAAGATCAATCACAAGTATTCTAAGACTACTTAATGAATCCTTAAGGGTTCACAACCTAGTATCAATTATGCAAGTGTGTAGAAATGGATCAAAAGCATGAAAAGATGCACACAAGCTTGACACATAAGAGATTTATTTTAAGTCCCAAATCAAAATATTATTAGATGAAGGAGAATACCTGGGATCCTGGCAACGCGCTTAGTAGATTTTACTTGATTTTTAGCAATTTTTGTTGAGCTTTTCCATGCAAGCAAGTGACGAACTCTCCAACAAGCAAACAAGCAAACAAGATATGCAAAATATATTCAACTTATGAAAACCATAGGGTTAGCTCTAAAAATCAATTATTATCAGTAATAATAACCAGCAATCAACCCAAATGACAACTCATATCATTCATTGAACCATGTAAAAAAATAAGTGCATACCCATCACAAAACTTTATTTTTTTTGCTGCATTTGACCTAGTCAACAAGATCTAATTTTTTTGATATGATTTTGGCCACAAAAATAGAAATTCAGAATAGAGACCCCTGCTAAAAAATAGAGAGCTTTCCAAAAATGTAAAAATTTTAGAAAAACTTCTTCATTTGTGCCCTAGAGACCCATTTTATCAATATAGACCAGTTTTTGTAAATTGACTATTTGAGCTATGATATCATGTCCAAATTTAAAACACAAAAAATGGACCCCCTGTATAATTTAAAGAGCTTTCCAAAAATATAAAATTTTTTGAAAAATATGCTGATTTTCGTCAGATATTAATTTTTTCCAGAATTTCAAGAAAAAATTATTAAAAATTCAAAAAATCTCAGAAAATTCTAAATTTGTTACTGTAGCTTCCATGACATGTCACCAACCTGCAAAAAAAATTTCAGATCAAAATTCCAAGCCGTTTGGGAGATAAAATTAAATCTTTGAAACTTTGGGGTTTTAGCTCCCAAAAAAAATCAAAACCAGCATGCAAAGGTGGGTTGCCCCACGGTGGGCGCCAGAAATGTGTGTGTAAAAATTATACCTGATCTGTAGACACAACACTCAGTAAAACATTAGAGGTTAGCTATAATCAAAATCGTGCAAAATTGAAAGCTATCTAACCAAGCGATTTACTGCCTTCTAATAGGTGCGAGATTAATGTTCTCAGATTGTAATCGAGATCAGTGACCTAGACGACACCTAAATGAAGGATTTGAATGCAATTGATCTAGATTTTTTTGATATTTTCTATGCAATAAGAAATAAAAACTTGATATGAATCTATGCTAATATGAAAAACTTGATATGAAATGAATGCTAAATGATCTAACAATGATATGAAAACTATGAATGCAAAAATAAGATTGATCTCACAAAGATGTCGATTCACAAGAGCTTTGATTCTTCAATTCCAATTCTCCAGCGTGATTGTGCAAAATATGAGATGATTTGTGAAGAGCTAAAGCCTTAATTTATAGAAATCCAGGGCTTTGGAGGTGCATGAATAAAAGCCATAAATCACTCAAATTAACTCATCTTGATTTTTGAGTTATCTGATCATAAAAGATAGTTAATTCTCAAAATCATGCAAAAACAGCTTTTTAACTCAAATTAGAGTTTAGATCAGCTTTTTGAACTCCAAAAGGATGTTGAGTTCCAAAAAGTCAATAACTTGCATTGATTTTCTGATTTGGAGTTTAACTGTTTCTTTTGAATATGCATAATAATTAAGAATTAAATAAATAAATAAAGTGATTTATCCTCAACTCAACTGATTTTTGAAAATAAATAATTAATTTATGGGTTAATTAACTATTTATTCAAACTTTTATTAAAAATTATATTATTAAATAATGACAACATGCTTTAATTAATTAAATAAGAATTTAATCAATTAAAGATAGGAATTTTGATTTATTGTCAAAATTAAATAATACAATTAATAATAGATAGAATTAAATTTAATTACATAATTAAGTGGCAAATATTAAATCTAATTAATTAAATATGAAAATATTCAATTAATCAAATTTTTAGGATAAATGTGATTTATCGCCAAATAATCATTAAATTAAAGATAATTAAGATAATTAAGAATATTACTAGGAATATTCCTCGATGCAGAATTTAAGATAATCAATTAGATTTGATGATGTTTAGATGTGCCTTAGATTAGGACTTTGATGTCGATTTCATATGATTTGATGATATAGGAGGTTAATGAACTTATAGCCCATTTTTGGGGTATTACAGTATGTAAGTTAAAGAAAGCTTTATATGGATTAAAATAAGCACCTAGAACCTGGTATGCAAGATTGGATAAGTATTTATTGAAATTGGGATTTATAAAAGGAACAAAAAATAGTAACTTATACACAAAATAAATTGAGAATGGTTTGTTGGTTATAGTTATATTTGTTGATGATATTATCTTTGGAGGAGAAGATGAAGCTAGTGACAAATTTGCAAATGAAATGCAGACTAAATTTGAGATGAGCATGATTGGAGAAATGAAATATTTTTTGGGATTATAGATAACACAAAGAAAGGAAGGTATATTTGTAAGTCAGACTAAGTATTTAAATGAATTATTGAAAAGATTTGGAATGGAAGATTCTAAACCTGTTGGAACACCTATGGTAACTAGACATAAGTTATCTAGCAAAGATGAGACACCAATAGTTGAGCAGAAAAAGTACAGATATATGATTGGAGGATTGCAGTACTTGACACATACAAGACTTGATATAGCACATTCAGTGGGGATTGGAGCAAGATTTCAAGTAGAACCTAGAGAATCACATTATGCAATAGTAAAGAGGATACTGAGATATATGAAAGGAACAATGGATTATGGATTATGGTATGAGGATTCTGATGATTTTACCTTATGTGCCTATACTGATGCAGATTGGGGAGGCAGCGTTGATGACAAGAAAAGCACCAGTGGTGGAGCCTTTTTTCTTGGAGGCAAATTGGTCTCTTGGCTAAGTAAGAAGTAAAATTGTACTTCACAAAGCACAACAAAAGAAGAATATGTTACATCAGCAAATAATTGTAATCGGATTATTTGGATGAAGCAGGTGTTGAAAGATATTGGAATAAAGTTTGATGAGCCTGTTGTTATAAATTGTGATAACACCAGTATAGTGAGTATGTCAAAAAATCCTATTTTACATTCTAAGACTAAACATATTGAGATCAAGTATCATGTTGTAAGAGAGAAAGTTGTAGAAAAAGAAGTAAGATTGGAGTACATAAGTAGAAAGGAGCAGATAGCAGATATATTTACTAAGCCTTTACCTAAGGATACATTTGTGTATCTGAGAGGTATGCTTGGGGTTATGCCCCAACCTATTTTTGAGAATTGATGTAGATGATTGCATCCGTCCAGTGGTATATGAGCCCTATCTTTCTTCTGGACTGGATGTTGGAACTTCCTCTATGGGGGAGTTTATGAGCTGAGTCATGAGGACTCTTGTTATTGTATTCTTCTAAAAAATGTTTTTTGACATTAAGTTGTTGTTGACTTAGTGATAGAATTTCTATCATTGATGTCAATGGGGGAGAGATATACATGAAAAACATTGTGGATTGTATGAGAGAGCTGAATAGGAAAATGAAGCAAGATTTGATTTGATATTTTGTAGTGATGTTGCAGTATCAGATTTTTGGAACATTGGATGTTTTTCATCTATGTTGCCATCAATGCCAATGGGGGAGATTGTTAGGAATGAATGCAAAGTGTTTTGGCAGTCGTTCTATAGTAGTTGTTGTTGCATTCATGACTTGGATTGTCATTGATGTCAACACAGTGATATTCTGGATATTAGTAGGAAAGCAGGTGCAATTTTGTTTTGCGCACATGTTGTATTGCATATTGGATTTTGCATAGTTGATGGTATGTTCTTTGGTGTGTTATTAACCTATGGTTAACAATGCAAAAAGAAATTCATTCATTTGTAAGAGTTATGAGCATTTTGGTGAAAGCAGTGTTTAGACAGTGTTTCTGTGTAGCGATGTTCAAAAATTAGAGGATATCTCTTAGCTGGGATGGAATCTAATTTTGCACAGTTAAAGGGATGTTGGAGACTCATTAATGTGTGTGTGAAAATTGTACCTGATCTGTAAACACAACACTTCAGTAAAACATTAGAGGTTAGCTATAATCAAAATCGTGCAAAATTAAAATCTAATTTAACCAAGCGATTTACTGCCTTCTAGTAGGTGCGAGATTAATGTTCTCAGATTGTTATCAAGATTAGTGACCTAGACGACACCTAAACGAAGGATTTGAATGCAATTGATCTAGATATGAATTGAATGCAATTAATCTATATTTTTTTTATTTTCTATGCAATAATAATGAAAAACTAATATGAATCTATGCTAATATGGAAATTGATATGCTAAAATGATTTAACAATGATATGAAAAAGAATCTAAATGAATGTAAAAAAAAAAACAAATTGATCTCACAATAGCCTTGATTCGCAATAAGCTTTGATTCTCCCAATTCCAATTCTCTAGCGTGATTGTGCAAAAATATGAGATGCTTGGATGCAAATTTGAGAGATGATTGAGAGATGAATTATGAAGAGCTGAGCCTTGGTTTTATAGAAATCCAAGGCTTTGGAGGTGCATGGGAAAAAGCCATAAATCACTCAAATAACTCAGGTTGATTTTTGAGTTATTTTAAAATAAAGGATAATTAACTCACAAAAACATGCAAAAGCAAAGTTTAACTCAAATTAGAAGTTTAGATCAACTTTAAAACTCAAAAAGATGTTAAGTTTCAAAAAGCTAACAACTTGCATTGATTTTCCAATTTTGAGTTTAACTGGTCCTTGAATGTGCACATGGATAATTATGATTTAATAAATAAATAAAGTGATTTATGCTCAACTTAACTGATTTTTGAAATAAAATAATTAATTTATGGGTTAATTAACTATTTTATCAAACTTTTATTAAAAACTATATTATTAAATAATGACAACATGCTTTAATTAATTAAATAAGAATTTAATCAATTAAAGATAGGAATTTTGATTTATTGTCAAATTTAAATAATACAATTAATAATAGATAGAATTAAATTTAATTAAATAATTAAGTGGAAAATATTAAATCTAATTAATTAAATATGAAAATATTCAATTAATCAAACTTAGGATAAATGTGATTTATCGCCAAATAATCATTAAATTAAAGATAATTAAGATAATTAGGAATATTGCTAGGAATATTCCCCGATGCAGAATATAAGATAATCAATTAAGATTCAATGATGTTTAGATGTGCCTTAGGTTAGGAATTTGATGTCGATTTCATTCGATTTGATGATGTAGGAGATTAATGAACTTATAGCCCATTTTTGGGGTATTACAATTAATGATGACATGGTTCATAGCATAAACTTCGAGGATATGTTTGGAGAAAGTTACAGTAACTGGAAGCTGACAGTTTTATGTGAATTCTGTGTGTAGCGTGTAGAATTTATTATTTTGTAATTGAGGACCGACTCATTTGTAATTATTTGAGTTTGGTATATAAGAATGAATTTTTTCCTTATTGTAATGTGTACTATGAAGATTGTGATGCGAATATATGCATGAAGTGAAGAAAAGAGCTAATTCAGTGATGAAGGAAGACTTGTGAGTACAGAGATCTAGAATTGTGATCTTGTGTAGTAGAGAGTGCAGTTTTGGCACAGTGTGAAGGAGGTAATATATTTCATATTATTCTGTCGAATAATTCTAAGATCTTTTGGACAGTGGGTTCAGAGATCTTGCCTTGAAGCTATTTGGGTAGTGGGTCCTTCTGTCTTCCATAAACTCTTAACCGGGTTAGAATATTTTAACAGGGATTCAAAATCTCCTAACAGGGATTTATATGTACTAAATGTATTTCATAAGACTCCTAATAGGGTCCATCCTCTAACAAGGAACTTTCATATTAGTGCATCATTTTGTGGGCATCATTCCCACCGGGGTTTGCTCTTTTCAAGAGGTTCCCTAGTCAACATATCTTGTGTTATTGTGCAATTGTGTATGGTTATCTTTCTATGGTTGATCAGTACATTGATTATATTGTTTAAAGTTGTTGAATTGATAAATTATCTGATAACTGATTCACCCCCCCCCTCTCAGTTATCTTGGGGATCTTTACTTTCTAACAAAATCTTCTCAGAGGCATCCTTAAAGATAAGAGAACCCTCTACAACAAACCCTCACTGACCACCTTGTGACAATTTTCAAGTTGTAACAAGTCAGATCTCAACCTGCAACCTTGTAAACAACTAGGGCACAATTTCACAAGTTCAATGCTTCAGATCTGCAATCTAGATTGGGCACAATATTTTCTCCAATAAGATTAACTTCGCAAGATCAGCTCTGCTAGGTCAAACTTCTTCTTCAACAAGATCAAACTTTCACTCCAGTAGGAACAAAACTTCACCCTGATACCACCTAATGCAGTCAAGGATGGTGGATCCAATGAAGGAAAGTCCAAACCTTGTAGCCAAAATAATTACATAGCGGAATACTCAACACAATAGTCAACACCACAAATGTTTCAAGTAATTTGCATTAACATGCCTGACTGTAAGGCCTTCTGAGTTAGGGCCAATTACAAAATGAAACAATTCTGCAAGATCCACAAATAGATCCAATACAATCTCAGCTAGTTCAGCTCTGAAGATAATCAAAAGTTGATGGAAACCCTAAGGCAGATTTAAACTTGAGCTTGCAAGCCTCCGAGAAATCTCCTTGTCTCCAAGTATGAAAACCCTAGCTCTGCTACAAAGGACTATCAGATTACAATTTGATTTGCAAGAACATCAAGAACTTTTCGACAACTTTGCCAACTCCAACTTTCAGAACCTCAGATCTAAGTCACTAAGTTTTCCAAGTCATAAACCTCTTTCTTCTCTAAGTTCTTCCCCTTAAAATCTACTCAAGCCCTCCTTAAATACTAATCATCAGCCACAAGTCAATTGGATGAAACCCTTAACTCCTCAAAAAAAATAATTAAATGCCATACAAGTCATCTTACAAATGTATACAAATATTTAATTCTGCATGTCGGCCCAAGACAATGGCTACCAACAATTAATTCACAAAGTCAGCCCACAAATCACACAGAACTCCAGTCGGTAAGTCTGAACTACTGAGCAATAGTAAAATTACCAAGCACGCCAAGCATCACCGATCAAGCACCATAGGCATGACTGAGAAACCATTTCACCAAGCACCAGAGACTACTGAGTTCCTTCAGTGATTGAGCTTCCTTCAATGATCGAGACCATTGGTCAAGGCTATAACCGAGTAACAACTGGCCAAAACATAAACACTCCATGCAGTTTAACAAGGACACAGGATGCCCCTACCTTAACCTTGGATGTCCCTACACCAGGGTACTCAGTGAATATGCATGGAGGTGTGCTATTTTGGTTCTGTGTTACTCGGTTGTAGCTTTAACCAACGGTCTTGGTTATTGAAGGAAGCTTGGTCACTAAAGGAACTCGGTGAAACTTCTTACGCTCTGTGGAACTTGTGCTCGGTGATACTTGTGTTGCTCGATGTTTCTTGGCTTGGTTGGTTGTTCACTGGTGCTCGGTTATTTCTCTGGTGCTTGGTAGTTCTAGTTTACCAACTGGAATTCTTGGTGATTTTGTTGGCCGACTTGGTGCATTTATTGTTGGTATCTTTTTGTTTTATTCTCCTATGTATATCTTGAGGATGACATGGAGAATTAAATGTTTGTAAGGCTATTTGAGAGCCGACTATTGTTGCATTTAATATTTGTTTGTAATAGAAGCCAACTTGGCTTAGGAGTTAATTGTTTCATCCCATCGACTTGTGGTTGAAAATTAGTATTTAAGGAGTGTTTGGGTAGTTGTTTAGGTATCAGATTTTGGGGAAGATAGAAGCTAGATTTGGATCCTGCGAGATCTTGAAGATCATATTGTTCTCTAATAGTTTGTAATAGCAGAGCTAGTGGTTTACATGCTTGGGGACAAGGAGATTTATTGGAGGCTTGCGGGATCAAGTTCAAATCTTCCTTAGGGTTTCCATCAGTTGTTGATTGTCTTCAGAACTGGACTAGATGGGATTGGGGCTTGGATCTTATTGATCTTGCAGAACTATTTCTTGATTTTAATTGGCCATAACCTAGAAGGCCTTAAAACCAGGCATGCTAATGAAAACTCAGTTGAAAACATTTTCTTGTCAAGTAATTCTGCATTTTTGGTGTTTGGCTGCTCGTGAGGATTGTCCTTAATTGGATACTCCTTACCAATACTACATCCGGTGGTATTAGAGGTTGAAGATCTTGAGTGTGTGAACCAGTTGAGGCTATTTGCACCAGGACCTTGTTGGTGATTTATTGCTTTGGGTTTTCAAAAATATTGAAGGATTCCTTTGAGAAGATTAGACCCTAGAGCGATTGCAAATCTATGTGATACTGTGGAATCAAAGATTAAAAGAAGGTGAAATCTGATTTTAGATTTGAGATGGAATTGATGAAGAATGACATGATCATTGAGGTCATGAGAGATATTGTTGGTATGCTGAGGAATCTTGGTACTAATGATGGTTATGAGGAAGCTACTCAACACTTTGAAGCTGTTGGATCTAGTGGTGATGACCAGAGAGATAGATCTAGTGAAGATAGAATTGGTTGGTTACATAGATCTAGAGCTTGGTTCAGTACTAGTTACTGAATGGAAGTTTCTACTTTCTATGGTACTTTGAAATCTGAGGACTTGATTGATTGGATTGGTGAATTGGAAGACTTCTTTGAGCTAAAAAAAAATTGAAGATTCTCTTCGAGTAAGATTGGCACAGACTAAGTTGAAAGGACATGATGCTGTTTGGTGGAAAGAATTACAAAGAAATAGAGAAGATGAAGGTGAAATGAAGATCAATCGGTGGAGGTTGATGGTGACTAATTGAAAGCTAAGTTCATACCTACTGACTATGAGCTTGACTTGTTTAAGAAGTTGTAGAATCTGAAGAAAAAATATTTGACTGTGGAGGACTGTACTGAGGAGTTCTATAAGTTGACTATTCAGTCTGGACATAGAGAAATTGATAAAGACAAAGTATCTTAGTATGTGAATGGTTTGAGATTTAATATTCAAGATGAGCTTGGTATGCTAAAGATTGATTCGATTGAAGATGCTTATCAGTATGCTCTGAAGGAAAAAGATAAATTAAAAAGGAGATAACATAGTAATCCCTGAGGGAGGGAAAAGATTGATCACTCAGTGAAGGATAAACCAACTACTGAAGATGAACCTAAACCTGTGGAATTAAAAAGGAAGATAGGTAGGCTTATCTTTAAGGGTACTTGTTATAACTGTGGGGAAGAAGGACACCATTCTTTTGAGTGTACACAAAAGAAGTTTGGTGACTGATAGATTTTTGTGGTAAATGAGAACATTTAGAATGAACCTAAATTTGAGAACTTGTTGGTTCAGATAACATTGCTTGGTGCAAAGGAGGAACCTTGTTAGATGATTAATTTGTTCAGGAATCGGTGCAAGTCTGGAGGTAAAATTTGTGATGTAATTGTTGACAGTGGTAGTACTAATAACCTTGTTGCTGAGGACATGGTTCAAAAACTTGGTTTGAATAGAATGAAACATCCTCATCCTTATAGGATTGGCTGGATGCAAAATGTTCATGCTCTAGAAGTTAGGGAGCAGTGTTTTGTTGATTTTCAGATTGGCCAGTATAAGGATCTAGTATTGTGTGATATTATGGAGATGAATAACTGTCATATATTACTCGATAGAACTTGGCAATATGATTGCAAAGCTATGTATGATTGTGTCAAGAATGTGTTTACTATTGAGAAGGATGACAGGAAGTTTTCCCTGATGCCTTTGTTGGATACAATGCTCGGTAGGAGTCTGAGTATTGGTAGCTGAGTTGAGTTGGTGGATTCTGAGAGGAATGATGATCAGTATGGAGAACAAGCCTATGTGTTATAAAGGAAAGACTTGAAAAGATAGAGGAAGCTGAAGTGGAATAGGATGCAAGCTAAAAAGTTGGAGGACTTGTATGTGAAGAACCAGTTCAGGGTTTATGTGCTGAATCCTAGAAGATGTTCTTCCAGCCTATGAGAACATCTTTTCAAACTTGGGGTGTCTGATGTAGGGGAATTCTAGGGTACTCAGTGAATCTACATGTATGTGTGTTGTTTTGGTTCTGTGTTACTTGGTTGCAGCTTTAACTGACGGTCCTGGTTATTGAAAGAAGCTTGGTCGCTAAAGGAACTTGGTAAAAATTCTTACACTTGGTGGAACTTGTGTTCGGTGATGCCCGTGTTTCTCGGTGTTTCTTGGATTGGTCAGTTGTTCATTGAAGCTTGGTTGTTTCTCTGGCACTTGGTAGTTTTGGTTTACCGACTGGAGTTCTTGGTGATTTGGTTGGCCGACTTGGTGCATTTATTGTTGGTATCTTTTTGTTGTATTCTCCTATGTAGATCTTGAGGCCGATATGGAGAATTAAATTTTTGTAAGGCTATTTGAGAGCCGACTATTGTTGCATTTAATATTTGTTTGTAATAGGAGCCAACTTGGCTTAGGAGTTAATTATTTCATCTAGCCGACTTGTGGGTGAAGATTAGTATTTAAGGAGTGTTTGGGTAGCTGTTTAGGTATCAAATTTGGGGGAAGATAGAAGCTAGATCTGGATCCTATGAGATCTTGAAGATCAGATTGTTATCTGATAGTTTGTAATAGTAGAGCTAGTGGTTTACATGCTTGGGGACAAGGAGATTGCTTGGAGGCTTGTGGGCTCAAGTTCAGATCTACCTTAGGGTTTCCATCAGTTGCTGATTATCTTTAGAATTGGACTAGCTAGGATTGGGGCTTGGATCTTATTGATCTTGCAGAACTATTTCTTGATTGTAATTGGCCACAACCTAGAAGGCCTTACAACTGGGCATGTTAATGAAAACTCAGTTGAAATCATTGTCTTGTTGAGTAATTCCGCATTGTTGGTGTTTGGCTACTTGTGAGGACTGTCCTTAATTGGATCCTCCTTACCAATACTACGTCATTAGTTTAAGTTTATTTGTTTATGTCATTTTTATGCAATACACGGGCATTGACTTCCCTAAATTGTCAGGATGAGCATGCCCTATCACAATATCTAAAATGGTAAGAGAGGGGAGATTACACATAGGTCCAAATCCCAAACCCAAGCCAATATTGTCTTAAATTAAGGGACAAGTTTATGATTGAGTTCCCTATCTGGATGCATCAAGATGACGTGAATTCATGAACCCTTCCTTGGTGTTTGCGTGTTATGAAGTTTGTTGATTTTCAGATTTTGGGGGTCAAGTGTGTTTGCTTGTGGAATTATTTGATTTAAATAATTAATTAGTAGTAAGTATGGTATTGGAATAAGTTATATTTTATGTTGTGGAAATATTTGATATAGAGAACATTTAATGATTAAGGTTTATTAAATACCTTTGATTAAATTAAAAGATTTAAATTTGGAATTAAAGTGTTTAATTAATTATTAAATCCTAATGTAAATTAAAAGGCCTAGTTGATTTATTCAATATTTAAATTTATTAGTTTGCATAGTTAACTATGTGCTAAAGTACTTATTGTTTAATTAAATAATTGAAGTGCAACAAAAGTTGCACTTTTGGTTTAAGTGAAATTGAAATTATAATTAAAGTTAAAAGTTGAGTTCGAGTTTTACTTTAAAAGTGCATTATTTATTGAGTTATTTTATCATGCAACTAGGGAGATAGATTTGAGTTCTTCTTTTGAGTTTGCATGTTTTGGAAACCCTAGGAGGGATAGGTTTTCTTTATGTAGGGATTTTGGGTATTATTTTCATTACGTCTATCAAGTTTTGGAGGAGCTCTGGAAGAGTTGGGATATTTTGAGAAAGCTTGTTTTGGTGGGCATAGTTTCATGATTGTTTGAAAGCTTGGATTTTGAAGATGGAATTTGGTCTTTCTTGGCTTTGTGTTTTCAGACGTTGGTTAAGGTAGGGTTTGAAACCTTGATTTTCTTTGTAGATTTTTCTTTCGAAAAGATTGTATACTTCATGTCTGAGATTGTTGGGTGAATGATTTGTAATTGGCTTCTGTTTTGATTTTGAATTTGTTGTTGTGAAAATTGTATTGAATTGATGATAGATAGATATGGTATTTCATTTTGGGTACTTGAAAACCCTAGAATAAATCTTAATAAAATTGTTATATTTTTCTCAATATGTTGCAAAAGATTATTTTTAGGAATTGCATGTAAAATTGGAAATCAATAGATGATAGCTGGTCAAAAAACCTAGTTGTGATTGAAAAATCAAGTTGTAATTATTTTGTAATACATGTTTAAATGTTTACAGGATTGGAATTAAATTTGCTATTTAATTTAAAAAATATATATCTACTTTAGATGTCTGCCTATCCTAGAATTAATTGTAGTATATTGATTCTTTTTTATAAAAAAAATATTATTTTGTTAAATAAAATAAAAAAAATTATTTGCTGGTGGAGGAGTTGTTTATAAAAAAAATTTAATGAAAAAAAAACTAAATGAAAGAAATTTTTTATAAGGGGAGGCAGATCTAACCCGCCCCCCCTTGCACGATGTGGTAGCCCTATGGGGCCGTGTGCAGCCCTAAGGGGACTTACGCATGGGTCCCTATGGACTATCGTGAGGAGTCCCTAGGGACTGTCACGACAACCCACTAGGTCCTATCGTGTGTAGTCCAAAAGGACTGTCACGACATCCCAAAGGACTGTCGTGCGTAGTCCTTGGGACTACAACAACAGGCTGTGGGTCATCCATTCCATGAGGTTTTTTTACTATAAATTTTGTTTTATTTAAAATTTAAAATTTATTAAAGTTTATTAATTAATTGTTTTAAGTTTAAATAATATTTATTTTTAAATTAGTTTATTTTTAATTTAGTTTAATTTAATTTTAATTTAATTTTTTATTAGACTATTTTATATTTAGTTTACTTTAATTAATAATATTAGTTTACTTTATTTATAATTAATAATATTAGTTTATATTATTAATGGAGAATTAAGTTTCATTGTTATTTTGATTAATTATTTTATTTTGTTAATGAACGATGCTTTAATGTATAGACATGAATGGTTGATGAGACTTTAATCGTTATTGGACAATTTATTTTAATTGGTTTATTGGGGGATTTAGTTGACTTCTTATAGAAAATAGATACTAGAGGCCCAAAATGTGTAATTATGTGATATTTTATAGCCCAGTCTTGTTACTCAATAATTGTTATTTGAATGGTTTATATGAAGGCTTGGAGAATGCTCTTGTAATATTATGATTTGTGATCAATGCATGTCCCTTATAATTTTGTGGAACCATTGTGAGGACTTTATAGAGATCTTTGGATGTTATTCAGTTTGTGAGCTTAGGTAGGTTAATTAAGTGTGTAGGTGGGAAGTGACATGTAATTAGCGTTGGAGCCCGCAAGTGGCTACCAGGATAACCTATTGCAAGTAACTTAATAAGTGATAATTAAATGACATTGAGAGTTTAAAATGAATTAATAAGACATTGTGTGCATCATCCATGCCTGAGTTCCTGATTGATTTTTGACTAGGATGGGAGTGGGAAGATGTTTTCCATCTACGTGGACTAGATATAACATAGTTAGTACCTCATCTACACAAGAGGTCACTAATACTACATAGAGTCACTAGGGCGCCATGGTCTTGAGAGACTAATAGGAGAACCTTAGAGTTGGCTCATGTGATGACACTTCCCTTTATGCATCTTAGGTTTCCTATGTGTGTTGGTTGTCTCTGGTTGTGTATGTGTTACCTGGTCATCCTATTATACCATTGAGTTAGAAAGATTGCAGGATCTCTTCCTTAGCATGTGTTATGTTTATTGGTGATGTTTTTCATCTGATTGGGATCTATTGTTACCTCCTCAAAATGGTGGGAATGGAAAATTTAGGTTCCATAAGGTCGGGTGGTAGTGATTTGTTTACCATTTGAGATTCCAATGAGCGTGTACTAGTGCTAGATGATCCTTGTAGCAATTTTTCCTTCTTGTTCTTTATTGATGGAGATGTGTTCTTATATTTCTTATTCTATGTTTCCTTGTAACTGTGTACCAGCTATTCAGGTGCTATCATGTTGTACTCTATATTGGTTATTGTAATACATACCCTATGACATGTGCAGTGGATGTGGATTATTACGGATACCTTATGGTATCAATTATATTTATGTTATCTTTTATATGATGTTGTATTTATTTTTTATTTGTATACATGAGACTTGTAATTATATCTAATCTAAATTAATTAATTAATGTTTACATCATCTACATCAAGGAACCCTTGAGATTTTTAATCTATGTTGAGTTGTAAATTATATTGTATTACTTCCACGTTGTAAAACTTTGTTGTTATTTGTAAGCACTTAAGAAAAAATATTATGTAAACTTAGTCACATGTTTAGGTTAATTTATCCTAGGTTCCCTAGCGGGGCATTACACTTAGTATCAGAGCCTGAGTTTCTACACTGGGAACTCTGGGAAGTTGTGTGCCCATTAGATGTTTAAACTATCAAAACTTGAAACAAAACTTAGACATAAAACACTCTGTATTTTAAACTATCATTTTATTATCATGTCTTTATTATTCTTGACTGGTTTTGAGTTATCATTCTTTTGTTTGGGTGTTGCAGGAGAGATGGTTTCTGGAGCTAGATCTATTGGTAGAGGCCATAGTAGAGGATGTGGGAGGGGTAGGCTTCATAGCCCTCCTATGAGTCATAGAGCTGAGAGTTTGTATGAGGATAGTGGTGAGAAGCATGGTGATTCTAGAGAGCCTAATACTAGGTGGATACTTTAGACCATCTTGGAACATCTACCTATTCATAACAAGACTGAGAGAGGTGAGTCACACTATTCTGGGAATGATGATAGATAGAGATCCATGAGTCATAGGAGGAAGGACACCACTATTGGTTAGGAAGCCATAAAGGCTAATCAGATGAGAGATCTTTTGAGTTCATGAGCTCCTCCCTTTGATGGTCTCAGCACTAGTTTTAAGGCAGAGACATGGATCATTGCATTGGATCGATGTTTTCCTATGCAATAATTTGATACCAATGTTAAGGTGAGGTGTACCATCATGAACCTCGTAGATTTTGTAGCTATTTGGTGGAAAATTGAAGAGTAAAAACTTGGACTTAGTATAGAGGCTGTTACCTAGGAGTTATTTCTTGAGAACTTTCAGGAATAGTTTCTTTCAGATTAGTGGTAACAACAATGTGCAGATGGATTTCACAACTTGCGGCAACTAACTATGTATGTTTAGGATTATGAGTGTCATTTCTTCAAGCTCAAGCCCTACGTAGGTTTTGGTGATAATTTAGCACTGATGGTTCAACATTTCATTAGGGGGCTTAATGGTCACATCATTGGGGAAGTTAGCATTTTCAAACCTAAGACCCTCAAGGAGGCAGTTATTAAGGCTACCTTCGTGGAGGTGATGGGCCTCTAAAAAGGCCATCTTTCTAAGTTTTTTTTAAGTAGTTTATTTGCAATCAGACATGAACTTATGGTTTTTATATATATGTTTTATATATGTGAAGACATGAAGTAGAAATGTGGATGGTTTAAAGACATGATATATTTTCTTGAATTAATGGACAAGAATGGTATAATGTAGTAGTTATATATGCTAATGAATGTTCCCTTGCCTATGCTATGCTTTTGGGTAGTTTCCTTCCTGTAGCCATAGGTCTTGTAAGAGTATTAATTAAGAACTTTACACCTTCTTCCTAATATTAATGATGATGATATATATATATATATATATGGAAGGTTGTGTGCATTAATTATTTTGTAGGTAATTATCACGAGAATTCAAGGATTGACATTGTGGTGCTGGAATAGTCAAAGCCAATTGTTGTTGCAAGATCTTCTCAAGCGTGGCAAGTCAAATTCCCTATTGCATGCAACACACGGATTTAGTACCCTCAACGTGCTATATTTTGGGGAGATTTATTCCTGATTAATGCTATTTCTATTCTAAAACTTTATGAATCTGTAATGATCCTCATTTATGGAGTGATAGATTTAGGAGGTAGTTGTATTTTTCCTTCAAATAAGAGACTATTGTAACTCTTTGGAGTTAGTCAAATTTTAGAAGAGAACTATTGTCACAGTGATATTATTTTACTTTCAATCAAGTGTACTCATTTTCCATGAATAAATAGAATGAACAGTTTGAGTTTAAATATTTTATCTTGATTTTATTTCCCATTCACTCATCCAAGGGGGGCCACTTGGCGAGTGAATTTATCTGTTAGAGAAGAACTCATTTTCATGCTTGTTTAGAAGTGAAGTAGAACTCTGATGTTTCTACAGCTACTAGTAACAGAACTAGTAGACTGTTCCTGTAGTATAGGTGGTTAGAGTAACTCCTACCCATGATTACTTTCTTTGCTAGAGTAACTCATTTACTGGTTTCAGAATAAGTTTCCTGAAGCTCAAAGTACTTGAATTCTATAGAATAGTCATAAGATTGAGAGAGTTTGAAGCATAAAATTTGCAAATACCATTCCAAGTTTACGTCCCTAGTCTATAATTAAATGAGATTGAATAATCCATTTAGCAACCATTTAGGGTGCCCAATCCTGAAATAGGCAATCCATTGCCATGGGTTTCTAATACCATTATTTGGCCAAGCATTTTTGGTGCCGTTGTTGGGGATGGTGTTAATTCAAACTTATCCTAGTGTTTATATTCTCAGTTTTCATAATCTAGAACTCATAGAGGACATGGGAGGGGTAGGCTTCATAGCCCTCCTATGAGTCATAGAGCTGAGAGTTTGTATGAAGATAGTGTTGAGAAACATAGTGATTCTAGAGAGCCTAATACTAGGCAGATACTTCAAACCATCCTGTAACATCTACCTATTCATAAAAAGACTGAGAGAGGTGAGTCATGTGTGTGTGAAAATTATACCTGATCTGTAAACACAACACTCAGTAAAATATTAGAGGTTAGTGATAATCAAAATCGTGCAAAATTGAAAGCTATCTAACCAAGCGATTTACTGCCTTCTAATAGGTGCGAGATTAATGTTCTCAGATTGTAATCGAGATCAGTGACCTAGACGACACCTAAATGAAGGATTTGAATGCAATTCTAGATATGGAATAAATGCAATTAATCTATTTTTTTGATATTTTCTATGCAATAAGAATGATAAAAACTGATATGATATGAATGCTATTGAAAACTGATATGCTAGGAATCTAACAATGATATGTAATATGAATGCAAAAATAAGATTGATCTCACAAAGATGTCGATTCGCAAGAGCTTTGATTCTTCAATTCCAATTCTCCAGCGTGATTGTGCAAAATATGAGATGATTTGTGAAGAGCTGAGCCTTTAATTTATAGAAATCCAGGGCTTTGGAGGTGCATGGGAAAAAGCCATAAATCACTCAAATAACTCAACTTGATTTTTGAGTTATTTTTAAATAAAAGATAATTAACTCACAAAAACATGCAAAAGCTAAGTTTTAACTCAAAATAGAGTTTAGCTTTAATTGATAATTGATAGTTGTTTGCTTTTATGATTGTGCATGTTTTATTTATGAATTAATTTAATAATAAAGTAATTTATTTCCAACTTAACTGCTTTTAAAAATAAAACAATTGATTTATGGGTTAATCAATTATTTAATCAAACTTTTATTAAAAACTATATTATTAAATAATGACAACTTGCTTTAATTAATTAAATAAGAATTTAATCAATTATTCATATGATATTAGATTTATTATCAAAATTAAATAATACAATTAATAATAGATATAATTAAATTTAATTACACAATTAAGTGGCAAATATTAAATCTAATTAATTAAATATGCAAAATATTTAATTAATCAAATTTTAGGATAAATGTGATTTATTGCCAAATAATTATAAAATTAAAGATAATTATGATGATTAGGAATATTGCTAGGAATATTCCCTGATGCAGAATTTAAGATAATCAATTATGATTCGATGATGTTTAGATGTGCCTTAGGTTAGGACTTCGATGTCGATTTTGTTCGATTTGTAGATGTAGGAGATTAATGAACTTATAGCCCATTTTTGGGGTATTACATTTTGCCCCTCTTTGAATTACTGTGCGAAGCGTAGTGGTTCAAAGATAGTCTGTGTTTGATAAAGATATGAAACTGATTCAAAAGATAAACCGATCTCAAGATAGAAACCGATTGAAAGATATTGAGATAGGAGTTGATTGATATTGAATTGATATGGAGATAATAGGTCTTGAATGACCAAAGATAATGTTCACTGTAGCAGCAAATGAACCTATGATTGCGAAAAAGTGTCAAAATGCCTGATTCTGAACCTTAGGATTGATAAGAAGTGAGTGACCCGTTCTAGACTCGATTGTCTTAGCAGAACTAGCAAGTATCACATCCAAACCCTTCAGTTGTCGAAGAACCAAGGAAAGAACACTATGATCTGATGGTTGCAAAAACTGATACAGTTTACAAGATTAGGAGAATACCAAATTGATATGGATCTTGATGAATCTAATATGCCCCAAGTGATGATAGATTTGCCCCGAGCGATGAGGACTTTTGATGAATCAGTGACTAGACGTGATTGTTGTCTTGATCACTGATGAAAGATATTGATAGATTTGATCGATAGAATTTGATTTACAGACTTTGAATGATGTGCAATACCATGCCCCCTTCGGGATTAAAATTGAAATCTGACAAGAAAAGTCAGCGTTGATAGTTCAGAAGCATGTTAATTGATTTGAGAAGTGGTTAAAACATGTCCAAGAATGCATTCTGCATCGTTGGAAGGTCCCAAATGACCAAGTTTGACTAGGTTTGACCATGAGTTGACCATGGTTGACCAAGTTGAAATTTTGATAGTTTGATGTAAGATAATCAGTTAAGTTGAATACTAGATTTCTGTGATGATTGAAGGTCGAATATGCAAGTAGTTAATAATATGAATGATCTCAGATTTGAATTTTGATCCCGAAAAAGGATTCTACTTGCTATTTCATTGGAGGAACCTTCGTGTGAGATTCAGCTCTTGTTAGACTTGAAGATGCGATTTGAAGAATCATTTAAGCATTGAAGTTCGTTTAATCATTGTGAGATCATGTAAACATGCAAAATGCAATGAGACATGCAAAATGAAATGCAACCTAAGACCTAGGACCTAGTCACTGATCATGTGTCGATTTGTTATCATCATTGAACTTTTAGGTAACCGGATAAATCAATACAATGCCCACTAGCCATGAAACCATAGACATATGAATATTGATTTGTATGTGCAAGAATCAATACAACACCCACTGGTTATACAACCATGGACATATGAATATTGATTTGTTTTCGGAATGTTGGATTAGATATAAGCACCAAGGCACAAATGCCAGGATGACCTGAATATCATGTCCATTTTGATATAGCAATTTGTACAAGCATCAAAACATAAACGTTGTGATGACTTGAGTACACCTTGCATTAAAAACACATCAAATAGCTAAGAGATCATTCTAAATCCAATGTGAATTACCCGTAGTGACCCTTTATCATTCACATCCTTAGGCAAGATTGCATTCCACAGTAGGAGAAAGAACTTACTCAAAAAGACAATAGTTAGATCAAACTTCCTTGAATTTTTTGGGTATCAATGGTCGAGGTACGCATGGCCATCCAATTCGAGATAGAGGCTCTTACAGTCGGACACCATTTCAATCCAAAATTTCCAAAACTGTTAGATTTTCACATACAAGCAGAAGACAAAGAAAAGATTATGCCCCCAGTCATCACTCTCTAAATCCTATAAAAGACATCATCGAAGAGCTCGGAGGGACACAATATGCAAAAATCTCAATGCGAATCAGTAAGCCTACAAGGAGATAAAAGCATGAAAAGCACAGATTGTTTTCAGTTGAGTTTTGATGTTTGATTGTTGTTGATGCAAAATCCTTTCTGGAGACGAGACAGACTGACTGACTCAACTTGAAGCTTCAAAGGACTCTGAGTGGATATGACACGTCTAAGATACATGGGAGACCATAGGATATGACATTGATTGCCCCCAAGTGTGAACATTGATAGGATGCAAACGCTTGAGCTGGTTGGTGTACAGGCCGACTTATTGAAAACTGGAAATGTTGAAACAAACTGGGAGATATGTACAAACTAAAGCAAGACTGAAAGCTGGGAAAGACCAAGATTGTGCTGATAGATGGAGCATTTTGGAACAAGTGGTGCCTGTTTGCCAGGTTTTCACCATCTTGGTAGAGATTCTATTTTTGCTACCGAGGTGCCTGTTTCCAGGTTTTCGCCAAGGCACTTTTTCTTTTTCTTTTTTCATTTTTTTGTATTTTTTCATTTTTTCAATTTTTTTGTACTTTTGATATTTTTTTATTTTTTTGTGAATCATCAAGGTGCCTATTGCTAGGTTTTCACCAAGATGTTCATTTTTTCAAGACTTTTTCTGATTTTTAAGATTTTTTTCAGGATATTTACCAAGCACTGAATGCCTTAGGCGTAGAATTTCTTCAGATGGAGAACGTTGATTGGTTCTCGGAGCTGTTCTCCTTCAGTTGTTGAGAGTTGATAGGCACCAGAGCCAAAAGTAGCAGTGATTACAAAGGGACCCAGCCAATTGGGTTCAAACTTCCCCTTGCGTTCTCGATGTGATTGATTTTTAGGATTTTCTCTCAACACTAGATCGCCAACCTGAAATTCTCTATGTCTGACTTTCTTGTTGTAGCCTCTAGACATTCTTTTTTGATACACTCTGAGATGATCATACGCTGCTTGTCTGCGCTCATCTAGTAGTTCAAGTTCTTGTAACCTTGACACTCTGTAGTCTTCATCAGTGACAAGTCCATGCATTCTGATCCTGGGTGATGGGATTTCAACCTCAATAGGCAGTACCGCTTCAGACCCATAAACTAAAGCAAAAGGTGTAGCCCCTGTAGGTGTTCTGATACTAGTTCTGGTACTTGTTCTGATACTAGTTCTGATACTGATTCTGATACTGATTCTGATAATTGTTCTGATACTAGTTTTGATACTGATTCTGATACTGATTCTGATAATTGTTCTGATACTGGTTCTGATACTGATTCTGATACTGATTCTGATAATTATTCTAATACTTGGTATACTTGATAGCATCTTTTTCCATTTGCAAACTCCCAAGCAAGATCATATCATGCAGTCCCAATGTCTAGCAAGGTGGAGAACAAGAGGGATTAGCAAGCTGGTGGAAGAGATGGAAGATAAGAGAATGAAGGAAAATGAAGGGAAGAAATCCTCAAGGGGAAACTCCTCAAGAATACCCAAGCTAGGGCAAAATCGTCATGTAAAGCGCATTTGGACAAGCAATGAAAGGCTAGCATAGGATAAGCACAAAATCATAATGCAAGAGCAGGAAAGGATGCAATCCAAAGGAGTAGACATGTCAAGAGGCTTCATAGCATCGTGTTTTACTCTTTCTTTTTCTTTTTTATTAGATCAAGACCAAAGGGAAAAAGGATAGCTATAGGCAAAAATGAATGGAAGAAGATGGATATGAAGGCTAAACTTGGAAGGATTGAAAGCAAGATCATCGTAAGATAGCTCACAAAATAGCCAAATGTTCGTGTATAGATCAACATTGTCAAGATCAAAGAGAGAAGATGGAATGGATGAAATATGTAGAAGAATTACGCATGATGCCTGATTGCCAGGTTTTCATCATGGTACTTATCCAAGGTGCCACAAAGAAGTGGTTTTCACCATAGGACGAATTTATTTCTCTTTACTTTTGCTACCAAGGTGCCTGTTTCCAGGTTTTCACCAAGGCACATTTTCAATTTATTTTATTTTTCATTTCTTTTTTGGAAGAAGGCAAGCTTTTTAGATAATGCTCCTTGAAAGGATAAACCATGATATGCCAAGGATTCAAAATGACACGCTCAAAGATGCTGATAGGGAAAGGGAGATGAAAGAGAAAAATGGAGGATAAAGTTTTATGTAAAGCAAGTGAGGTTGGAAGATAGGAGGAATAGGCAAGTGAGGAAAAAGGATAGGAGGTAGAAGGATAATGCATGGAAGGATTGTGAAAGGGTAGATGGAAAGGAAGGCAAGATCAATGTCAACACACACCTTGAAGGGTGGCGAGAGGGTGGAGGAAACGTGAATGAAGGAATACGTGAAGGAATATGGCGAATGGATAGCAGAGGTTGTGGTTTAGGCGCATGAAATGGAAGAATATTTTTGGAAGGAGATGTAGTGGAAGCCTTTGGAAGCTTGAATGTCAATTTCACTTTTTGCTCAACACTAGACTCTTTCAAGAGAGACTTTGGAATCCATATAGCTGTAGGCTTTTTATTTCCTTTTGATGATCTAGAGATAATATCTTCAATGATGGATTTTGGAACCCATACTTGTCTTGTAATTTTTTTCTTAGATATCTCTTTTGACTTTATGTTTCCATGTCTATTAGAGGAGACATGGTGATCTTTTTTTGATGGATTCTTGTATTGCTTCTTTTTCTTGTATTGAACATTCAAGTTACTTCCAAAGGACTTGGGACTTGTGGAAGAAGGAGGAGGATATGACTGGTTTAGATGGGTGGGTGGATGAAAAGGATTCAAGGGTATGCATCTATGTTGATCTTGAGGAAAGATGGGAGATGGAGGTATGTAAGGACCCAAGATGGATGGTGAATTAGGAGAGTTAGGAGGGGAAAGTGAAGGAACATAAGCACCCAAGATGGAAGGAAGACATGAAGCCTTTTGTAATGGTGGAAGAGGTCCAAGGATGGAAGTGGAAGATGCAAAAGGATAATCAATAAGTTCATCAGCATCTATATGACAACCAAGGATATCAGCATCTTTAGAGTGAGCATTAGAATTTTCAAGAAAATCATGAACATCTTGAATAAGAGCATTTTCTTTGATAGGATCATTCAAAGCTTGCGAAGACTTAGGAAGAGTAGAAAGTGGAAGTGAACATGGAGTGGTAGAATAAGAAGATGGAAGACTTTGATCTTGACAAGGATCTTTGGATAGCATAAGCGCATAATTTTTCTCTTGTTTTTCAATAGGCTTAACATTGGAAGGAACAACACTATTTTTACCAACCTTAATGGAAGTATCATCTTTGGAAAGTGCAAGTGTAGTAAGGTCATTTTGATTGTCAATAAGCCCATTAGTGTAAGTAGTAGCTTGATCTTGCTTAGGCGAAGACTTAAGACATGGTGGAATGCATGAAAAAGGGGGTACAAGATCAAAAGAACCCTGAGGCAGATAAGAGACATTGGGAAAAGGAGTGGATGACATGGAGGGTTCTTGATCTTGATCTTTCTTTATGTTCTTCTCTTTATCATTTTTAGAGTCCTCTTGACATGGAGCCACTTCTAAGGACAAGGAAGCATGTTGGGATTGTATGGATGACTTTGGAAGAGATGGTGAAAGACTAGCTGAAGTAGGCATTATAGCATATGAAGGCTTAGGCTCTTTAGGTTTATCATTATTGAAAGTATTTGCAGCCAAGTGAAGGTTAGCTTGAGTTTCTTTAAGAGGTAGCCCTGGAGGATAACTATAGGGAACCACATGAAAAGTATCAGGGCTTGTGTCGGATGAAGGTTCTGTGAAAGATTTGAAAGACTCAGAAGCTTTAGGAAATGTACGAGTATTGGAGGAAGTAGGGGATGGAAGGGAACCATCACAAGACAAAGGTCCAACATTAACATGATCTTGCTTGAGAGTGTAATCTTTATTTTCAGTCTGAGAGTTCTTAGAGGAGAGATCCTTATAATATTGACGTTTCAAGCTAGCACGATGTATTTTATAGTCCTCAGCAGTAGTAGATGGATCATCATCAAGGTATTGTCCACAAAAGCCATCAAAATCTCTTTCAAAATCAGAATCATATGGATCACCATCACGATCTATCCAATGTGACGGCCCATTTGTAGTAAGCAGGAATGAATGATGAGGAGGACTCTTAGGAATAGAGGTGTCATAGGTATCATTACATTGTCTGTCGTCATAGTCATCATAGTCTCCAAAGATAGATGTGTCACTCTTTGTTGAAGAGGTATCATATTGCTCAAATTTTTTTTGGGGGCATGGTGACATGTACAAGTCTTTATCAAATGGAAAAGAGTATAGAGGTTCCTTTTCTTTCCCAAGTTTGTCAAGCTGGACTTGCATAGCATGTATCTGTTTCATTATAGTGGTGATCAGAGCTTCTTCCTCTTGTTTACTGATTCTTTGAGACATGTGTACTGATTCTCAATAGCTATCGCTCTATTCCTGACACAATGATATTTTTGACAGATTCTGGATCTAGGCTGGAAACATTGGATATCTTGCAATTTGACAATTTCTGACAACTCTCTCAAATTTTTCCAAATGACACTCTGCAAACTTGTACGACACTGGGTAGTCTATGAAATGACAGTTGCTAAACTCATACGATAGTTGGGTAATACTGAAATGACACTTGACAAAACTCGTATGACTTTTGACTTCTTGAAATGACTTTTGACTCCAGAAAGAACTTTACGTCAATTTTTGCAAAATTTAAGGTTTTCAGTTTTGGATTGTTTGCAAATTGTACTATCTAGATTTTGAAGGTTATACCAGATTTGATCATTTTTAATAGCCAAGTAGATAAATAAGCACGCAGAATAGCAAGCAAGTGATTCCAAGCACGTCTGAAAACAATGAACAAGGGAAAAAGAAACCTTGCGCATGAACAATCAAGTGACCAAATTGTGCTAATCCTTGAGAGTACTAATTGTGTATGTTCTGAAAAAGTTTTGCAATAACGCACATATACCTGAAAGTGAAAAATTGGCCTCTCTAGGGTTTTTAGTAATGGTTTGACTCTGCAACTTTTATGATTCAAAGGGGTGAACTCCAATCCCGGCGCACTAGGGTTTTGACACAGTCTGAGAACTTAATCTTCAAGAGCTGCTAGGGAGATCTGACAACCCAACAATGAACCATACCCATGGAGATTTCTTCCACAAGGACATTTATATAGCAGCTGTCACTACCATGGCGAAAATGGCTATTACCGCTTGAGGTTCCGTCAATGCAGTTTTACCTGTGAAGGGATTGTCCGCTATGGTTAACCCTCTCTAAAGATGACTCACAATAGTATACCACAAGGGGACTTGGCTCCAGATTCAAGGTTTTGACACCTCTTCACTTTTAACCCAAACAAAGCAAGCAGATTAATCCGACACGCTAAGACAAAGTTTTGTTCCACCAAGGTCTGTGATATCAACTCCACGTGATCTATCAACCTCTCCGGGGAGAGAATGTATCAATCAATAAGAGAAGACGCACTAACCAATTTTGATTCACCAAAGCTCGTGATATCAACCCCACGTGATCTATCAACCTCTCCGGAGAGAGAATGTGTCGATCAATAAGAGAAGACTCACTAACTAAGTTGAATGTGAAATGCACTAAGTATCCTCCCTACCTACAAGGATTCTATCGTCAAGAAGGATTTCGCTAGGAATCCAATTTCTCAAGAATCACAAATAGTGTTCATAGGGCCTAATTACTATGTGAGCACAGATGTATGTTCCGAAAGAAAATCTACCAAAAGCATCCAAAAAGTAGAAAGAGGAACACTCAACGTTTAAAGCGAATATGAGATGAGTCCACAAGGTGGAACACTTAACACCTCACACAAGCTAAAAATGAGTCCACAACTTAGAAAACAATGGAGTTCCTAAAAGCACAAAAGGGTTGCCAAGTGGAACATTTAACGCTTCTGTCCTGTTGACCCCTCCCCTTTATGGCGCTGAGATTGCAACCACAGGGTGGAAATGAGGGGCTGGTGGATTAGCGAGTCCAATAACCCAAGATAGCAATCAAGATCAATCACAAGTATTCTAAGACTACTTAATGAATCCTTAAGGGTTCACAACCTAGTATCAATTATGCAAGTGTGTAGAAATAGATCAAAAGCATGAAAAGATGCATACAAGCTTGACACATAAGAGATTTATTTTAAGTCCCAAATCAAAATATTATTAGATGAAGGAGAATACCTGGGATCCTCGCAACACGCTTAGTAGATTTTACTTGATTTTTAACAATTTTTGTTGAGCTTTTCCATGCAAGCAAGTGACGAACTCTCCAACAAGCAAACAAGATATGCAAAATATATTCAACTTATGAAAACCATAGGGTTAGCTCTAAAAATCAATTATTATCAGTAATAATAACCAGCAATCAACCCAAATGACAACTCATATCATTCATTGAACCATGTAAAAAAAATAAGTGCATACCCATCACAAAACTTTATTTTTTTTGCTGCATTTGACCTAGTCAACAAGATCTAATTTTTTTGATATGATTTTGGCCACAAAAATAGAAATTCAGAATAGAAACCCCTACTAAAAAATAGAGAGCTTTCCAAAAATGTAAAAATTTTAGAAAAATCTCTTCATTTGTGCCCTAGAAACCCATTTTATCAAAACAGACTAGTTTTTGTAAATTAACTATTTGAGCTATGATATCATATCCAAATTTAAAACACAAAGAATGGACCCCCTGTAGAATTTAAAGAGCTTTCTGAAAATATAAAATTTTTTGAAAAATATGCTAATTTGCGTCAGATATTAATTTTTTCCTTAATTTCAAGAAAAAATTATTAAAAATTCAAAACATCTCAGAAAATTCTAAGTTTTTTACTGTAGATTTCCTGACATGTCTCCAACTTGCAAAAAACATTTCAGACCAAAATTCCAAGCCGTTTGGGAGATAAAATTAAATCTTTGAAACTTTGGGGTTTTAGCTCCCAAAAAAATCAAAACCAGCATGCAAAGGTGGGTTGCCCCACGGTGGGTGCCAGAAATGTGTGTGTGAAAATTATACCTGATCTGTAAACACAACACTCAGTAAAACATTAGAAGTTAGTGATAATCAAAATCGTGCAAA
Organism: Chamaecyparis obtusa; assembly: GCA_027943335.1. Lineage (NCBI taxonomy): Eukaryota > Viridiplantae > Streptophyta > Pinopsida > Cupressales > Cupressaceae > Chamaecyparis > Chamaecyparis obtusa. Next base: position 128,384 of record BSBK01000917.1, read on the forward strand.
ATTGAAAGCTATTTAACCAAGCGATTTACTGCCTTCTAATAGGTGCGAGATTAATGTTCTCAGATTGTAATCGAGATCAGTGACCTAGACGACACCTAAATGAAGGATTTGAATGCAATTCTAGATATGGAATAAATGCAATTAATCTATTTTTTTGATATTTTCTATGCAATAAGAATGATAAAAACTGATATGATATGAATGCTATTGAAAACTGATATGCTAGGAATCTAACAATGATATGTAATATGAATGCAAAAATAAGATTGATCTCACAAAGATGTCGATTCGCAAGAGCTTTGATTCTTCAATTCCAATTCTCCAGCGTGATTGTGCAAAATATGAGATGATTTGTGAAGAGCTGAGCCTTTAATTTATAGAAATCCAGGGCTTTGGAGGTGCATGGGAAAAAGCCATAAATCACTCAAATAACTCAACTTGATTTTTGAGTTATTTTTAAATAAAAGATAATTAACTCACAAAAACATGCAAAAGCTAAGTTTTAACTCAAAATAGAGTTTAGCTTTAATTGATAATTGATAGTTGTTTGCTTTTATGATTGTGCATGTTTTATTTATGAATTAATTTAATAATAAAGTAATTTATTTCCAACTTAACTGCTTTTAAAAATAAAACAATTGATTTATGGGTTAATCAATTATTTAATCAAACTTTTATTAAAAATTATATTATTAAATAATGACAACTTGCTTTAATTAATTAAATAAGAAGTTAATCAATTATTCATATGATATTAGATTTATTGTCAAAATTAAATAATACAATTAATAATAGATATAATTAAATTTAATTACACAATTAAGTGGCAAATATTAAATCTAATTAATTAAATATGAAAAATATTTAATTAATCAAATTTTAGGATAAATGTGATTTATTGCCAAATAATTATAAAATTAAAGATAATTATGATGATTAGGAATATTGCTAGGAATATTCCCTGATGCAGAATTTAAGATAATCAATTATGATTCGATGATGTTTAGATGTGCCTTAGGTTAGGACTTCGATGTCGATTTTGTTCGATTTGTAGATGTAGGAGATTAATGAACTTATAGCCCATTTTTGGGGTATTACAAGTCACACCATTTTGGGAATGATGATAGATAGAGATCCACAAGTCGTAGGAGGAAGGACACCACTATTGGTCAGGAAGCCATAAAGGCTAATTAGATGAGATATCTTTTGAGATCATGACCTCGGACCCTTTGATGGTCTCAACACTATTTTTGAGGCAAAGACATGGCTCATTGCATTGGATCGATGTTTTCCTATGCAATAATTTGATAGCAATGCTAAGGCGAGGTGTGCCATCATGCACCTCATAGATGTTTCATCTATTTGGTGGAAAATTGAAGAGTAGAAACTTAGACTTAGTATGGAGGTTGTTACCTAGGAGTTATTTCTTGAGAAATTTTAGGAATGGTTTCTTTTAGATTAGTGGCAACAAAAAAACATAGATGGATTTCACAACTTGCGACAATTAACTATGTATGTTTAGGATTATGAGTGTCGTTTCTTCAAGCTCAAGCCCTACGCAGGTTTTGGTGATAATTTAGCATTGATGGTTCAACATTTCATTAGGGGGCTTAATGGTCACATTATTGGGGAAGTTACGATTTTCAAACCTAAGATCCTCAAGGAGGTGGTTATTAAGGCTACCTTGGTGGAGGTGATGGGCCTTTAAAAAGGCCATCTATCGAAGTTATTTTTAAGTAGTTTATTTGCAATCAGACATGAACTTATGGTTTATATATATGTATGTTTTATATATGTGAAGACATGAAGTAGAAATGTGGATGGTTTAAAGACATGATATATTTTCTTGAATTAATGGATAGGAATGGTATAATGCAGTAGTTATATATGCTAATGAATGTTACCTTGCCTATGCTATGCTTTTGGCTAGTTTCCTTCCTGTATCCATAGGTCTTGCAAGAGTATTAATTAAGAACTTTACACCTTCCTAATATTAATGATGATGATATATATGTATGGAAGGTAATTGTGTGTGTATTAATTATTTTGTAGATATTTATCATGGGCATTCAAGGATCGACATTGTGGTGCTAGAATAGTCAAAGCCAACCATTGTTGCAAGATCTTCACAAGCAGGGCAAGTCAAATACCATTTCCTGTTGCATGCAGTGCACAGATTTATTACCCTCAATGTGCTATATTCTGAGAAGATTTATCCCTGATTAATGCTATTTATTAATGCTATTCATTTTCATGCTTTTTTATAAGTGAAGTAGAACTCTGATGTTTCTGCAGCCACTGGTAACATAGCTAGTAGACTGTTCCTACAGCATAGGCAATTAGAGTAACTCCTACTTGTGATTACTTGCTTTTCTAGAGTAACTCATTTATTGGTTTCAAGATAAGTTTCCTGAAGCTCAAATTACTTTAATTCTATAGAATAGTCATAAGATTGAGAGAGTTTGAAGCATATACTTTGCAAATGCCATTCCAAGTTTACGTCTCTGGTCGATAATTAAATGAGATTGAATAATCCATTTAGCAACCATTTAGGGTGTCCAATCCTGAAATAGGCAGTCCATTGCCATGGGTTTATAATACCATTATTTTGCCAAGTATTTTTGGCATCATTGTTGGGGATGGTGTTAATTCAAACTTATCTTAGTGTTTATATTCTTAGTTTTCATAGTCCAGAACTCAGTTTTAAGTAAGCATTTTATGCATAGAAGAAGAGACCACCTTGGGAGATTCCTTGTAATAACTAGGTTGAACCATTTCATATTTTTAATCCTAAACCTAAGGAACCCCAAGATGAGAAGGAAGAAGAACCATTTGAAAACCCATTTGTTGATGCTCAAGGATGGATATCCTCACCATCATCCTCTGAAGGATCACTGCATTTGAATGATCTTTTTGTTGAACCTAAATATCAAGACAACCCATTTGCTATTGTTATCTATCAGCCACCACAACCAGGTCCTCCTCCAAGAATGGCTCAGTCTACCTTTCCTTTCCCTATCCCCACTCAACATGGTAATCATAATCTAAAGAACATACCCACTTTTGCACTTCCCAAATTTTATGGCCTTATTACTGAGGACCCTGAAACCTTCCCCTTTGAATTTGACATCCTCTATAGGAGTTATGATTACACAACTAATGCCCATAAGCTAAAATTGTTTCCATCTACTCTCAAGGAGGTTTCTCTAAGATGGTTCATGCAATTGGGTACCAATGCTGTAGTTGATTGGGATGTAATGAGAAATTTGTTTCTTTCTAATTATAAGGAATAATGTAGGGGATGTGACATGAAAGGGGATGACATTTTCAAAATGTCACAAAAGGAGGATGAGACCTTGGAAGACTGTCTCAAGGTTTATGTTCAATTTACAGTGCAGCACACAACATTAGTTGAATGAGGAGTCACAAACCCATCTTTTCTTAAAAGGTGTGAATGATGGAAGTATTGAGGCCCTAGACCTTATGGTAGGAGGAGACATTACTTAGAAGAATTGGGCTGACATAAAGAACATATGTCTAAACTATTCAAGGGCTATTGTGAAGAAAGGTAGGGGATTAAGAGACCTAGCACATAAGTCCAATGGTTCGGGGGTATCAAAGATGGAGTTGTCCAATATTCTATCTAACTTTAAGCAAGACATCATCAATAATGCTACAACTTAGCTAGACAACATGCAAGCAAGAAGAAAGAAGGAGGAGGTAGACACCATGCTAGCCAAATTCTGCTCTCACTTCAGAGAAAAGAAGAGAAATTGTAGGTGCAAAATAGTTGCATCTCTGGATACTAGCTCAATGCCCATTGAGTTTAAAGATATATATGAGGAGAATGGAGAATTTTTCTATGTTTCTCAAAGGTGACCATGGGCCCAGAGACATGGTATGCCTCTAGAACCCTTGAATAATTTTGGTTATAATAATAATAGTAGTCATGGCCAAACCATGCTCCTCAAAATTTTGCCCCTTAAGGACAGAATTAGAATTATAACTGGTCTAACCAACAACCATAATATAACCAAGTCTATCAACAACAACCTCCATTTAATCCATACCAACAACAATTTAACCCATATCAACAGCCACAATAGAATAACCAATGGAAACCACATGGTAACTAGCAAAAGCAACCGAAGTGGGGACCCAATTAGCCTAATCAACATCAAGCTCTCATGCCTCCACCTCAGCAGCAAGCTATTATGCCTCCACCTCATGTAGCCAATAATAACCCTCAAAAGCCAACACAACTTCCTGCACAACCAACTCCAAATACTAACAAAAAGCAGCAAGCTTATTCCCTGCAAGTAAATGATATTCATCTCAGATTAGGAACTAAATTTCTTGCACCTAAGGAGCCTATAATAACTAAAGTTTCTGATACTGAGGACATACCCATGAACCAAGCTACTTTTGTTCCACCTATTCCTCAATCTGCACCATTATTTAAAAATCCCCCTTATCCACAAAGACTGGCCTAATCAACACCTCCAAAAGAAAATCCTATAGTAGATGATTTAATTGATTAACTTAAGAAAATGATAGTTCAAATTCCATTGTTGGATGCCCTTAAAGAAGTCCCCAATTATAATTATAATACCCCAAAAATGGGCTATAGGTTCATTAACCTCCTATATCGACACATCGAATGAAATTGATACAAAAATCCTAACCTAAGGCACATCTACACATTATCGAATCCTAATTGATTTTATCCTAAATTCTGCATCGGGGAATATTCTTAGAAATATTCCTAATTTATCTAATTATCTTTAATTAAATATTATTTGGCGATAAATATCATTATTAATCCTAAAATTTGATTAAATGAATATGATGAATATTTAATTAATTAATTTAATTCTGCCACTTAATTATTTAATTAGATTTAATTGCATTTATTCCTAATTAATATTATTTTTATTTCGACAATAAATTAAAATTCCTACAAACAATCAATTGGATATTTATTTAATTGATTTAAAATCAAAGTTGTCAAATTTAATGATTTAATTGGAATAAAGTTTGATTTAATAATTGATTAACCCATAAATCAATTGTTTTAATTCAAAATCAGTTAAGTGGAAAATAAATCACTTTATTTATTAAATTAATTCATATTAAATCATGCACAATCACAAAAGCAGTCAACTTTAAAACAATTGCTAATTTCAATTTGTAAACTTTCTAAAACTCAACATCTGATGATGAGTTGAAAAAGTTAACTAAAGCTCTATTTTGAGATAAAAATTGCTTTTGCATGATTTTATGAATTAAATATTCTTAATTTCTTGTTAACTCAAAAATCAACTCGAGTTTATCAAGAGTGATTTATGGCTTTTCTCAATGCATCCTCAAGCCCTAGATTTTTATAAAATCAAGGCTCGGCTCTTCACAATCAACACCTTGAAATTGCATCCTCACTTTGGCGAATTCGTGATTGAAGAATCAATCTTTTGCGAATCAAGGCTATTGTGAGATTTTCATTTATTGTTTTGAGCATTCATAGTTTCATATCATATATTTTTAGATGCATTTATAGCATTTCTTAGATTAAATCTGCATTCAAACTCAATTTCATACATTATAGCTTAGATTCATACAGTTTCTCATATTATTGCACAAAAAATATTAAAAAAATAGATTAATCTACATTCATATAGTTTTTCATTCTTTACCATTAAATCCTTCATTTAGGTGTTGCATTGTCATTGATCTCGATTCCAATCTGAGAACATCATACTCGCACCTACTAGAAGGCAGTAAATCACCTGTTTAGCATAGTTTCAATTATTTGCAAGATTTTGGTTTTTGCTAACCTCTAATGTTTTACTAAAGTGTTATGTCTACAGCTAGGTACAAAATTCACACACACATTTCTAGCACCCACCATGGGGAAACCCACCTTTACATGCTATTTTTGGTTACTTTTTTGGAGCTAACTCCCTTGTGCAGATTTACTTGGAGACTAAAACCCTAAATTTTCAAAGATTTAATTTTATCTCCCAAACGGCTTGGTATTTTGGTCTGAAAAGTTTTTTGCAAGTTGGAGACATATCAGGGAAGCTTCGATAAAAAACTAAAAATTTTTGGAGATGTTTTGAATTTTTAATAATTTTTTTTTAATTTTTCATCGCAAATCAGCATATTTTTTGGAAAGTTTTACATTTTTAGAAAGCTCCTTAAATTCTACATGGGGTCCATTCTTTGTGTTTTAAATTTGGATGCAATATAATAGCTCAAATAGTCGATTTAAAAAAATTGGTCTATTTTGGTAAAATGGGTCTCTAGGGCACAAATGAAGAGATTTTTCTAAAATTTTTACATTTTTGGAAATCTCTCTATTTTCTAGCAAGGGTCTTTCTTTTTCATTTTTATTTTTGTGGCCAAAATTATATCAAAAAAATTAGATCTTGTTGACTATAAAATGAACATAGATTTGCTTTTTGCATATCTGTTACACATAGTAAATAGGCCCTATGAACACTATTTGTGGATGATCTTGAGAGAGTGGGCTTCATTCGCTTGCTTACATGCAAAGATCTTCTTAACGAAGGATCCCCTTGTAGGTAGGGAGGTTACTAAGAGAGTCTCACGTTCTACTAGATTTGTGCATCTTCAACTTTTGATTGATAAATTGTCTCTCCGGAGGGGTTGATAGATCATAAGGGTTGACATCATAGATCTTTGTGAGATAATTTTAGTCTTAGCATGTTAGATTAATCTATCTACTTTGTTTTTGTGAAGTGAAGAGGCTAGGAGATTATGCTCTACTTCCTTTTTGGATAGTATCAGAAACCCAGATCCTTGAATCTGATCTAGTCCCCATGTGGTATCTTTTGTGAGTCACCTTTAGAGAGGGTTAATTGTAGTGGACATTCCCTTAATTGGGTCAACCACATGGATGGAACCTCAAGCGGTAATAGCCATTTTCACCATGGTAGCAACAACTGCTATATAAATGTCCTTATGGAGGAAATCTTCATAGGTGTGATCTCTTGTTGGGCTGTCAGATCTCCCTAGCAGCTCCCAATTGATTAAATTCTCACACTGTGTTAAAACCCTGGTGCACCTGGATTGGAGTTCATCCTCTTGAGATCACAAAAGTTGCAGAGTCAGACTATTACTAAAAACCCTAGTGAGGCTAAATTTTTCATTTTCTAGGTCTATGTGCTTGATTGCAAAACTTTTTGAGAACATACACAAGTAACATTCCTAGGGATTAGAACAATAAACTCACTTGATTGTTTATGCGCAAGGTTTCTTTTTCCCTTGCTCATTTTTTTCAAACATGCTTGAAATCCCTTGCTTGTTGTTCTATGTGTTTGATATGTAATTGATTATTTGAAAATGAACAAATCCAACCATCAAAATCATTCAACAATCTAGAAAATTTGCAAAATCTAAAGAAAAACAATCCTTTTTTGGTGTTAGACTGAATATTCTATCAGAGAATAGCCAGTGCTATGTCTCAAAATCTATTCCTGCCTCAAAAACTATACCAAAACTATCAGACTTTTTACTTTTCTCGCGTGGACCTATCCTGCAATTTTGTCAAAATAGTGAGATGATTCCTATCATTTCTAGTCATCCTTGGTCAGTTTGGGTCAAATCTTAGGTGCTATGACATGTTGTTCAACATCCAAATGAACTTAAATGGTATCAAGTTGCTCAAAATGACTCTTGGTCTTCTTTCTTCCACATCTCTCATGTCTTCCTAGTCTCCCATTTCCATCCTTTCTCCTATTCCTTCACACTTCTTCCTCTTCTTCCTAAAACTCTTCACATCTTCTTGATTCTTTTCCTCTTATTATCTAGTCTACTTTCTTCTATTCATCTCTTCTATCACTTCCATGATTGATTCCTCCTCTTCTAGAACCATGAATTTGACCTATCTTGTTATGGAACCTCTCTTGAAAATGGATGATCTCGAACTCATTTCTAAATTTGAAGAGTATTATTCCTCCAAAAATATCATGGGTGATAAATTTATGACAAAAATAAAAGAAAAACCAATTAAATCAGATGCCTTTGCTAGGATCATACACATGATCCTATGACAACCTCCTTCTTCAAAATGTCTTTCATCTTCTAAGTCTTTTCATTCTTCCTCATCTTCCAAGTCTCCTTCCTCCACTGGGTCTTCACCTTCCTCTTCTCCATGATCTCATTCCTCTTCTACTTCTCCCAAGAGTCTTACTCCTTGTCTCAAGACATACCATGTTGAGCAACGTGATAACCCTTATGATACCTCTTCCATGGAGAGTGAAACACCCATCTTTGAAGGCTATGATGAGTATGATGATGGACAATATAATGATACCTATGACACCTTTGTTCCTAAGAGTCCTCCTTGTCATGTGCTCATGCTTACTGGAAATGGGATGTCACATTGGAAAGATCATGATGGTGATCCATATGATTCTGATTTTGAAAGAGACTTTGATGATTTTTGTGAACAATACCTAGATGATACATCTACTTCTATTCAGGAAGAGAAAGCTTTCCACACTGATTATAAACATCAATACTATAAGGATCTCTCCTCTAAGAAGTCTCATGCTGAAAAAAAAGATTACACTCTCAAGAAAGATCATGTTAATGCTAAAACTTTCTATTGTGATGGCTCCCTTCCATCCCCTACTTCCTCCAATACCCATAAATTTCCTAAAGCTTCCAAGCCTATCAAATATTTCACAAGTCCTTCATCCACCAAAGGTCCTAATACTTTTCATGTGGTTTCCTATAGTTATCCTCAAGGGCTACTTCTTAAAGAAACTCAAGCTAACCTTCACTTGGCTGAAAATACTTTCAATAATGCTAAACCTAAAGAGCCTAAGCCTTTATATGCTATAATTCCTACTTTAGCTAGTCCTTCACCATCTCTTCCAAAGTCTCCCATACAATCCCAACATGCATCCCTGTCCATAGAAGTGGCTCCATGTCAAGAGGACTCTAAAAATCATAAAGAAAAGAACATAAAGAAAGATCAAGATCAAGAAACCTCCATGTCATCCAATCCCTTTCATGATGTCTTTTATCTATTTCATGGTTCTTTTGATCCCGTACACCCTTTCTCATTCATCCCACCATGTCTTAAGTCTTCTCCTAAGAAAGATCTAGCTACCACTTACACCGTTGAGCTTATTGACAATCAAAATAACTTTACTACACTTGCACTTTCCAAAGATGATACTTCCATTAAGGTTATTAAAACTAATGTTGTTATTTCCAATGTTAAGCCTATTGAAAATCAAGAAAAAAATTGTACACTTGTGCTATCCAAAGCTCCTTGTCAAGATCAAAGTCTTCCATCTTCTTGTTCTATCACTCCATGTTCGCTTCCACTTTCTACTCTTCCTAAGTCTTTTCAAGCTCTGAATAGTCCTATCAAAGAAGTTGCTCCTATTCCAAATGTTCATGATACTATTGCAAATTCTAATGCTCACTCTAAAAATATTGATGTCCTTGGTTGTCATATAGATGTTGATGAACTTATTGATTATCCTTTTGTATCTTCCACATCCATCCTTGGACCTCCTCCACCAATACTAAGAGCTTCACGTCTTCCTTCCATCTTGGGCCCTTATGTCCCTTCACTTTCCCCTCCTAACTCTCCTAATTTTTCATCCATCCTAGGTCCTTACATCCCTCCATCTCCTATCTTTCATCAAGATCAACATAAATTCATACCCTTGAATCCTTTTCATCCACTCACCCATCTAAACCCGTCATATTCTCCCTCTTCTTCCACAAGTCCCAAGTCTTTTGGAAGTAACTTGAATGTTCAATGCAAGAAAAAGAAACAATACAAGAATCCATGAAAAAAAGAAGATCGCCATGTCTCCTCTAATCGACATGGAGGCATAAAGTCAAAAGAGATATCTAAGAAAAAAAATACAAGACAAGTATGGATTCTAAAATCCATCATTGAAGATATTCTCTCTAAATCATAAAAAAGAAATAAAAAGCCTATGGCTATATGGATTCCAAAGTCTCTCTTGAAAGAGTCTAATGTTGAGAAACAAGTGAAGTTGACATTCAAGCTTCCAAAGACTTCCACTTCATCTTCTTCCAAAAATATTTTTCCATTCTATGTGCTTAAACCGCAACCTCTGCTATCCATTCACCATATTCCTTCATTTATTCCTTCATTCAATTTTCCTTCATCCTCTCGCTACCCTTCAAGGTGTGTGTTGATGTTGATCTTGCCTTCCTTTCCATCTACCCTTTCACAATCCTTCCATTCATTATCCTCCTACCTTCTATCCTTTTTCCTCACTTGCCTATTCCTCCTATCTTCCAACCTTACTCGCTTTACATAAAACCTTATCCTCTATTTTTCTCTTCCATCTTCCTTTCCCTATCAAAATATTTGAGCATATCATTTTGAATCCTTGGCATATCATGGTTTATCCTTTCAAGGAGCATTATCTAAAAATTTTTCCTTCTTCCAAATTAAATATATATATATATATATATAAATATATATATATAATGTGCCTTGGTGGAAACTTAGAAATAGGCACCTTGGTAGAAAAAGTAAATAAATTCATCCTATGGTGAAATCCACTCCCTTGTGGCACCTTGGATAAGTACCATGATGAAAACCTGGCAATCAGGCATCATGCGTAGTTCTTCTACATATTTCATCCATTCCATCTTCTCTCTTTGATCTTGACAATGTTGACCTATACATGAACATTTGGATATTTTGTGAGCTAGCTTATGATGATCTTGCTTTCATTCCATTCATGTTTAGCCTTCATATTTATTTTCCTCCATTCATTCTAGCCTTTCGCTATCCCTTTTCCCTTTGGTCTTGATCTAAAAAGAAAGAAATAAAGAAATAAAGAGTGAAACATGGTGCTATGAAGCCTCTTGACATGTCTACTCCTTTGGACTGCATCCTTTCCTGCTCTTGCATTATGATTTTGTGACTTATCCTATGCTGGCCTTTCATTGCTTGTCCAAATGCACTTTACATGACATTTTTCCCCTAGCTTGGGTATTCTTGAGGATTTCTTCCCTTCATTCTCCTTCATTTTCTTGTCTTCCATCTCTTCCACCAACTTGCTAATCCCTCTTTTTCTCCACCTTGCTAGACATTGGGACTGCATGATATGATCTTGCTTGGGAGTTTGCAATGGAGCAAGAGGCTATCAAGTTTGCTAAGAACTATCAGAAGTACCAAGTACATGCTAACTTAATTCATGCTCTAGGGAGAGATCTAATTACCTTCACTACACAATGGCCTTTTCACCAATGGGCATTTGATCTTATAGGATCCATACATCCTCATTCTTCTAATGGGCATACTCACATTATTACAGCTATAGATTATTTCACAAAATGGGTAGAAGCAGTCCCTTTGACACAAACAACTGGAAAACAAATATCTATGTTCATCTTGAACTACATCATATGTCGGTATGGTATTCCACATTCTATAGTCATAGATAATGGTGGACAATTCAAAAATAAAGACTTAGATGATCTATGTGCCAAATTCAAGATTACACAACATTGGTCATCTATCTACTATCCTCAAGGGAATGGACAAGCAAAGGCTTCTAACAAGAATCTATTAAAAATTTTGCACCGTACAGTTAATAAAATAGGAAGAGACTGGCATCTCATGATCAATCCAGTTCTCTGGGCCTACAGAACAAGTATCAAAATGCCTACTGGGGCTACACCTTTCTCTTTAGTTTATGGGTCTGAAGTGGTACTACCTATTGAGGTTGAAATCCCATCACTAAGAATCAGAATGCAGGGTCTAGTAACTGATGATGACTACAAAGTGTCTAGGTTGCAAGAACTTGAACTACTAGATGAGTGTAGACAAGTAGCATATGATCATCTCAGAGTATATCAGAAGAGAATGTCTAGAGGCTACAACAAGAAAGTCAGACACATAGAATTTCAGGTTGGCGATCTAGTCTTGAGAGAGAATCCTAAAAATCAATCACATAGAGAGTGCAAGGGGAAGTTTGAACCCAATTGGCTGGGTCCCTTTTTAATCACTGCTACTTTTGGCTTTGGTGCCTATCAACTCTCAATGGCTGAAGGAGAACAGCTCTGAGAACCAATCAATGTTCTCCATCTGAAGAAATTCTACACCTAAGACATTTAGTCTATGGTAAAGTGTCCTGAAAAAATTATAAAAATTGGAAAAAGTCCTTAAAAAATGAACATCTTGGTGAAAACCTAGCAATAGGTGCCTTGATAATTCACAAACAAATTGAAAAATATCAAAAGTACAAAAAATTGGAAAAATGAAAAATAGAAAAAATGAGAAAAAAAAAAGTGCCTTGGTGAAAACCTGGAAACAGGTGCCTTGGTAGCAAAAATAGAATCTCTGCCAAGATGGTGAAAACCCAGAAAATGGGTGCCACTTGTTCAAAAATGGTCCATCTATCAGCACAATCTTGGTCTTTCCTAGCTTTCAGTCTTGCTTTAGTTTGTACATATCCCCCCGTTTGTTTAAGCATTCCTATTTTCAATAAGTCAGTTTGTACACCAATCAGCTAAAGCGTCTATATCCTATCAATGTTCAAACTTGGGGGCAATCAAAGTCATATCTTATGGCCTCCAATGTATCTTAGACGTATCATATCCAGCTAGAGTCCTTTGAAGCTTTATCCAAGTCAGTCAGTCAGTCTCCTCTCCAGAAAGGATTTTGCATCTACAACAATGCAATCAAACACAAATTGAAAACAATCTATGCTTTTTACATGCTTTTATCTCCTTGTATGCTTACTGATTCACATTGAGATTTTTGCATATTGTGTTCCTTCGAGATCTTTGATGATGTCCTTTATAGGATTTAGAGAGTGATGACTGGGGGCATAATCTTTTTTGTTTTTGTTTTCTGCTTGTATGTGAAAATCTAACAACTTTGGAAATTCTGGATTGAAATGGTGTCCGTTTGTAAGAGCCTCTATCTTGAATTGGATGTCCATGTATACCTCGACCATTGATACCTAGAAAATTCAAAGAATTTTGATCTAACTATTGTCTTTTTGAGTGAGTTCTTTCTCCTACTATGAAATGTGATCTTGTCTAAGGATGTGAATGATAAAGGGTCACTAAGGGTAATTCACACTGGATTTTGAATAATCTCTTGACTGTCTGATGTGTTTGAACGCAAGGCATATTTAGGTCATCACGAAGTTTATGTTCTGATGCTTATACAAATTGTTGTATCAAAATGGACATGATATTTAGGTTATCTCGACATTTGTGCCTTGGTGCTTATATCTAATCCGACATTTCAAAAAAAAAAAAAATATTCATATGTCCATGGTTGTCTCACCAGTGGGCATTGTATTGATTCTTGCACATACAAATCAATATTCATATGTCTATAGTTTCATAACTAGTGGGGATTGTATTGATTTATCTAGTTACCTAAAAATTTCAATGATGAGAACGAATCGACACATGATCAGTGACTAGGTCCTAGGTTTGCATTTCATTCTACATTTCATTTTGCACTTTGCATGATCTCACAAATTGCTTGAACACTTAAAAGATTCTTCAAAACCAAAAATACTAAACATGACTACAAGAGTTGAATCTTACACAAAGGTCCATCCAATGAAATAGCAAGTAGAATCCTTTTTCGGGATCAAAATCAAAATCTGAGATCGTTTATATTGTCAACTACTTGTACAATCAACCTTCAATCATCACATAAATCTTGTATTCAATTGAACTGACTATGTTACATCAAACTATCAAAATTTCAACTTGGTCAACTATGGTCAACTCATGGTTTAACCTAGTCAAACTTGGTCTTTTAGACCTCCAAACGACACAGAATGCATTCTCGAACATGTACAACCACTTCTCAAATCAATTAACATGCTTCTAAACCATTCAACGCTGACTTTTCTTGTCAGATTTCAATTTTCATCGTGAAGGGGGCATGGTATTGCACATCATTCAATGTTTGTAATCTAAATCTGTAATCAAATCTTTCCTTAGTAATCAAGACAACAACCACATCTAGTTGCTGATTCATCTAAAGTCCTCGTCACTTGGGGCAAATCTATTGCAATCTGGGATCCTAAATCTATCTTGTAAACTGTATCAGCTTTTGTAACCATCGATTCATTAGTGTTATTTCCTTGGTTCTTCATAACTGATGGGTTTAGGATGTGATACTAATATGATTCATACAAGGACATTCAGGTCTGGAATCAATCACTCACTTCTTCACAATCATAAGGTTCAGAATCAGGTGTTTTGGCACTTTTTCATAATCACCAGTTCATTGTTGCTATAGTTGACATTATCTTTGGTCAATCAGGACCTAAATCTCAAATCTTGAATCTTTAAATCTTTCAATCAGTTTCTGTCTTGGAATTGGTTAATCTTTCAAATCTTTCAAATCAGTTTCATACATCTTTATCATACACATACTATCTTTGAACCACTGCGCTTTGCACAGTAATTCAAAGAGGGGCAAAATGTAATACCCCAAAAATGGGCTATAGGTTCATTAACCTCCTATATCGACACATCGAATGAAATTGATACAAAAGTCCTAACCTAAGGCACATCTGCACATTATCGAATCCTAATTGATTTTATCCTAAATTCTGCATCGGGGAATATTCCTAGCAATATTCCTCATTTATCTAATTATCTTTAATTAAATATTATTTGGTGATAAATATCATTATTTATCCTAAAATTTGATTAATTGAATATGATGAATATTTAATTAATTCATTTAATTCTGCCACTTAATTATTTAATTAGATTTAATTACATTTATTCCTAATTAATATTGTTTTTATTTTGACAATAAATCAAAATTCCTACAAACAATCAATTGGATATTTATTTAATTGATTTAAAATTAAAGTTGTCAAATTTAATGATTTAATTGGAATAAAGTTTGATTTAATAATTGATTAACCCATAAATCAATTATTTTAATTCAAAATCAGTTAAGTGGAAAATAAATCACTTTATTTATTAAATTAATTCATATTAAATCATGCACAATCACAAAAGCAGTCAACTTTAAAACAATTGCTAATTTCAATTTGTAAACTTTCTAAAACTCAACATCTGATGATGAGTTGAAAAAGAGAACTAAAACTCTATTTTGAGATAAAAACTGCTTTTGCATGATTTTATGAATTAAATATTCTTAATTTCTTGTTAACTCAAAAATCAACCTGAGTTTATCAAGAGTGATTTATGGCTTTTCTCAATGCATCCTCAAGCCCTGGATTTCTATAAAATCAAGGCTTAGCTCTTCACAATCAACACCTCGAAATTGCATCCTCACTCTGGCAAATTCGTGACTGAAGAATCAATCTTTTGCA
This sequence comes from Chamaecyparis obtusa, assembly GCA_027943335.1. Taxonomy (NCBI): domain Eukaryota; kingdom Viridiplantae; phylum Streptophyta; class Pinopsida; order Cupressales; family Cupressaceae; genus Chamaecyparis; species Chamaecyparis obtusa. Next base: position 143,743 of record BSBK01000917.1, read on the forward strand.
AATCAAGGCTATTGTGAGATTTTCATTTATTGTTTTGAGCATTCATAGTTTCATATCATAGATTTTTATATGCATTCATAGCATTTCTTAGATTAAATCTGCATTCAAACACAATTTCATACATTATAGCTTAGATTCATACAGTTTCTCATATTATTGCATAGATTTACAAAAAAAATAGATTAATTTGCATTCATATAGTTTTTCATTCTTTACCATTAAATCCTTCATTTAGGTGTTGCATTGTCATTGATCTCAATTCCAATCTGAGAACATCATACTCACACCTATTAGAAGGCAGTAAATCACCTGGTTAGCATAGTTTCAGTTATTTGCAAGATTTCAATTTTTGCTAACCACTAATGTTTTACTAAAGTGTTGTGTCTACAGCTAGGTACAAAATTCACACACACAATAATAAGGTAATCAAAGAAGCTTGTATTAAGAAATCGGGAAGGAAGAGGAAAGACCTTGACACTGTTCATGTTCTTGGGCAGCTTTCTAATCTCATGTTAAGAAAATATTTAATACCTAAGTACTCTGATCCAAGAAGCACAGTGGTCACTATTCATATTAATGGTATACAAATACATAATGTCTTGATTAACCTAGGAGCATCCATCAATGTCATGACTAGGGAAGTTTTGTTGAGGCTTAGCATTATTGGTTTAAGAGATACACCTACAATACTCCAGTTAGCTAATAATTCCACTATTAAGCTAGATGGCATGGTAGAAGACATTATTGTAACACTAGATTCCTTGGATTACCCTTTAGATTTCATAGTCCTATCCCCCAAAGCCACTCTAGGAGGATATCCATTTATCCTAGAATGACCTTGTCTAGCCACAACTGATGCTTGCATTTCATGTCACTCAGGAAAAATTACCATATCAGATGGGATAAATAGAAAGAAACTAACTTTGTATTCTCTAGCAAAACCCTAGGTAAAGCTTGACCAAGTTATCCGGCTAGATTTAGGTGATGCTTCCCTTGAAGGAAATTTAGTGCAACAACTCATGGTTATTGAAATAGATCCATTTGTGGTGCCAGAGGAAGAAGATGACACACTAGAAGAAATTCTAACAAACCAATGTGGCTATGAAGCATCTTCTTGTGTTGTCCCTAACTATTTCCTCCAAACCATATTGCCCAAATAGACCTCACCTCAGTATCGTACAACATTTGATTATCTCCATACCCTGTTACCTTATGAGATAAAGTCACCATCATTTGCATAAATTATGATGCTGGATAAAGTAAAAAGAGTTGAAATTACCTTAGGTAAGGAGTTGAATGTCAATAAGAATCTCACTACATCTCAGATGTCCAGTCTTCTCAAGCTTTTGCAAGAAAGTCAGCAAGCCTTTGCATGGGTCTATACTGATATGAAGGGGTTAGACCCTAAACTTTGTACCCATAGAATCTACATAAGGCTTGAGTGCAAGCCAATTAGACAAGCCCAGAGAATAATTAATCCTACTTTAAGAGATATAGTGAAGACAGAGTTCCAAAAACTCCTTAGTGTCAGTTCCATATATCCTATTTCTAACAGCCAGTGGGTTTCTCCTCTAGTGATTATCCCAAAGAAAGGGGGGAAATGGAGAGTTTGTGTAGACTATAGGGAGCTTAACAAAGCCACTAAAAAGGATAACTTTCCATTACCTTTCATTGACCAATTTCTTGATAATCTTGCTGGTAAAAATTATTCTTCATTTCTAGATGGCTTTAGTGGATATAACTAGATCTAGATATCACCTGAAGACCAGGATAAGACCACATTCACCTATCCTTGGGGAAGATTTTCTTATTTAGTTTTACCATTTGGATTGTGCAATGCACCTGCTACTTTCCAGAGAGTAGTACTTGGTGTCTTTTCTAACATTTCTACTAACTATGTTGAAATATATATGGATCCCTTCACTACATATAGATCTACATTTGAGGAAGTGAAAGATAACTTGGAGAAGGTTCTCAAGAGATGCCATGAATACAACCTCTCCCTTAACAGTGAGAAGTGTTACATGATGATGGAGGAGGGAGTTTTCTTAGGACACTACCTTTCATCCTTTGGTATCTAGGTTGACCCTGCAAAAATTGTAGTCACCAACACACTTCCAATGCTAGTCAAGCATAAGGATTTTAGGAGTTTTCTTGGTCACGTTGGTTACTATAGGATATTCATCAAACAATTCAGCCAAATTGCAACACCTTTATACAACCTCCTAAAGAAGGAAGTAGAGATTAAATGGATAGATGACTGTGAATTGTTATTTCGACAGCTGAAAGATGTTTTGACAAATACACCTATTCTTAGAGGACCTTATTGGAAGCTGTCATTTCCCATTCACACTGATGCATCTAACTATGCCATTGGAGAAGTATTAGGACAAAAGGAAGGTATAGTTGAGTATGATATTTATTATATTAGTAAAAATTTGCAAGGTGCTGAACTAAAGTATACTATCTCTGAAAAAGAAGTGCTAGCAATCATCTATGCTCTCAACAAATTCAAGCACTACATCACTAGTTACAAATTATTTATATATATTGATCATTCAGCCATCAAATACTTGATGAACAAACCTTTCATCACTGGCCTCTTAGCACGATGGTTACTCCTTATGTAGGAATTTGGTGTGAAGAAAACTGATAAATCAGGAAAGGCAAATGTGGTGGCTGATTTATTATCTAGATTGCAAGTACCAAATGATCCTGTAGAAATTGATGACAACTTCTCTGATGAGCACCTATTTTCTATTGATTATTTCAATCCATGGTATGCAGAGATAGAAAACTACCTCGCTACATGAAGGACACCACCTCATTTCTCTCCTAAAGAATGTTGACTTCTAGTTGAGAAAAGTTTTAACTTCTCATGGATCTTAGGATTTATGTTCTACATAGGTCCTGACCAAGTCACTAGAAGATGTGTTCAAGAGGATGAGACTTATGACATTCTGAGGGCGTGTCATGATGAGTTGTGTGGAGGCTATTTTATAGCAAGGAGGACAACATATAAAATTCTGACAACATGATACTATTGGCCTACTTTACATAAGGATGCAACAAAAAATATAAGGAACTGTGATAGATGCCAATGCATGGGGCACCCAATAAAGTTAGATGAAATTACCTTGCAACCTTAGGTGGTGGTGACACCATTTGACAAATGGGGTATCAATTTTGTGGGACCCATTGAGCCATCTTCTTAGGGTAAGTCATATATTTTAGTATGTACTAGCTATGCCACAAAATGGGTCGAAGCTAAAGCCATGAGGTATGCCAGGGATCAAAAAGTAGCTCAATTTCTCTATGAATATATCTTCACTAGATTTGGAGTCCCTTGGGAGATAGTCACAGATCAAGGTGCCCAGTTTACCTCCAATCTCATCTCAGAATCGATGCATGAATACATGGTGAGACATGGTAAATCTTCACCATATCATCCTCAAGCCAATGGACATGCATAGATAACCAACTATGAGATATAAGCCATTCTAACCAAGATAGTTGATGTTCACAAGAAAGATTGGGCTACTCACCTTCTTGAATCCATTTGGGCTTATCGTACAACATGGAAAACCACAACTAGGTTTACCCCTTTTGAGCTGGTCTATGGAAAATCTGCATCCATGCCTATTGAGTTCCAGTATAGGACTCTCAGAATAGCCTTGGAACTATACATCAACCTTACTAGAGCACAAGAGGAGTGGTTATTAAAATTGAATGGGTTGGATGAATACAAGATATTTGCACTCCACAATACTGAATTGATCCAACAATAATAGAAAAAGTAACATGAAAAATTCATCAAAGAAAATAAATTTTCAATTAGTGATTGGGCACTATTATATGACTCATGATACCAACATACACCAGAAAAATTTCAGACATGGTGGCTCGGGCCCTATGAAATAGTCTTAGTGTTCGATAATGGAGTAGTTCAACTATCTACCATTGATCTTGTGCAGTTCAAACTACTTGTCAGCAAACATAGACTCAAGCTCTCCATAATAAACATCAAGGACTCCATAATAAACATTTCACATTGCATGAAATTATTTCTCCATAATAAAATCCACCTCACCTTCTCTCTCAACCACTTTTCTGTACCATCTCATCCCTCCGTCAATGTAGGTTATCTTTTTAGAACACTCTTCCTACAGAACTTCCCAAGTTTGTGCCACATACCTTCGTACATATTTTATTTTATTCATTATTTATTAGGAATGCACGTCATTTTAATTTTTACTCTTGCATGTCCTGGCCTGGTGTGACCCATGCCTTTAACTTAGTTGGGGGGAGGGGAATATTCTATTAATTTTCAAATTTTCAAAACTTCAATTAGCATGTAAAGTTGAATTTCTTATCTTTTTGAGATGACTTCCATCATGTGTTAATCAATCTATCATTCCATGATTGCATCATCATGCTTGTAAGGAATTAAAGATATTAAAAGTTGGAGTTTAACTTCTAATGATATTTTCACGATGTGTTCGGGGTGGCAGGCCTTGACACGAGTGAATATGTTATGAGATTTGATGAATTAAAACAAGAAAAAATATTATTAGATTTCAAGCATTAAACACTTTTAATTACTTGAAGTGAATATCATTTTGTACACCGCCTTTTTTGTCTGCAACATCCTGAGTTTGTAACACTTTGAATCTTGATTTACCATTGTTGTGCTTCTATGAAAACAACAAAATTCTACAAAATTTTTTTGCTCATAACAATGGGGGGAGATCTCCAGAGGCACAAGCCAGTTGATCATAGAGTTTTGCTGGGTGATGCATCTAGCTATGAGATGTTCAGACGAAAAGGTTGGTTAGACTACTGCTTGAGTCTCAAAGATTTTGATGAAGAAGTTTCTCTATAGTTTCTAAGCACTTTGAAGGATGGGTTTGTAGTGGTCAAAGGATTAAGAATTGAATTCACAGAGGATATTGTGGCAGAAGTGACCAGTTTTCCATAGGAAGGAGAGTAGTGGACTAAGGACCTTGACTTGCATTCAGCTAGGGCTCAGTTCACCTTGCATGGTGACCCCTGGTTAGACATTGATAAGAAGCAATGTACTTCTAGGGTGTCATTACCCTTGGATTTTATCTAGCCAGCTACATTCATCATTTAGTACTTTACCTATGAAGGTTGCTACAAGTATCTACATGGTCTCCATTTCAAAACCCTGAGCCATCTTTGACATGATAATAGACTGGTAAATTTACCCAACTTCTTGTTTAATATTGTGAAAAAGAAAGCTTCCTTAGTACAGTTAGGAAAAGATCAACCTGTTTCACATCATTGCTTGATAAAATTAGTTGTAGAAATAGAATTAAATAAGCAATTGATTCAGACTTGGGATGAATTTCTACAAATGAATGAAATAGAACCTAGGATGGTCGGCCCTAAGGGCCAGGGTATTGGGAGAAGAGAAAATATAGCCACTGGGGTTTGTAAAGTAATCCAAAGGATGGAAAATATTCTTAAAGCTTCCCCTTCCACTCCAAAACCATCCAGGAAGAGAACTTGTGATGTTGGTGCTTCCACTTCTAGAAGAAAGAGAAATAAAAATAAGAAAATTGTTGATGTCCCTGAAACCCCACTGTCTGTAAAGACAAGGTATACCTATAAAAAAGATAAGGGAAAAACCATGGAGATAGAAGAGGGAATTCTAGAGCAACAACCTAGTAATGAGAATGATAATGATGAAGCTAATAAAACCTTACCCTCGCATGAGGAAGAAACCCCAGAAGAACCTCCTGTAGTAGCTACAGAGGAAATGTCCACTGGCAGGAGGAAATGTAGGAATACTCCATGCTCTTCTACGACCCCCATAAGAATAAGTGCAAGGATTTCTACAAAAAACATGGATGCTAAGTCTCCCATTCCAACTGTTAACCTAGAATCCTCTGAATCTATGGAGAGATCCTCTTATGAGGAAATGTTTCAATAAAATGTAGTCAATGATACTGTGTTCAGCAACTAGAATCTAGATGAAGAAGTTAACCCTAGTGTTAACTATATACTTATTGATAGTGATGAAGATTATGAGGAGGCCGAGGAGTTTGTTGATAACTCTACTAGGCAAGATATTCATGATGATTCAGAAGATTCTCTTTCTAAAGAGTACCCTAAATTCAACAAGGATATTGTTGAAGAGGTGTTAGAGAAACTTAATCAAGATGGTTAGATACACTAGCTAAGGCAACAACTAAATCTAGTGAGAAGGGAAATGTACTAACAACCCTTGTTGTGTGGAAAGGAGAATCCTCCACATGAGAAAACACAGTGAAAACCCCTCACCTGGCATCTAGAGGTGTTGGAAATATAGATGGAGTAACTGAGAGGGGGGGTGAATCAGTTAACCACAAAAATATTACCACAGATCCCTTAGATGTCTTATTAAATCATTTGTTGTTGTTACTCGGTAAACATATAGAGAAATGTTGTAACTCGGTTATTGTAGTGAGTATTAATTATAACTGTTCTTAAGTATTCATCAGTGATTAACATGCATGCATAAAGAAAATAACATGAACACAAGAGACACCAGATTTAACATGGAAACCCAATATGGGAAAAACCATCAATGTAAGTAGTTACTTTTTTGCACTCTTCTAAAGTGAGCCCTATTAGGAGCCAACCCGGTTAAAGGTTACAAAACACATTGTTAGGTGTGACCTTGTTAGAGGATTTAATCACCGTGTTAGGAGTGGCCTTGTAAGAGGTCTTTGAAACAATTCAATAGAACTGTCACCTTGTTAGAGGATTTACAAAATGGCTGTTAAACCAACTCTGTTAAGAGATTTTAAAATCACTGCTACAATGGTGAGAAAGTAATAATGAAATGACCTAAATAATGATGCAACTGAATTGCTGATTACAGATCTTTGTTCTGCTTCACTAGATCCTTCCTGATCAAATATATCTCTGCTACTCCTCAAGGATATCTAATCATCCTTCAAAATTCTCTCACTCACTTTCCTTTTCACTTGCACACTTTTAATTCACAACTTGACCTTCTATATACACCATTCGGATTGTCCATTCAAATTGTCAAGTTGGCACTAATAATCATTACAAACATTAACACTCATTACAACAGCCGGCTGAATAAACAAAATTTATTCCTCAAATTAAAAAAATTCTTTACTGGGCTGACCTTGCTTGGTAAACACTAATCCGAAAAGATTTCCTTTGGTGACCGAGTGAACTCGATAAATACTAACTTTCCTTTGATAACCATGGAAGCTCGGTTAACACTGAAAACTGCTTGTTGACTGACTGAGCTCGGTAAACACTGGGAACTGCTTTGCTAATCAACTGAGCTTGATAATTGATATGACATTTGTGTGACATCAAAGACAACACACAATTAATCCAACAATCTCCTTTAGATAATTGTATCCAACAATCTCCCTCTTTGGCATTGATGGCAACACAACATGTCATAGCACAATGAAATTTCATGGAAAACATAGAGTAAGGAACATATCCTTAGCTTCATTCTGATTCTCATCTATGAGAACTCCCTTTGTCATCAAACTTCTCTTTCTGACTGAAAACTCTCCTTCTTAGAAACCTTAAGAAATTTCTTGAATTATGACAGTAAACTCTCCCTCTTTGACAACACATGCCAAAGACAACACATACCAGGTGAATAACAATGTACCTTGAGTACTGATTCATATGCAATGATTCCTTGACTAAGCTACATCAACTAACTGATCTTCAATATGCTCTGGTTGATGCATCACTAAAAATTTATTTAGTGAGCCTCGAATAGGGGAATGACCCCTAACTTACCTCTTAGATACAAGAATGCATCCTTAGGTAGTGGCTTGGTGAATATATCTACAATTTGTTCTTTTGTATAAACATATTCCAATCTGATTTCCTTGTCCTGCACCAATTCTCTGACAAAGTGATATTTTATAGAAATGTGCTTGGTTTTGGAATGCATTACTGGATTCTTTGAAATATTTATTGCACTTGTATTATCACAAAATATAACAACTGGTTCTTTGATCTCAACCTTCATGCCTTCCAATAACTGTTTAAACCAAACAATATTAGAGCAGTTTACTACTGCAGCAACATATTCTACTTTTTCTGTGGATTGGGATGTACAATTTTTCTTTTTACTGGTCCAAGATACCAACATCTTGCCAATAAAGAATGCTCCACCACTTGTACTCTTTTTGTCATCAATGTTTCCTGCCCAATCAGCATCAGTAAACACTTTTAAGTTTGGATTGCCTCCAAATTTATACCACAAGCCATAATCTTCAGTTCCATTCAAGTATCTCAAGATTCTTTTGATTGCCATCATATGATTTTCTCTGGGTTTTGCTGAGAATCTTGCTACTATACCAACTGCTAAGGCAATATCAGGCCTTGTATGAACTACATACTGTAATTTTCTAATCATTGATCTATATAAGGTCTGATCTACTTCTTTTGAATCATCATCTTTGGTAAGCTTTAGTCCAGTACACATGGGGGTACCAACTAGTTTTGCATCTTCCATACCAAACTTCTTAAGTATTTCCTTGATGTATTTAGACTGAGTAATGTAGATACCGTTCTTGCTCTACTGAATTTGAAAACCAACAAAGAACTTTATTTGACCAAACATAGACATTTCAAATTCTTTGTTCATTTTCTCTGAAAATTCTTTGCACTGATCATCATTACCTGTAAACATAGTATCATCCACAAATATTTCTACCAAAACAATTATGTTATCTGGTCCTTCCTTGATGTACAAACTATTGTTATCATTAGCTCTTTTGAAACCAATCTGAATAAGATAGTTATGTAATCTTTCATACCATGCTCTAGGGGTTTGTTTTAGACCATACAATACTTTGTGTAACTTGCAGACCATATGCCTTTTGTCTAGATCAATAAAGCCTTCAGGTTGCTCAATGTAGACTTCTTCATCAAGAATACCATTGAGAAATGTAGATTTTACATCCATCTGATATACCTTAAATCCTTTATGTGCTACATATGCAAGTAGAGTTCTTACACCTTCTAATCTTGCAACAGGAGCAAAATTCTCACCATAATCTATGCCCTCTTCTTGAGAATATCCTTTACATACCAATCTAGCTTTGTTTCTTGATACTTGACCATCTTCATTCAACTTATTTCTAAATACCCATTTTGTTCCAATTATATTTTTATCTTTAGGCCTAGGTACAAGAGTCCATGTTTTGCCCTTCTCTATTTGTTTTATTTCTTCATTCATAGCCTCAATACAACTTTCATTTTCCAATGCATCTTTGACATTTCTAGGTTCAAAATTAGCAAGTAAACATGTACCTTTTAGTTTACTTCTTGTCATGGTACCTTTTGATTTGTTTCCAATAATCTGATCTGGTGTATGATGCCTCTTGACATATTTGGCCAACATAGGTTCCTTGCCTCTTGAATGAGTTACATTGTCATCTTCTTGAATTTCATCTTCAGGTTCAAGTTGCTCAGGTTTGGTAGATATTTTCTCAATAGCTTCAGACTGAGACTCGGGTCCTTGTGACTCAGTTTGAACTTCTTCTTGTGACTTGGTTTGAACTTCTTTCTGTGACTCAGTTTGAACTTCTTCCAGTGACTTGGTTACTGTACTGTGCTCAGTAGATGTAGTCTCCTTATTGATGGATGTGTCTGGCACTGTATCAGGTTCAATGTAAACAAATCTCCTGTAATCCTCTAGTTCCCTTTTTCTTTCTTCTTTAGTCTTTTATGCAAACTCATCAACTTTCACATGTGCACTTTCTATGATTTTGTGAGTAGACAAATTCAAACATCTATATGGCTTACTTTTGCAAGATATCCCAAGAATATTCTTTCATCACTTTTCACATCAAATTTTCCTTTTCTAGATTCTTTTAAGATGTAACATTTACTACCAAATACTTTCAGGTAACTTACATTGGGTTTATAGCCATACCATAACTCATAAGGAGTTTTGAATGTGTCTTTCTTCAACTGTACTCGGTTTAAGGTATGAACTGCAGTGCTGATAGTTTCCTCCCAGTATTTCATAGCAATGTTATTTTCAATCATTAGAGTCCTTGCACAATCCATGATAGATTTGTTCCTCCTTTCAACTATTCCATTCTGCTCAGGAGTTCTTGAGGCTGATACCTATCTTTTGATTCCTCTTTCAATGCAAAAATTATTGAATTCATGGGAGATGAATTCACCACCTCTGTCTGATCTTAAGAACTTCATTCTTTTCACTGTTTCCTTTTCTACTCTTGCCAAATACCATTTGAATTTCTCAAATGCTTCTGACTTTTCTCATAGATACATAATAGTCATCATTCTAGAGTAGTCATCAACAAAGATAATAAAGAATTTTTCTCCAGTATAGCTCTCAATTCCAATAGGTCCACATAAATCAGTATGCACAATTTTCAAAATATCTTCAGAATGATAGTTTTTACTTTTAAAGCTAGTCTTTCCCATTTTTCCAATCTAACAATTCTTGCATAGACCAACATCAGGTTTCTTCAAAGTAGGAATGCCTCTTCCTTTCTTGAATTTGCTTATTTTCACCATGTTATCAAAATTTACATGACATAACCTTTTGTGCCATAACCAACTTTCTTCAATTTGAGCAATAAAACATGAGCATTCACCAAGATCAAGATAAAACAAGTTACCTTTGGTTTGTTTGCCTGATCCAATTAGTTTTCCCTTGTCATCCAGCAGTCTTGCTTTGCCATGCATGAATTCAACCTTGAAACCAATGTTGATTAGCTATGCTACACTTAGAAGATTATGCTTTAGTCCTTCAACCCAATGTACATTATCACATATAAGTTCTTTGGTTAATGAGATTCATCCTCTTCCTTTTATGCAACAAGGTTCATTGTTTCCAAACCTTACATTACCACCATCATAGTCTTCAAGGTGTTCAAACTTTGTTCTGTCACCAGTCATATGATGTGAACATCCACTGTTTATGATCCATATATCATTTTTTCTTACATGAGAGATAAGTGCCATCTTATCTTCATCATCATCTGATTCATCTTTTACAGCGATGTAGACAATTTCATCTTCACTATTATCAGAATCCTTAGCCATAAAACATGTTTTCTTACCTTTATCCTTGAATGATTTGAAATTCTTCCTGCCATTGTACTTGTGACCTTTCTTCTCATCCTTGCTTTGCTTGTTTGGGCACCTAGCTGCAATATGACCAATTTCTTCACATGAAAAATAGATTAAGGGAGTTTTACCTTTGTATTTACCTCTGCCTCTAGTATATTTCTTTGCAAGTAATGCTTCAATAACTTCAAGATCACTATCAGAACTTTCCTCTGATTCTTCTTCACTTTTTGACTAGATTTTCTTGCCCTTCTTAAGTGAAAGTTTGGCCTCAAATGCTAATTCAATATTTTTGGAAGTTGGAACATAGTTGTCATAGTTATCCAACTCAAAGGCTGTCAATCTTCCCACTAAGGCATCCAAAGTTATATTGTGATTTTCTTCACATCTTCTTTCTTGAATAGCAGACACTCTTATTGCATAGATAGGAAGTAATGTTCTGAGAACCTTACTTATAACAATTTCATCATCAATTTTTCCTCCAGAAGCTCTAATTGCACTACCACTTACCTTGATCCTTTCAACATATTTTGCAATGTTTTCATCTTCTCTCATTTTCATCTGATCAAAATGTCCTCTTAGGCTTTCTACTTTGGCTCTCTTCACATTGTCATCACCACCATAAATTTTCTTTAGCTTGGTCCACATTGCATAAGTAGTTGTGTAGTCTTTGATCTCATCAAATTCTTCATAGCTGAGAGCTGATGCAATGTCTATCATCATGGTGTTATGGTTCTTTTTCTCTGCAATGTCTTCAACAGTTAATGTGCTAGTAGGAACTATATATTCTTGATCAATATATTTGCATCCTGAATCACCAATGGAAGCTAGATGAAGTCTCATGAGACCTTTCCATGCTGAAAAGTTATCTCTATTAAGCCTTGGAATTTCTCTCTTGTAAGACATCCTGATCTTTAGCTTAGGTCCTTGAAACCCTTCCTACAAGCACCAAAAGCTCTGATACCAATTGTTGGAAATATAGATGGAGTAACTGAGAGGGGGGGTGAATCAGTTAACCATAAAAATATTACCACAGATCCCTTAGATGTCTTATTAAATCATTTTCTACTGTTACATGGTAAACATATAGAGAAATGTTGTAACTCGGTTATTGTTGTGAGTATTAATTATAACTGTTCTTAAGTATTCATCGGTGATTAACATGCATGCATAAAGAAAATAACATGAACACAAGAGACACTAGATTTAACATGGAAACCCAATATGAGAAAAACTACCAATGTAACTAGTTACTATTTTTCACTCTTCTGAAATGAGCCCTGTTAGGAGCCAAACCAATTAAAGGTTACAAAACACACTGTTAGGTGTGACCTTGTTAGAGGATTTAATCACCCTGTTAGGAGTGGCCTTGTAAGAGGTCTTTGAAACAATTCAATAGAACTGTCACCTTGTTAGAGGATTTACAAAATGGCCATTAAACCAACTCTATTAAGAGATTTTGAAATCACTGCTACAATGGTGAGAAAGTAACAATGAAATGACCTAAATAATGATGCAACTGAATTGCTGATTACAGATCTTTGTTCTGCTTCACTAGATCCTTCCTGATCAAATATATCTCTGCTGCTCCTCAAGGATATCTAATCATCCTTCAAAATTCTCTCACTCACTTTCTTTTTCACTTGCACACTTTTAATTCACAACTTGACCTTCTATATACCATTCGAATTGTCCATTTAGATTGTCAAGTGGGCACTAATAATCATTAGAAACATTAACACTCATTACAATAGTTGGCTGAATAAACAAACTTTATTCCTTAGATTAACAAAATTTTTTACTGGGCTGACCTTGCTCAGTAAACACTAATCCGAAAAGATTTCCTTTGGTGACCGAGTGAACTCGATAAACACTAACTTTCCTTTGATAACCATGGAAGCTCGGTTAACACTAAAAACCACCTGCTGACCGGCTGAGCTCGATAAACACTGGGAACTGCTTTGCTGATCGACTGAGCTTGATAATTGATATGACATTTGTGTGACATCAAAGACAACACACAATTAATCCAACAATCTCCTTCAGACAATTGTATCCAACAAGATGGACTGATATACTCAATTAGAAACCCTTGCCACCTCTTGACTTGTTTACACCCTTGACTACAGGGTTAAAATTATATCAATAGTTGTTGTGGGAAAGAGCACAATGGAAAATAGAAAAGGAAAAATTGAAATGTACTATTGATGAGGAAGGTCATCAATTAGAACATAAATTAGATCAGGTTGAGGTTTTGAATAGAAGGATTGATCAAATAATAGAGCTTATTCTAGAACTCATGGCATGTAGATCACCGTCTTTTGTGTATGGTCTTTTCCTTAAGGAACAATTCATTAATTCTAAATTGACAAGAATTGTGGAAGGGCTCAATCCCTCTATCTCAATGCCTCATGAGTTCTATGATGAATTTTAGTCAGCTCCAATGTCCCTAAAGAAATTCTCATGTGAATTATATTTACATAACTTGGTTGTGCCAAATGATAGGGATTGGAATTCACTCCTTTATGTAGGAGATGTTCAATTAAGAGCAGTTATGTCCTGGATGCAGAATGAGATAAATAGGGAGCATCAAGCTTCACCTTATAGGAATAATGAGATGACAACTCCCTTTCTCATGAGGCTTGAGGTTCAACATTCTAGGCAAACATTTCTTGACTGGCTTTCTGTTATAGTTTACCTGAGTGGAGCTAATAAAGTGTATCTAGTAAGAGAGAAAGCTTATGCAGATTGGGATCAACATTTAGCTCATGATATTGCAGTAGCAATTAGTGCTTCTAGGAAGAGATGGATAATAATGTCACATGATTTGAAGGCTAGGGAACCCCACTCTCCACATAATCTAACCCTTTCTACTAGATGAGTCCCATGGTATATCATGTTGGGTAGGACTATGCTTAATTACTAGTTTTCGTTAAGGTTTCAACCTCCTGTACTCCTACAACCACTACTGGCAATGAATGATAGTGTTGCAAATCATGATATGGCTACATAAGTTCAGTGATGGGAAAGGCTCAGGGAGAATCATGGATATTTCAATTATGTTGATGATGAGACTACAAACCAGAATCTGGAACTTCATGGTTGTTGGGGACCAGCAATAGAGCAGTTGGGGGGAATGATGGGCCTCTAAAAAGGCCATATTTCTAAATTCTATTTAAGAAGTTTATTTGTAATCAGACATGAACTTATGGTTTATATATATGTTTTATATATGTGAAGACTTGAAGTAGAAATGTGGATGGTTTAAAGACATGATAAATTTGCTTGAATTAATGGATAGGAATGGTATAATGTAGTAGTTATATATGCTAATGAATGTTCCCTTTCCTATGCTATGCTTTTGGGTAGTTTCCTTCCTGTAGCCATAGGTCTTGCAAGAGTATTAATTAACAACTTTACACTTTCTTCCTAATATTAATGATGAGGATATATATATATATGGAAGGTTGCGTGTGCATTAATTATTTTGCAGGTATTTATCACGGGCATTCAAGGATCAAAATTGTGGTGCTGGAATAGTCAAAGCCAACCATTGTTGCAAGATCTTCGCAAGTGGGGCAAGTCAAATATTGTTTCCCATTGCATGCATCGCGCAGATTTAGTACCCTCAACATGCTATATTCTAGGAAGATTTATTCTTGATTGATGCTATTTCTATTCTGAAACTTTATGAATCTGTAACGGTCCTCATTTATAGAGTGATCTTAGATTTAGGAGGTAGTTGTAGTTTTCCTTCAAATAAGTGACTGTTGTAACTCTTTGGATTTAGTCAAATTTCAGATTAGAACTATTGTCATAGTGATATTGTTTTACTTTCAATCAAGTGTACTCATTTTCCATGAATGAATAGAATGCACAGTTTGAGTTTAAATATTTTATCTTGATTATAGTTTCCATTTACTCATCCAAGGGGGCCCACTTGGTGAGTGAATTGCTCAGTTAGAGTAGAATTCATTTTAATGCTTGTTTAGAAGTGAAGTAGAACTCTATTGTTTCTGTAGCCATTGGTAATAGAACTAGCAGATTGTTCCTATAGCATAGGCAGTTAGAGTAACTCCTACCCATGATTACTTGATTTGCTAGAGTAACTCATTTACTAGTTTCAGTATAAGTTTCCTGAAGCTCAAATTACTTGAATACTATAGAATATTCATAAGATTGAGAGAGTTTGAAGCATATACTTTGTGAATTCCATTCCAAGTTTATGTCCCTGGTCGATAATTAAATGAGACTAAATAATCCATTTAGAAACCATTTAGGGTATCCAATCCTGGAATAGGTAGTCCATTTCCATGGGTTTCTAATACCATTATTTGGCCAAGCAGGATGAAAACCTAGCTTTGGGTCATGTGTCTTCAAGATCTACGAGGGCTCAGTCTCAAAAGAATGGAAACTCTCAAAACCCTTCTAACTTTTCATGAAGTAATCAGGACCAGAAATAGAAGGGGTTCTCTTCCCTAGCTCAGGGTGGTGGTTCTCAATCCAGGAACTTGCATAATACTCAGCGTATGAAGAGTCATTCTCATAGTCAGCCTACTCAGATTTTTCATTAGGAGGTTAGTAGAGGTAGTTTCCAGCAGTCTAGTGTACCTTTAGAAGGGGGAGGATTTAGTGGAGATTGTTTCTCTTGTGATCAGTATGGTCATAAGGAAAACAATTGTCGTATTCAGGATAGAGGCCGACAACTTCTAAGCCTATAGTTGGTGAGGCAGGTAGATCCCATAGGGATTTTGCAGTAGGGAATGACCCTCAAAGTTTGAACCATAAGGCATGGAAGGGTCTAATGGGACCTACTTATTGATCCTTTGTTTTGATTCAGTTGGGTGCAACAAGGTTTATGGGACTTATGTTCCTATTTTGTTTGTAGGCTTTCAGGAGTAAGCCTATTTTTAGGGGAGGTGGATGTAGTGCCCCTCCATAGTTTGTTTTTAAGTTATCTTTGCCAAACTCTTTTAGGCCACTTTTATGTCTACATTGATTATTTAAGTGATATTTGAATTATTAATTTAATTAAATATGAACCTTTGGATTATTTGTTATATCATGTATTTTCAAATAGTTGAATAGGGTTATTTTCATGTCAATTTAAATGCTTATGATGATGTATAAGTTATGGTTATATTTTGATGATAATTTATATGTTAGGATGTTATTTACATTTATGGTGCTAATAATCCCATACTTGCATGTGTATGGTTGGCGTGTATGTTTTATATTTCTATTTGATGTGCTTGATGTGGTTGAGGTAAGAAGTCATAGTTACTTTCTTGTGAGATCCACACAATTGGCCGATCCCTACCATTGTCTGTTATATATCTATACATGTATGTACATGCTTGTATTTTATGCAATATTTCAAGTACCAGGCATCGACTTCCTTGAATTGTTAGGATGAGCATGCCCTATTGCAATATCTCAAATGGTAAGAGAGGGGAGATAACACAAAGGTCCAAACCCCAAACCCAAGCCAATATTGTCCTAAATTAAGGGACAAGTTTCTGATTGAGTTCCCTATCTGAATGCGTCAAGATGACGTGAATTCGTGAACCTTTCCTTGGTGTTTATGTTATGGAGTTGGTTGATTTTCAGATTTTGGGGGTCAAGTGTGTTTTCTCATGGAATTATGTGATTTAAATAATTTATCATGAGTAATTATGGTATTGGAATAAGTTATATTTTATGCTATGGAAATATTTGATATAGAGAACATTTAATTATTAAGGTTGACTAAATACCTTTGATTAAATTACAATATTTAAATTTGGAATTAAAGGGTTTAATTAATCATTAAATCCTAATGTAAATTAAAAGGCCTAGTTGATTTATTTAATATTTAAATTTATTGGTTTGCATAGTTAACTATGTGCTAAAGTATTTATTGTTTAATTAAATAATTGAAATTATAATTAAAGTTAAAAGTTGAGTTCAAGTTTTATTTTAAAAGTACATTATTTATTGATTTATTTTATCATGCAACTAGGGAGATAGAGTTGAGTTCTTGTTTTGAGTTTGCATGTTTTGGAAACCCTAGGAGGGATAGGTTTTCTTTATGTAGGGATTTTGGGTATTATTTTCATTACGTCTATCGGGTTTTGGAGGAGCTCTAGAAGAGTTGGGATATTTTGAGAAAGCTTGTTTTGGTGGGCATAGTTTCATGATTGTTTGAAAGATTGGATTTTGAAGGTGGAATTCGGTGTTTCTTGGCTTTGTGTTTTCAGACATTGGTTAAGGTAGGGTTTGAAACCTGCATTTTCTTTGTAGATTTTTCTTTCAAAAAGATTGTATACTTCGTGTCTGAGATTGTTGGGTGAATGGTTTGTAATTGGATTTTGTTTTGATTGTGAATTTGTTGTTGTGAAAATTGGATTGAATTGATGATAGATAGATATTTTATTTCATTTTGGGTATTTGAAAACCCTAGAATAAATCTTAATAAAATTGTTATATTTTTCTCAATTTGTTGCAAAAGATTATTTTTAGGAATTGCATACAAAATTGGAAATCAATAGATTATAGTTTGTCAAAAAACCTAGTTGTGATTGAAAAAATCAAATTGTAATTATTTTGTTTTGCATGTTTAAATGTTTAAGGGATTGGAATTAAATTTGTTATTTAGTTTAAAAATATATATATATTTTTTGGATGTTTGCCTGCCCCAGAATTAATTTTGGTATATTGATTCTTTTTTATAAAAAAAATTTATTTTGTTAAATAAAATAAAAAACTTAATTGCTGGTGGAGTAGTTGTTAGTAAAAAAATTCAAATGAATTTTTTATTAAATGAAAGAAATTTTTTATAAGGTGAGGCAAATCTAACCTGCCCCCCCTTGTGCCATGTGGTAGCCCTATGGGGTTGTGCGAAGCCTCAAGGGGACTGACGTACGGGTCCTTGTGGACTGCCATACACAATCCCTAGGGACTGTCACGACGGCCCACTGGGTCCTGTCGTGCACAATCCAAATAATATTTATTTTTAATTTAATTTTTAATTAGACTATTTTATATTTAGTTTACTTTAAGTAATAATATTATTTTGCTTTATTTATAATTAATAATATTATTAATGGAGAATTAAGTTTTTTTGTTATTTTGATTAATTGTTTTCTTTTGTTAATGAGTGATACTTTAATGTATAGACACGAATGGTTGATGAGACTATAATCATTATTGGATAATTTATTTTAATTGGTTTATTAGGGGATTTAGTGGACTTCTTATAGAAAATGGATACCAGAGGCCCATGATGTGTAATTATGTGATATTTTATAGCCTAGTCTTGTTACTCAATAATTGTTATTTGAATGGTTTATACGGAGGCTTGGAGAATGGTCTTGTAGTATTATGATTTGTGATCAGTGCATGTCCCTTATGATTTTGTGGAACCATTGTGAGGACTTTATTGGGATCTTTGGATGTTATTCAGTTTGTGAGCCTAGGTAGGTTAACTAAGTGTGTAGGTGGGAAGTGACTTGTAATTGACATCAAAGCCCACAAGTGGCTGCCAGGATAACCTATTGCAAGTAACTTAATAAGTGATAATTAAATGACATTGAGAGTTTAAAATGAATTAATAAGATATTGTGTGACTCACCCATACCTGAGTTCCTCATTGACTTTTGACTAGGAAGAGAGTAGGAAGATGCTTTCCGCCTATGTGGACTAGATATAGCATAGTTAGTACCTCATCTACACAAGAGGTCATTGATACTGCATAGAGTCACTAGGGTGCTAGGGTCTTGAGAGACTATAGGATAACCTTAGAGTTGGCTCGTGTGATGACACTTCCCTTTATGCATCTTAGGTTTCCTATGTGTGTTGGTTGCCTTTGGTTATGTATGTGCTACATGGTCATCCTATTAAACCTTTGAGTTAGAAAGCTTGCAGGATCCATTAGGCCATTTTCCTTTCACAGCCAAAATCCTAAGAAAATGGTCTATTCCATACAAAGTTTTGTGAGATTGCCTTGCCCTGGCTGAAACTTGTTTTTATCAGCGGAGATAATCTATCAGGTTTCATGGCTTGTGCCCTTGGCCATAGATAGTTTTTGATGTCACCAAGCTTCAATTCAGATCACATGGCCTAATGTGCAAAAACCAGTGAGATATGGATGCTTACAGGTATGAGAAATAGGTCTTTTTCATGTCTAGGGTTTCATAAAAATTTGTTTAAATCTACAAAACCCTACCATTAATCTATTTCTCTGTTACCTTTTTGAATCACTTAAGTTCTAAATGAAACATGTGTTTTATTTACCATCAGGCGGGGCCTTTTTCCTAAGTTCTTATTTACCTAAGCCGGTGCCCCTTTTAATGTTTCCTAAGTCTAATGTCTTGATGGTTTTAATATTTCCCTAAGTCCTAAGGGGTATATTTTACTAAAGTTTTCAGCATAGATTAAAGGCTTAATCAACTTTTAATCTAATGGTTGTCGTATGTCCCCAAAGCTTAATCTTGTTCTTTGCGATGTTGTGACAAACCTCGATCTTACTTACCACATAGTGCTTCTGTCAAGTGGGTCCACTGCCAGGGGTGCACAAGTACATATTTTTTCTTGGTTGAGCTGGATGGTGATGTGGATCCTATCAGATGGGGCCTTTTCTTCTGGATTTATTCTTTGTTGTTGATCAAATTTTGATCTTGTGCGTGTCACTTCTTCACAAAGCCTTCATGACATCAGCTTCTTTCCTTTTCAATCTTGCGACGGACTGCCACCTGTCTGATGGGCTTGGTTATTGATAAGGACTAAAAGATGTAGAAGATCAACAATTGGCGTATGCTCAGAAAGGAAGGCTTTTCACTTTGGGATCTTGTGACAATTGTCCGATGTAAAGGTAAACTGATAGATGGGTCCTGTGCTAGATAGATCCAAGGTGCCTATTTTTTATTGGTCGAACTGTATGGTGATGTTGAGGTTTTCACTAGGATTGAGGACTTAGCAAGTGTTAATGGGATGCCAGATGTCAGGGATCTAATGGTTTTCATATGTCCATAAAGAAAAAGTGATTGACAGTTTGTCATCACAATCTTGTGACAACCATTGATCTTATATCCAACCATGGGTCACCACTGTGGGACCTATCACAAGATTAATGAATGTCGACTGTTGGATCTTCCATCTCACAGTAGAGATATGTCCAGTTGTCAAGTGGGGCTAGGATACTGAAGGATTCAAGTCACCATAGATCTTCCTTGATTTGATGGTTTTTGCATTACTGTGAAGGAGAGATGCACGAGGTTTTATTGATCACGATGTTGCGATGACCATTAGATCTTTCTTTAGTGAAGATTGACGGTCCTATTTTAAAGACCAGTTGAAAGCTTAGTTTACTATTGCTAGATTATGAGAGCCTCTTGATGAGCCGGGAAAGAGATAGATCAACAATCACATTTTTAAACTTGAACCTGCTAGCCATTATTTTTCAAATTCAAATATTTTTGTAGGGTTTTGCAAGGGTTTTTGTTACAATGAGCCATAAACAGCAAAGGGGTTATTCAAAATTGATTTTTCCAGGATGGTTGCAGGTAAGGAAATGATAAAGAAGATTTGGGTGGCCGTCTTGGCCTAATTTTGTTTTCTTAGGGTGCCATGATGGTAAAATGCAAAAGGATTGATGTTTGACAAGGGCGGCTAGGGTTTGATGATTGTCAGAATCATTTCCATGCCTTGTTTCACACACTGTTGGTTCAGGCATTGAAGTTGGTTTTGCCTGCAATAAGAAATGGTCAATTCAATTTGTATTTGCAGTAAGCCTTGATGATGAAAACCAAATGATTGTACATCCAATTTTATCTGATTCTTCCTGGGTTTCAAGGCTTTTCCTACACTCTTTCATTTCTTGTTGAGTTTGGTTGATGAGGTTGTTGTAGACCTAATTTTTTCCTAAATAATCCATAGATTGTTGCCATCCTTTATAAGGATTTTCAAGATCATTTAGAGGGGTTCAAGTTATGGTTCCATGAGTGGTTTCATCCTATAAATATATTACCTTCTTCTCTACATATAGGGTGTTCCCTCTTTCCTTTCTATCTTGGAGAATAGAATATAATTTGTAAAAAGTCTGTTTTATGAATAAGATCTCAATGTTTTCATACTACTATCATATTATCTCCATTTGGTTCTTAACCTTGTTGATTAGAGTACCAAGCATGTTTTTATCTTTCTATTGTATTTCTAAGGTGTCTGTAATAGAGTTATTTTCACAGAAATAACTAAGTTTAGGACTAGTTTTCAGATGTGTATGAGTTGGGATATCAAGGGTATCTCAATCTTGTCTTTTAGTGGATGTTGATTAATGTATTGCTTGTTCCTAGGTCTCTTCTAAGGGGAGTGTTAAAATCATTTGAATAGGTGATTGCATATCTGAGTACATATTTGGATCGCTAAGTAGGATCTGATCAATGGTGTATTGTTTTCTCTATTCATAACTCTTTGTTGCAGTGATTTATTTGACTTTTTTGCCCATTGGATAAGGCACTGGTCTATGAGAGACTTGGGGTATTTCAGGGGTCCATTCAACCCAAAAAAAATCAACTCAATCAAATGAAATCCTTTTCCCTTTTCATGTTGAAAGGAGGTAATAGAAGTCCCTTCTAGTTTTCAGACTCATTCTATGCAAGTAGGATATTGCATAAGACTTGGTGATTCATTGAGGTACATGATACCTATAGGAGTCTGAAGGCTATTCCACAATCATATACTTGTAGGCCTGTTGCTTGTCAAAAGAAGTTATGAATGTGCAGATGAGGTATACCTGCTTGAGTGATGTGGAGCTCAAAGTGTACCTAAGGATCATTCTCTTGGTCCTTGTTAATTGGCCCTTTTTCCTTATCAGATTTGGAGTGGTTATTGAGAGTCAGTAACATTAATTTGTCAATTGAATTGTAAATCTGGTAGTGTGGAAAAAAGGAACCAATAAGATGGTGACTCTTTTGGGGAAGAAATAAAGGACAATAAGTTTAAGATGCTTTTTTTTTTCTTGGCTAGATCATCCCAGGGTCTAGTTAAGTGATCATAGAGTCAGTAAATTTTATTTTTTTTATATCATCTCACCTAGTTGTGAGTGGTGACTCTGAGTTCTCTGTTTGATCAGTAGTCTCTAATAAATAGTGTATAAAATCTTGGTGAAGTTTTGTGTTGATTGGAAGGAGATACAAAGACAAGTAAAATATTTTCCTCTTCAAGGAGGTGGCAACTCTACAAGTAAAGAACCTGATGGAGCTGCAAAGAGAGGTTTAGATCTGCCCTGCTTTCCAGTCAACAATTTAAGTTTCAACTATAGTACCTCACGTATTTTGATTTTCATGTGCCTTGCTTTTATGAAAATCAGTTGTGAGAAATGTTTTCCTATCAAGTGTTCAACACTAGTGTAAAGGGAAGAGTGAGATAAGATGAGTGGTTCTTATCCTATTTCAAAATAGATGGGTAACCAGGGGAAAAGCCAATTTAGAAGGCTGTGTTTTATAAAGTTGGATAGAGCTTTAGGTTGTTCTCTTCCAAGATCTCCCAATTCTTTTCCTAGTGAGCTCATGGATTTGATTCCAGTTTTTGATGGTCAGTCTGAGTCAGCATTAGAGCATGTCCTAGCATTCTTCATATTTGTTGTAAAATATCATATTTATGGGGAGGATGTTAGTATGATGTTTTTTGGGAGATCCCTCAAAGGGGTTGCATCTAATTGGTACTTAAATTTACACCCAAAATGCATTTCTTTATTGAGTGAATTCAAGTGGTTGTTCTTAGAAGAGTTAGCTAATGATGATGAATGGAATAAGTTGAAAAAGGATCATCAGCAAGAAGAGAGTACAAGCAGTATTCCAGAGCAATCTATATCTAATATTGAAGGCATTTCTCAGAATGATAATTTTTTGTCAGAGGAATATTCTAATTGTAGTAGTGAGTAGGAATCAGAATTATCGTATGCAAGATCTTCAGCTTGTTCAGAGATGTTTGAATTTGAATGTCAAGATTACTTGAGTAAATATTTTGATGAAGATACCAGGGATGAGTTGGGCTCCCCTTTTCTCAATAGTGAGGAAATCTCTGATTTGTTGACAATTGAATATAATAAATGTACACATCTATGTTGTCAGCAAATATTAGACCCTGTTGATATATCCTTTGACACTGATAATGAGGTGGGTGTTGAAAGTGATGAAGATGATCCATTTTTACCAAAGTTCCCCTCATGTAGTGACTCTACAAGAGAAGAGGTTGAAGGCCATGACAATGTGTTTTCTTGTCATAGAGATTCTAGTGATGAGCAAGTTTCTTGTTCATATCCTTTGCCTTCTTTTGCCAAATATGATAGTGAGGGTGATAGTATTGAAGACTTAGTCTTCAATAATTGGGACATAAATTATTTTGATAGAAATGATGATGCAGATCAATTGTCCCACTGTCACAAAATTTTTGAAAGAGACCTTCACTTGGTTCATGATCCAGTCAGTGAAGACATCAGGAAAGGACCAAGTTGCTTAGTGGCTAAACAAATTTATGAAGGTGAATTTGAGGATCCAATTCCTTCTCAGCCAGGTATTTTTATGGTGATGCATAATGATTACTATGCTTTATTTTCTAATGCATTACTAGATCAATTTTTTATCTCCAGTCCATAAGAAGAAATAATTGATTCCCTATACTTCTTGGAGTATGAGAATGATAATGGTTGTGACTGGAAGAACATGGGTAGTGATAATTGTAGTTTCATTCTTCAGCCCATAGTTATTCACATGTGTTGGCAACAAGATGGTCATGACACTTTCAGGTGGTAGGTTGCATATGTGGATGAAAATCAAACCTTTGACTCAAGAGGTTCTTTGATTTTCTTTTGGTGGCCAGGGGCCACCAAGTAAAAGTCAATCTTGTAAATATTCTGTACATATTTTCCTTTCTGTTGTGTGTTTCCCTTCTTGTTTCCTTGGTACGTTTGCTAGTTTTTGAGAGGGTTCCCTATAAGTTTTTGTCCTATGGGTGGTCAAATTCCTCCAGTAATTCTAAATCCTTGTCATGCCTGCAAGAGGCATGCTTCCCTAGATAGAGCCACTGTTAGGCCATTTTCCTGTCATAGCCAAAATCCTAAGAAAATGGTCTATTCCCTACAAAATTTTGTGAGATTGCCTTTCCCTGGCTGAAACTTGTTTTTATCAGTGAAGAAAATCTATAAGGTTTCATGGCTTGTGCCCTTGGCCAGGGATAGTTTTTTATGTCACCAAGCTTCAGTTTAGATCGCATGGCCTAATGTGTAAAAACTAGTGAGATATGGTTGATTAAAGGTTTGAGAAATAGGTCTTTTTCATGTCTAGGGTTTCATAAAAAAATGTTTAAATCTACAAAACCCTACCCTTAATCTATTTCTCTATTACCTTTTTGAATCACTTAAGTTCTAAATGAAACATGTGTTTTATTTACCATTGGGCGGGGCCTTTTTCCTAAGTTCTTATTTACCTAAGTCGGTGCCCCTTTTAATTTTTCCTAAGTGTAAGGTCCCGATGGTTTTAATATTTCCCTAAGTCCTAAGCGGTATATTTCACTAAAGTTTTTGGCATAGATTAAAGGCTTAATCACCTTTTAATCTAACGATTGTCGCATGTCTGCAAAGATTAATCTTGTTCTTTGCGATGTTGTGACAATTGTTGATCTTACTTACCATGCAACACTTATGTCAAGTGGGTCCATTGCCAAGTGTGCACAGGTGCCTATTTTTTATTAATCGAGCTGGATGGTGATATGGATCCTATCAGGTGGGGCCTTTTCTTCCAACTTTATTCTTTGTCGTTGATCAGATTTTGATCCTGTGGGTGTCACTTCTTTGCAAAGACTTCATGACATTAGCTTCTTTCCTTTGTGATCTTATGACCGACATCCACCTATATGATGGGCCCGGTTACTGATAAGGACTGACAAATATAGAAGATCAATGGTTGTCATATGCTCGAAAATGAAGGCTTTTCCTTTTCAGATTTTGCAATAACTGTTTGATGTAAAGGTAAACTGACAGATGGGTCCTATGCCAGATAGATTCAAGGTGCCTATTTTTGATTGGTCAAGCTAGATGGTGATGTGGAGGTTGTCAGTGGGACCAAGGACTTAGAAAGTGTTAATGGGATTCCAGATGTTAGGGATCTAATGGTTTTCATATCTCTACAAAGAAAAAGTGATCGACAGTTTGTCATCATGATCTTGTGACAGCCGTCGATCTTATATCTAGCCATGGGTTAGTGTTGTGGGACCTGTTAGAAGATTAATGAATGTTGAGCATTGGATCTTCCATCTAAGGGTAGAAAAATGTCCAGTTGTCAAGTGGGGCTAGGATACTGAAGGATTCAAGTCACCATAGACGTTCCTTGATCTGAAGGTTGTCCCATTGCTATGAAGGAGAGATGCATGAGGTTTTATTGATTGTGATGTTGTGACAACTATTAGATCTTTCTTTAGTGAAGATTGACGATCCTATTTTAATGACTGATTGAAAGCTTAGTTGACTATTGCCAGATTATAAGAGCCGCCCGATGAGCTAGGAAAGAGATAGATCAATGGTCACACTTTAAACTTAAACCTGCTAGCTGTTATTTTTCAAATTCAAATATTTCTATAGGGTTTTGCCAGGGTTTTTGTTATAGTGAGCCATAAATGACAAAGGGGTTGTTCAGAATTGATTTTTCTAGGATGGTTGCGGGTAAGGAAATGATGAAGAATATTTGGGTGGTTGTCCTATCCTGATTTCTTTTTTTGGGGTGCCATGTTGGTTAAATGCAAAATGACTGATGTTTGACAAGGGTGGCTAGGGTTTGATGATTGTCAAAATTATTTCCATGTCCTGTTTCACACAAGTTGTTCTTGGTTCAAGCATTGAAGTTGGTTTTTCTTGCAACAAGAAACTAGTTCAATTTGTATTTGTAGTAAGCCTTGATGATGAAAACCAAATGATTGTACATTAGATTTTATCTGATTCTTCTCAGGTTTCAAGGCTTTTCCTACACTCTTTCATTTCTTGTTGAGTTTGGTTGATGAGGTTGTTGTAGACCTATTTTTTCCCTAAATGATTTGTAGCTTGTTGCAATCCTTTATAAGGATTTTCAAGATCATTTAGAGGGGTTCTAGTTTCTTTTCCAGTTCTGGTTCCATGAGTGATTTTTTCCTATAAATATATTGCCTTCTTCTCTACATATAGGGTGTTCCCTCTTTCATTTTTGGCTTGGAGAATAGAATATAAGTTGTAACAAGTCTATTTTATGAATAAGATCTTAATGTTTTCATACTACTATTAGATTGTCTCCATTTGGTTCTTGAACTTGTTGATTATAGTACCAAGCATGTTTTGATCTTTCTATTGTATTTCCAAGGTGTCTGTAATAGAGTTATTTTCACTGAAATAACTGAGTTTAGGACTAGTTTTCAGATGTGTATGAGTTGGGATATCGAGGGTATCTCAATCTTATCTTTCAGTGGATGTTGATTTATGTATTGATTGTTCCTAGGTCTTGTCTAAGGGGAGGGTTAAAATCCTTTGAATAGGTGATCGCATATCTGAGTACATAGGTGGATTGCTAAGTAGGATTTGATCAATGGTGTATGATTGAAGTAAGGCATCAACATATTAGAATGTATTATTTTCTCTATTCATAACTCTTTGTTGCAATGATTTATTTGACTATGTTGCCCATTGGATAAGGCACTGGTCTATGAGAGACTTGGTGTATTTCAGGGGTCCATTCGACCCAAAAAACATTAACTCAATCAAATGAAATCCTTTTCCCTTTTCACGTTGATAGGAGGTAATAGAAGTCCCTTCTAGTTTTCAAACTCATTCTATGTAAGTAGGATATTGCATAAGACTTGGTGATTCATGGAGGTATAGGATACCTATAGGAGTCTGAAGGCTATTCCACAGTCATATACCTGTAGGCTTGTTGCTTGTCAAAAGAAGTTATGAATGTGCAGATGAGGTATACCCGCTTGAGTGATGTGGAGCTCAAAGTGCAAGAGGATCATTCTCTTGGTCCTTGTTAATTGGCCCTTTTTTCTTGTTAGATTTGGAGTGGTTATTGAGAGTCAGTGACATTAATTTGTCAATTGAATTGTAAATTTGACAGTGTGGGAAAAAGGAACCAATAGGATCTCTTCCTTAGCTTGTGTTATGTTTATTGGTGATTTTTGTTAGATGATTGGGATCTATTGTTATCTCATCAACATAGGGGGAGTGGACCATTTAGGTTCCACGAGGTCAGGTGGTAGTGATTCATTTACCATTTGAGATTCTAACAATCATGTATTGAGCTAGATGATCCTTGTAGCAGTTATTCCTTCTTGTTCTTTATTGATAGATATGTGTTCTTATCTTTCTTATTCTATGTTTTCTTGTAATCGTTTATCAGTTGTTCATGTGATATCATGTTGTACTCTATCTTGGTTATTGTAATACATACCCTATGATATGTGTAGTGGGTGTGGATTATTATGGATAACTTATGGTATCAATTGTATTTATGTTATATTTTATATGATGTTGTATTTATCCTTCATTTGTATACATGAGACTTGTAATTATATCTAATCTAAATTAATTAATTAATGTTTATGTAATCTACGTCAAGGAACCATTGAGATTTGTAATCTATGTTGAGTTGTATGTGAGTTGTAAATTATATTGTATTGCTTCCGCATTGTAAAACATCGTTATTGTTGTTTGTAAACACTTAAGAAAAAATATTCTATAAACTTAGTTCCATGTTTAGGTTAATTTGTCCTGGGTTCCCTAGTGGGACATTACAATGTGTTTGAGGTGGATTCTTCAAGAAGTTTCTTTTGGTCAAACAAGTTTTTGAAGATGGTTCAATTTCTAAGGTGAAATTCATATGGAATTTGATGTGGTCAGAGAAAAATGGTTTATGAGTTGTTAGATACATTGTATCTTACCTAATATGATCTAGATCATTCATATCTCAGATCTAGGGTTTATTTTAAATTGACGGAGGAAAATCTATATATTGGTAAGTTACAAAAAAAGTTATTTGCTAATTGTGAATTGTGGAAGGATTTGATGACAAAGAAATGGAAGGAATCAAGTGTGATCAAGCTAGGGAAGATTATAGTTTGTGGAGAAGAGTTTCAAAACTTAATAGGATCTGATCATGTAGAGGTAGTGCAATATATCATTTTATCTTTTTCTTTCTAACAATTGTAACACTGAAATCCCTTAACAAGGTGGATCCTAACATATCTTTGTTGTAAATCCTCTAATAAGGTGGAGTTCGTATTGAATGTTATCTAACAAGGTTTCTCCTAATAGGGAAAAGATCCTAATAGATCTAAGGGAAAATCCCTCAACCGGGTAGTACCTAACAGTGCTTATGTAAACCTTTAACAAGGTAAGCTCCTCATAGGGCATATTCTAGAAGAGTACAAATTTAGTGGGTACCAAATCCATCATGGGTTTTCCCATTTGGGTTTCCACAAGAAAAATATGGTGTCTTCATTGTGTGATTGATCATTTATGGATGCATGCTTTGAAAGTTTCTATTTATATTAGTTGTTAGTGAATGTTTTTGTGCATAAAGTTTAAGGAGTTTGAAATCAGTGAATTTGTTGATTATTGATTCACCCCTCCACTCTTAGTAATCAGACATGTATTAACATCCAATCCCCTATATTTGGATCAAAATCCATCTTGGAAGTAGTTTTCAACTTCTTATATTTAGGGGTTTTTCCCAGACATATACTAACCATATACTCTATAGGTAAGGATATTGGACCTACTTTCCTTTTATTTCTTATTGAACTCTCCAGCCATTGAGGACTAGTAGTCGTAACCCCTTTTTTTGGAATAGCCCATCTTGGGGTTACATTCAATAATGCCATTATATTTTTAGAATCTTGTGTGGCCCCAACCTATTTTATTACATTAGTTCTATCTACCATGTGCACATTAGGGCTTTGGTCACCCATTACATTATCAAATTCCTCTACAGTCTCTAGGTCTACAATGACTTTCTCAATAGGGTTCTTTTTCTCTTTATTTTTGCTCCTCGATCTAGTAGTATGACGAGGTAAATTACTTGTAGGGTTCTTCTTTAGCTTCTTGGAAATGGGGCTCTCCTTAGTGTTTGACTTTGAAGTACCTACAAAACAAGTATCAATAGGTTCATTAGAGGAAAAAATAGGAACCTAAGGGGAAGGACTATCATTTATTTTTGAGGATGGCTCTGAGTCACCCATGCATATCTTACCAAAAATCCTTTCTCTCAACTGCTTCTTTATTATCCATATCACTGGGAATGTCCAAGTTTCAATTTGATCTTTTCAGCTTTATCCCAATTAATTTTAGGGATTGATTATTTTTGCACCCATTCATAATATTGAGGGTCAACTATATCCTTCTCATCATATTTTACCCCATTAATTTTCATCTTTGGTTTGAGAGTGACTATTTTTTCTAAAGAGAACCTACACCACAATCTTATTCTGACCTCAAATTCATCATAGCACTCTTCCCAATAATCCTCCAACTATTGGATGTGTAAAAATTTTTCTCCAAAATTGAGGTGAGCCTTAGCAAAACCTTTTCTTTCAAATTTAGGTTTTGCCTTATAATACTATAAATACAACTTTTTCAAATCTACCTCCAAGTTCAAAGCAGCTAAAACTGATTTGCAAATATAATGACCAATTTCAACAGGGAAAGAAACCTATCTTGTTAAAAATTTCTTATCAATGTGAGATAATTGCCTACATAATTCAATCAACACAAAATGATCCAAAGGATACCTAGGCAATTTGATTGGTTCATGTTAAAATATTCCAACCCTAATGCAGGTAAAAATGGGAAATTGAATAAAATAATTGTCGTAAGTTCTTACTAGTTGTATTGCTTAATCAAACATCTGTTTATGCACATTCCTCTGTAGCTCATGACCTATATGTCCTATGAAAACATCATTAACTCTCTTGTAATATTCATAATAATTTTGCATTTGTGATTGAGGGTAATAATCTTAAATTCTCATTTCTTCCATTAAGGGTTCATGAGGTAACCCCTTCCACTCTCTTGTGGAGGCTAGATAGTAAAATAGATAGGAGGACATGTAAAAATATATCTTTCCAAGGTAATTAATCAAACCCTCATGTAGGTGTTCAACTATAATCTCTTCCCAATCCAAATATTTCTCTCCCTTTAGAATTATCTACATAAAGAAATACATCTAGTCCTACTATAAATAGACCTATTGATTTCCTTTGAATCTATGCAATAATATGATAATGTCTTTAAATTATGTCATGAAATGCTCCCTAATCAATGGCATAGGTAATCTTGAGAAACCCTATTGAAATTTTACAAGCCACTTTCTAGCAATTGTGCTTTTGTACTTTTATTTCTTCTATGAGAAGAAGCAATAAGAATTGGTAATGTCAAAATCTGCATAAGTCTCCTTTGACAGAATTCTCATAATAGACATTATGGTTCTCTATCCAAAATCAACAATATATCACCATTTGTGGCTCTAAAGCACCTACTTTGTGTTGGAATAATTGATATAGTGATGGTAGCTGATTTGATGGTATATATTTGGTGATTGTGATGATCATTTATTGTGTTTTCATTGATGTCAAGTATTGACCTAGTGTTCTTAGAGTGTTTCCAGATATGTGAGAAGGATGAGTAGTATGTTGCAAGTGGTTCCAATGGTCATGATTCTTTAGTGAGGCTCAATAATGTCTCTAGATGATACCTATATGATCACAACTATTAAATGTATGATTTATGTGAGTTATGATTGATTAAAGTTTTACAAAGAAACTGCTAGAACAATCTGTGACTAGAAATGAGTGATTTGATTGGTTCATTAAATCTATAGTGAGTTAGGTGGCACAGTCATAGAATTATGTTTTTGATGTTGTTTTGAGCTCATGGTTATGACTGCGACTAATTTGGATGACTGGTAAGCATGTTTTATGGTTATAGAAGTTGTTTCTATGAAATGTAACTATGTTCTTGAGCTACCGAAGGTAGATCTTCTATTGGAGACCAATGATCGAGTTGTGAAAATTGTTCTAATGAGATGGAGGTTATAAGAAGGTTATGGATCATATTTACTCTTTAGAAAATCATTATTATGAGATTGAAGATGGGCATCAGAGGAATCAAAGAAGATAGGAATTCTTTGATGGACCCTATTTATGATCAGATTAAGTTATTACCAGTTCCAGAAGTTGATTGGTCAGGGTTAGAAAAAGATAATGTGTAAATGAGGACATTTCCTATCATACAAAGAACTGAAAAATGGTTAAAGTAAAAGAGGGCTGGAAAAATTCAAACTAGTGAAAATAAATCTGTGAAGGATCCTAAAGATCATAAACCACATGTTTCTTTTGCTGACCAAAATATTCAAATTTGTGATGTAGGAAAATCCAAGGTTAAGAGCAAGAAACCTTCCAACAAAAAAAGTATAAAAGTACCCCAATGGTTATTTCCCATGCTTGGATAACTAGATCCAAGTGTAAGGGAAAGGACAATAAATTAAACATTGAAGAAACATTCATTGATCTAGATTCAAGAGAAGAGGGTGAAAATAAGATGGCTAATCAAGAGATAGATTTTTTTTAAATGGATATGGGCTTTCAGATAGATGTAACCGTTGACCTCAATGACAAAATTGATTTTGCAAAATCACTGGCTATGATCAATTAAAATCTCACCTAGCCTTCTTCTGAAAAAGGTACAACCAACACTACTCCCAAGTGGATAGAAGTTGCAGTAAGTAAGAAAAGGAACATTTTTCTAGTTACTCTACCGCTAGATGATATGGTTAGTAAATTATTGTAGAAGACCCCCAAATAAAAGAAATTGAAAGTCACTTAAGGATGGAAGTGGATCCTAAAATAGGGATCTGGTTTGCATAAATAGCTAAACCACTCACCGAAGATGAAGTTCAAGAGTTCACTATTTCTAATTTTGAAGTGGCATAGGTTGATCTTGGAGTGACAACTAGAGACACATATAATTATCATTTTAAATTTTCTGTGAAGAAGATTCTGAGTGGTTCATGGAAAGATGGTAAAGATAAAAAGGATCTAAAAAAAATGCTAGAAGTAATGGACAAATACATCAATGTTATTTGTGGTTCAAGCCCACAACCAATTTCTCATGAGCCGATGTCCTTTGATCCAAAGTCCCCAGCTAACCAAAAATTCCTCAAGCAAATTCATTGAGGAAAAATAATAGTAGGATTATTTGATGAATGGCTAGAAAGTATAATCCAATAGGGAAAGAAGCATATCACATAATCAAGGGAGGTTTATATCAATACAGTTGCATCTACAAGAGAACTAGAAACATGAGTCTCAACTTGGGAGAAGGAAGAAATGAAATGGGCTAGTGTAGCACTCTAGATGAATGAAGTCCAAAAATATGGAGGTTCTAAATTCCTATTAGAGAAGCCCTTGAAAAATATTGATGAGAATGTCCTATATACTTGCAAAAATAACATAGAATGGAAGAACTCAATGCTAAAACATGGGAAGGAAGAGTTTTCTAAAATTGGAAATGAATTAAATGATCTCACTCAATCCCTTCTAAGTGACCTTCTCTATAATAACATGATGTATGTCAGTGAAGATGGCACTATGAATCAAGATGTAGATGTCATGCTTAAGACATTGAAAGGAGAAGTTAAAAATTGAAGGAAGGAAAAACTCTAGTATTAGAAGATTTCTCAAAGATGGCACAAGGAGAAGCCTTGATTTACATATGTTTAGGCCATCTACTAGCACAAGTGATGAATATTGTGGAGATAAAGAGGGAAAAATAAGTTTGGAGACAATAGATAACCCACATAAATATTTTGAATGTTCAAGAAATTCAAGAATTTGTTAATGCCTACAAGGAATGGAAGGTGATGCATACCCCTTAGTTTCAACAATCTCAATCCACCAGATCAGGAACAAAATCCCAATTGTAGCCACATTGCCATATTTTTTTATTTAATTGTATGAATATTTAGTGATCTTTACAGGTATTTAATTTTGGGTAGTTCTTAAGATTAGTTACTCTAAAATCAAGCTAAGGGATCTCGATAATTAATTTTTGGTGATGTAAAATACTATATATATGTGATCATAAGATCGACAAAGGGTTAACACTTTTTGCCAATAGACAATTACAATAATGTTTTGGTGATTTTTTTTTAAGATACTTTGATCTTTGAATGAAAAGATATACATTATTCTAGTGGTTTTAGATCTGTGTATTTGAAAATTTGAAATGAGATTTTTGTAAGAGTCTTGTTTTGAATGATTGGAAACTATCTTTCTTTGGATGGAATCCCTATATGTCTTGTGGTTACTGAATGGTCTGTTGAAAAAGATTGAATGTATTTAGTTTATGATACATAGGATCTGTGAATTCTATAAGAAAAATACTTGGATAAAGCCACAATTTCATATTCATTACATGGTGATAAAATGGATATTAGTTAAATTCTTTCTACTTTCTGGTTAAAAGTACATGTGAATGGTTTAGTTTAGTTTATTCATTGAAAATCATTCAAGGGAGTTGTAACTATTAAAAAAATTCAGAGGGAAGTCATTTGTGACTTACCCAAATGTTGGTATATATTTGTACTTTGGGATTAAAGGGCTAGAGTCATATTACCATGCTTATAATAAAAGACATATATTGTCCTACCAAGGAACCCAAGAGAATTTAATAAGAAACATGCTTCTATGTTTACATATATTTGTTTTCTTAAGAGTTTACAATCAACAAGTATATTAATGTGGAAGCAATATAGTGTAATACAAAACATACTCATAAAAGTAACTCAACACATATATTAAAATTCCCAAGGGTTCCTTAACATAGAATTACTCATAAGTTAATTAATTTATTAAGTACAATAATAATATACAATATCTACCTAATGTAACTGAATAAAAAGTACAACATCATATAAATGAAACATAGATACAATTTATACCATAAGGTATACACAACGAATCATCATCCACTAGACACGTCACAAGATATGCAATAACCAATCATATACAAGGTATGTGTACAATATCCTTAAATATAAGAGCAAGTCTCCAATAATGATGAACAAGAAAGAAGATAAAATCAACAAGGATCATCCAACACTAGTTCAGGAACATCAAAATATCAATAGTAAAAGAAACACTACCACTTGACCACGTGGAACCAAGATGTCTAGTCCCACTGTGTTGAGGATATAACATCAGACCCCACTTGGATAACAATGCCACAACCAATCATAAGGTAGAACATAGTAAGGGATCCTGAAATCTCTCTATCTTAAAGGGTGCAACTCAAATGCAAAGGTATACAAACTAATCTAGAGGAAACCAACACATGTACAAAACCTAAGATGTATATAGGGAAGTGTCATCAAATATGTCTAACCCTTGAGTTTTTTCCTATAAGCCTCTCTAGACCCCGACACTCAAGTGAATATATGCAACATAAATTAACCTCTCATATAGACAAGGCTACTAATCGTGCAAGACCTCAATCAAGCATCTTCTCTCACTCCCATCCTAGTAAAGACCTCAATCAAGTACTCAGGTACAGGTGAGGAACATAGCTTATTAATTCATTTTAAAACCCCCCATTTAATGTAACATGTTATCACTTTATTAAGTTACTTACAATAAGTGATCATGGAAGCCACTTGTGGGCCCCGACGCTTATTGCAAGACACTCTTATCTATACATCTAGATAACCTACCCCAATCTCATAAGTCATAAAAATATCTCATAAATTAAAAAGATGTGATAAATGAATTCACTTCCATAAAAGGTTCCTGGAACACAAACTGGTCCTCATGTCATAAACTCATAATTACACATTGGTCCTCAAACCATAACATCATAAAAACATACTCTCTCAAAGAGTTCACAAACCAAAAAGCTTAAAATGAACAAAGAGTGGGTAAAAAGATCAAAACCAATATAGTTGCTCTTGATTTCTAGTAGAATGATAATGTAGCTTGATGGGATGAAAATGAAATTCCCAAACCTCCTTATATACTATTTTCTAGAATTGAAAACAAAGCAAGTTGACCCAAGAAGAAAATAAATCAATTAGAAAACCCGAGGTGCTTCGGGCCCCATAATTAAAATCCCTCAAGGAAGAGGTCTACTTGGCCAAATTCTTCCTAGGAACAGGTTGACCTAGTCAACATATTCCTAAGGGGGAGCCAGAAAGGGGTCTTGGAGGCCTCGGAGAAGGGGCGGAAAGAATTAGGTGATGATGAAACCACCAGAAGATATGGCTAAAAAGGTGATAAAATAGCACCTAAGGGACCATGTTGAAGGATGAGAGATGACCTAGAAATGAAGGAGGGGTTAGGAAGGAGATAGAGAGAGACCAAAACCGCAATAAGGAGGTCTAGAAGGTCTCAAAATGAAGTGTGTCCATTTTAAGATGGTACATTTAGCCCCCACTTTAGCGGGAGTATGAGGCAAGTCATACTATCGATAAAGGAAGAAGGAAAAGATAGACAATGTCACAACAAGATAGAACATCACCAAGTTTAAGGACATAAGCCCCCAAACCTAGGATCCTAAATCCATTCCCGTGCATAAGAGCATGAAAACAAGGAAAAGGAAAAAAAAAGGAAAAAAAAGAAAGTCAAACCAAAAACTAAAAGACTCAAAATGGGTTAGCACAAAAAACCAAATCAACTAGTGAAAGAGACCTTAACTGAAGAAATGTCTCTCACCAATATCATATTTTGAAGGCTATTAAAAAGAACAAGGGATCATTTAGGAAAGGAAAGAGAACCACAAGGGATTACATCCTTCATGATTCCATCCTTCTACGTGAAAGCATGAAGAGAAAGAGAGAGTGTGATTATCTTTCCCAATAAGGTTTGTGTGCCTGATAGTCAATCCTAAAAAACAAAGGTAAAGGCAGGATCAAATGGTCTAGCGGGTTTGTATTCTTGGTAGTCAATCATGTCCACCCATCAGTGGATTTTAAATGTATGTATGTGTGTGGCCCCTTTGCGGATAAATTCCTTGGTATAACCATGAAGTGAACATGTGTTTGTGTGTTATGTGTGTTCATTTCCATGAGATGGAGAAGTATCAATGATACCAGCTAGGGAGTGGAAAATGTAAAAAAAGTAAAAAGAAAAATGTGTTTCCTTGGGATGGAGAGGTGTCACTAATAGCTACTAGGGAGTGGCATGTAACAATGTAAAATTAAAGTATAGTACACAGAGGGAATATGTATGCCCCCTCCTTATGATTACTATGTATCCATAGATATCATAAAGAAGAGAATCAAAGATAACTACTTCTAGAAATAAGGAGATATCCTTTAACAACAATGTAGGACATAAACTTAGCAAAGAGCATTGACTCTTGTAAGATAATAAAATAGATAAATTATGAAAGGATATGTCACTTATATGAAGAGACCCTTTAAAGGAAGAGATCTTGTTATCAAGACATCTAACTTCAAGAGGAGATTCATGAACAAAGATAAAAACTTCAAGACAAAAAAGAGGGGAATAAGAACAAGAATGCACCTATCCAGCCCCCTGTATATAGGTTGGATAGGGATCCTTGGAGGATGTCAAACTTTAAATCACATAGTAAGGGAAAATGTTGATAATGAACATAGTTTTGCAAATAAAGAAGAGGTGATGATCAAGGACATGCACCTCTTGTATATAAGAGAGAGTCATGATCAAGACAACAAATCCTTACATGAAAATAAATGTAGCATAATAAACAAATGCCACTATACTAAAGAAAGTAAATCCTTAGACAAAGAGAGAAAGAATGTAAAAATAACCTTTCCCCCTAAGAATGAGTTAAGAAAGAGAAGCCCCTAGTGGTTTATATACATAACACAATCTTGTAAGATATGAAGATTAACTGTAAGAAACACCCTATATGAAACAAGAAGTATCATAGAATAATACAACACCATAGAGAAATGCAAGATAGAAAAGATATCACCTATGAAGAAAACTATAGATCATTAATAAATAACAAACATTAAAATCCAAGGCATGGAGGGACATTGTTAGATAATGACAATCATGTCTTGCATGAAACAAAGCATTACATACCCATATATAAGAATGTATTAGAAATAAGGAAAATCTATAGAGAAATGAATGAAGGAGATGAAAATATACCATGTTATGCCTACTTTAGTGAACAAAGGAGGAACAACAAAGAGATAAAGGATCCTTGAGAGAAAGGAGAAATAAAATATCCAATATATGAGAGATCCTTTATAAAAAGATGCACTTACAAGCATAAGATTGCACTCAGGATGTTAATCCTTATGTAACACAATAAATGTATGATATAAAATATGTCATGACATAAAAGGAAAAAAATCAACAAAGGGGGGAAATCGATCCTGTGATATAGGTAGGAAAAGGAAATATGGCCCTTGCCCCCCAACTGAGGAGACAAGGGAAATGCCTATTATGTTGCTCACAAAGTAGGAAAAAAATACCCCAAAGGATATGCTAGCAATGTCACAAAGTGATGAGAAACATAATATGGATGTAGATGCACTAAGTGTGTGTGTGAATTTATACCTAGCTGTAGACACAACACTTCAATAAAATATTAGAGGTTAGCAAAAACTGAAATCTGCAAGTAATTGAAACTATGCTAACCAGGTGATTTACTGCCTTCTAGTAGGTGCGAGTATGATGTTCTCAGATTGAAATCAAGATCAGTGACAATACAACACCTAAATGAAGGATTTGAATGCAAATAATGAAAGATTATATGAATGCAGATTTAATCTATATTTTTGTATTTTGTATGCAATAAGAATGAGACTGTATGAATCTAAACTAGAATGTATGAAATTAAGTTTGAATGTAGATTTAATCTAAGAAATGCTATGAATGAGTATAAAAATCTATGATATGAAACTATGAATGCTCAAAACAATAAATGAAAATCTCACAATAGCCTTGATTCGCAAAAGATTGATTCTTCAGTCACGAATTCACTAGAGTGAGGATGCAATTTCGAGGTGTTGATTGCCAGCTAAAAATTGTGCAGAGCTTTGTGAAGAGTTGAGCCTTGGTTTTATAGAAATCCAGGGCTTTGAGGATATAGGAGAAAAGCCATAAATCACTCTTGATAAACTCAGGTTGATTTTTGAGTTATCAAGAAATTAAGAATATTTAATTCATAAAATCATGCAAAAGCAGTTTTTATCTCAAAATAGAGCTTTAGTTCTCTTTTTTAACTCATCATCAGATGTTGAGTTTTAGAAAGTTTACAAATTGAAATTAGCAATTATTTTAAAGTTGACTGCTTTTGTGATTATGCATGATTTAATATGAATTAATTTAATAAATAAAGTGATTTATTCTCAACTTGACTATTTTTTTTAAAATTAAAACAATTGATTTATGGGTTAATCAATTATTAAATCAAAATTTATTCTAAAATTATATTATTAAAAATTGGTAATTGACATTAATTAATTAAATAAGAATTTAATCAATTAGTCATAAGATTTTAGATTTATTGTCAAAATAAAATAATAGAATTTAGGAATAATTTAATTAAATCCAATTAAATAATTAAGTGGTAGTATTAAATCTAATTAATTAAATATTCAAAATATTCAATTAATCAAACTTTAGGATAAATAGGATTTATCACCAAATAATAATTAAATTAAAGATAATTAGGATAAATAGGAATATTGCTAGGAATATTCCCCAATGCATAATTTAGGATAATCAATTAAATTCGATAATGTGCGGATGTGCCTTAGGTTAGGACTTTTGTATCGATTTCATTCGATTTTGAAGATGTAGGAGGTTAATGAACCTATAGCCCATTTTTTGGTATTACATTTTGCCCCTCTTTGAATTATTGTGCGAAGTGCAGTGGTTCAAAGATAGTTTGTGTATGATATAAATGTTTGAGATTGAAATTGATTTGAAAGATTAATTGATTCCGAAGATAGAAACTGATTGAAAGATTGGAAAAAGATGTCGACCCAGGTCCAGGATGACCAAGAATCGAGATGATGCTAGCTATATCAACAATGAACTGGTGATTACGAAAAAGTGCCAAAACGCTTGATTCTGAACCTTATGATTGTGAAGAAGTGAGTGACTGATTCCAGACCTCAATGTCCTTGTATGAATCATATTGGTATCACATCCTGAACCCATCAGTTACGAAGAACCAAGGAAATAACACTAATGAACTGATGGTTACGAAAAAGTGTCAAAACGCCTGATTCTAAACCTTATGATTGTGAAGAAGTGAGTGATCGATTCCAGACTTGAATATCCTTATATGAATCATATTGGTACCACATCCTAAATCCATCAGTTACAAAGAACCAAGGAAAGAACACTAATGAACCATTGGTTATGAAAAGTTGATATAGTTTACAAGATAGATTAGGATACCAGATTGATATGGATCTCGATGAATCTGATATGCCCCAAGCAATGATAGATTTTCCCCAAGCGACGAGAACTTTAGATGAGTCAGTAACTAGACGTGGTAGTTGTCTTGGTTACTGAGGAAAGATTGATTACAAATTTAGATTTACAGACTTGAATGATGTGCAATACCATGCTCCCTTCGGGATTAAAATTGAAATTTGACAAGAAAAGTCAGCATTGAATGGTTTAGAAGCATGTTAATTGATTTGAGAAGTGGTTGTACACGTTCGAGAATGCGTTCTGCATCGTTTGGAGGTCTAGAAGACCAAGTTTGACTA
Source organism: Chamaecyparis obtusa (assembly GCA_027943335.1). NCBI lineage: Eukaryota > Viridiplantae > Streptophyta > Pinopsida > Cupressales > Cupressaceae > Chamaecyparis > Chamaecyparis obtusa. Next base: position 183,642 of record BSBK01000917.1, read on the forward strand.
GGTTAAACCATGAGTTGACCATAGTTGACCAAGTTGAAATTTTGATAGTTTGATGTTAGATAATCAGTTGAATTCTAGATTTCTTTGATGATTGAAGGTTGATTATGCAAGTATTTAATAAAATAAATGATCTCAGATTTTGATTTTGATTCTGAAAATGAGTTCCACTTGCTGTTTCATTGGAGGAACCTTCATACAATGCTCAGTCCTTGTGTCATGTTTAGCATTTTTGGTTTTGAAGAATCATTTAAGTGTTCAAGCAATTTGTGAGATCATGTAAAGTGCAAAATGACATGTAGAATGATATGCAACCTAAGACCTAGGACCTAGTCATTGATCATGTGTCGATTTGTTCTCATCATTGAACTTTTTAGGTAACCAGATAAATCAATACAATGCCCACTAGTTATGAAACTATAGACATATGAATATTGATTTGTATGTGTAGGAATCAATACAAGACCCACTGGTTAGATAACCATGGACATATGCATATTGATTTTATTTCGGAATGTCAGAGTAGATATAAGCACCAAGGCACAAACGCTAGGATGACTTGAATATCATGTCCATTTTAATATTGCAATTTGTATAAGCATCATAACATCAACTTTGTGATGACCAGAATATGGCTTGCATGACAAACACATCAAGCAGTCAAGAGATCATTCTAAATCCAATGTGAATTACCCATAGTGACCCTTTAACGTTCACATCCTTAGGTAAGATCACTCTTCATAGTAGGAGAAAGAACTCACTCAAAAAGACAATAGTTAGATCAAACTTCCTTGAATTTTCTGGGTATCAATGGTTGAGGTACTCATGGCCATCCAATTCAAGATAGAGGCTCTTACAGATGGACACCATTTCAATCTAGAATTTCCAAAGTTATTAGATTTTCACATACAAGCAAAAAACAAAAAAAATGATTATGCCCCCAGTCATCACTCTCTAAATCCTATAAAGGACATCATCGAAGAGCTCGAAGGAACACAATATGCAAAAGTCTCAATGTGAATCAGTAAGCATACAAGGAGATAAAAGCATTTAAAAAGCATAGATTGTTTTCATTTTGTGTTGATGTTTGATTGTGTTGTTGTAGATGCAAAATCCCTTTCTGGAGAGGAGACTGACTGACTGACTCGGATGAAGCTTCAAAGGACTCTAACTAGACATGACTCATCTGAGGTATACTGGAGACCATAGGATATGACATTGATTGCCCCCAAGTGTTAGGCATTGATAGGATATAGACGCGTGAGCTGATTGGTGTACCAACCGACTTTATTGAAACAAGAATATATGGAAACAAATCGGGAAATATGTACAAACTAAAGCAAGACTGAAAGATGGGAAAGACCAAGATTGCACTGATAGATGGAGCATTTTGAACAAGTGGTGATCGTTTGTTGGGTTTTCACCATCTTGGTAGAGAATCTATTTTTGCTACCAAGGCGCCTATTTCCAAGTTTTCACCAAGGCACTTTTTCTTTTTCTCATTTTTTTGTATTTTTATTTTTCCAATTTTTTTTATATTTTTTTATTTTTTTGTGAATCACCAAGGCACCCATTGCTAGGTTTTCACCAAGATGTTAATTTTTTAAGGACTTTTTCCAATTTTTATAATTTTTTCAGGACATTTTACCATGCACTGAATGCCTTAGGCATATAATTTCTTCAGATGGAGAATGTTGATTGGTTTTCAGAGCTATTCTCCTTCAGTCGTTGAGAGTTGATAGGCACCAGAGCCAAAAGTAGCAGTGATAACAAAGGGACCCAGCCAGTTGGGTTCAAACTTCCCCTTGCGTTCTCTATGTGATTGATTTTTAGGATTCTCTCTCAAGACTAGATTGCCAACATGAAATTCTCTGTGTCTGACTTTCTTGTTGTCGCCTCTAGACATTCTCTTCTGATATAATCTAAGATGATCATACGCTGCTTGTCTGCACTCATCTAGTAGTTCAAGTTCTTGCAACCTAGACACTCTGTAGTCATCATCAGTTACTAGACCATGCATTCTGATTCTTAATGATGGGATTTCAACCTCAATAGCCAGTACCACTTCAGACCCATAAACTAAAGTGAAAGGTGTAGCCCCAGTAGGCATTCTAATACTTGTTCTATAGGCCCAAAGAGATGGATTCATCATGAGATGCTAGTCTCTTCCTATTTTATTAACTATATGGTGCAATATTTTTAATAGATTCTTGTTTGAAGCCTCTGCTTGTCCATTCCCTTGAGGATAGTAGATAGATGACCAATGTTGTGTAATCTTGAATTTAGCACATAAATCATCTAAGTCTTTGTTCTTGAATTGTCCACCATTATCTGTGACTATAGAATGTGGAATACCATACCGACATATGATGTAGTTCAAGATGAACATAGATATTTGTTTTCTAGCTGCTTGTGTTAAAGGGACTGCTTCTACCCATTTCGTGAAATAATCTGTAGTTGTAATAATGTGGGTATGGCCATTAGAAGAATGAGGATGTATGGCTCTGATAAGATCAAATGCCCATTGATGAAAAGGCCATTGTGTAGTGAAGGGGATTAGATCTCTCCCTGGAGCATGAATTAAGTTGCCATGCACTTGGCACTTTTGACATTTCTTAGCAAACTTGAGAGACTCTTTCTCCATTTTTGGCCAATAGTACCCAACCCTAATAAGTTTTCATGCTAGTGTTAAACTGTTAGAATGTGATCAAGATATACCATCATGGACTTCCTCTAATGCACATTGAGACTCTTCCCATTCTAAACATCTAAGTAGCGTACCATCTAGACCTCATTTGTATAGATCGTGACCAATGATGACATATCAAGAGGTATTACGGATAAGGTATCTCTTTTCATGACGGTTAAAGGTATCGGGAATGATTTGGTCTTTGAGATAGGAGAATAGGTTTTTATATCTAGATGAATCATGACCCACAATAGTGCAGATCATACGGGTATCAGGGGAGTCATATGCAAGATAAGATAGTGCTTCCACCAGGAACTCGTAGTGTAGCTCATGTTCAGGTTGCTGTAATAAAGTAGATAATGTTTCCATTGCATTGTAGCCTTATTCTCTATTCTAGGTATTTGCTCAAATGTGATAGATATGAAATATTTCTTTAGATCATCTACCATTTTCTTGTATGGAATGAGCTTTTCATCCTTCATTTGGTATACATCATTGACTTGATGGATTACAAGTTGTGAGTCTCCCTGAATGTGTAGTTCTGTTACTCTCCACTCAATTGCTATTTTCATACCATTTAAAGGGCTTCATATTCAGCAATATTGTTTGTACAAGGGAAATTTAATTTGAATGCTTTAGGAATAGAGTATCCTTGAGGAGTGATAAACAAGATACCTGCAAGTAGACACAACACTTCAGTAAAACATTAGAGGTTAGCAAAAACTGAAATCTGCAAGTAATTGAAACTATGCTAACCAGGCGATTTACTGCCTTCTAGTAGGTGTGAGTATGATGTTCTCATATTGAAATCAAGATCAATGACAATGCAACACCTAAATGAAGGATTTGAATGCAAAGAATGAAAGATTATATGAATGCAGATTTAATCTATATTTTTGTATTTTGTATGCAATAAGAATGAGAAACTATATGAATCTAAGCTAGAATGTATGAAATTAAGTTTGAATGCAGATTTAATCTAAGAAATGCTATGAATGAGTATAAAAATCTATGATATGAAACTATGAATGCTCAAAACAATAAATGAAAATCTCACAATAGCCTTGATTCACAAAAGATTGATTCTTCAGTCATGAATTCACCAGAGTGAGGATGCAATTTTGAGGTGTTGATAGCCAGCTAAAAATTGTGCAGACCTTTGTGAAGAGCTGAGCCTTGGTTTTATAGAAATCTAGGGCTTTGACGATACAAGAGAAAAGCCATAAATCACTCTTGATAAACTCAGATTAATTTTTGAGTTAACAAGAAATTAAGAATATTTAATTCATAAAATCATGCAAAAGCAGTTTTTATCTCAAAATAGAGCTTTAGTTCTCTTTTTTGACTCATCATTAGATGTTGAGTTTTAGAAAGTTTACAAATTGAAATTAGCAATTGTTTTAAAGTTGACTGATTTTGTGATTGCACATGATTTAATATGAATTAATTTAATAAATAAAGTGATTTATTCTCAACTTAACTATTTTTAAAAAAATTAAAACAATTGATTTATGGGTTAATCAATTATTAAATCAAACTTTATTCTAAAATTATATTATTAAAAATTGACAATTGACATTAATTAATTAAATAAGAATTTAATCAATTAGTCACAAGATTTTAGATTTATTGTCAAAATAAAATAATAGAATTTAGGAATAATTTAATTAAATCCAATTAAATAATTAAGTGGCAGTATTAAATCTGATTAATTAAATATTCAGAATATTCAATTAATCAAACTTTAGGATAAATAGGATTTATCGCCAAATAATAATTAAATTAAAGATAATTAGGATAAATAGGAATATTGCTAGGAATATTCCCCGATGTAGAATTTAGGATAATCAATTAAATTTGATAATGTGCAGATGTGCCTTAGGTTAGGACTTTTGTATCAATTTCATTCGATTTTGAAGATGTAGGAGGTTAATGAACCTATAGCCCATTTTTGGGGTATTACACTAAGTAGAATGATAATGAAAATTATACCATTTATCATCACCATTCATTTGAAACATACCATAAGAAATGAAGTGCAAGTAATGATATTGACTAGTATTATGAATTTGATGAGGCATAGAAAAATATCTTTTAGGTATAATTATGTTCAAATGTGAAGAGAAGCATTTAATATGCATACACTCATCAAATAAAAGTGTTTGATTTCCACAATCAAGGATGTTAGTTTTGGTATAGAATTTTGGTGTGAAATTTAATGTTCCTAAATATTGAAGAATTGATAGGCCACCCTTAGGGTTGATGTGATTAGGATCCTTATAGTCTAAGGTTGAACTTGTGAAAATAAAATCATCATGGTCATGTTTTTCAATATGCCCACATTTGATTTGAGATGTATCTTGAAAGGAACAAGAAGAAGCATCAAGGATATGATCTTCTATTTCTAAGGTACTCTTAGGAGATGGACTCATAAAGGCATAATCTATGTAAAGAATAGGAAGTGGTTGATCATTAGGAGCAATAATCATGTTATCATCCAATTGTATAAAGGTTTCTTCATGAGGAAGGGAGTAATCCATGTCCTTATCCAAGGGCTCATCCCAAATAGTAGGATGGAAGAAAGAACATATTATGAGAGGAGTAATCATGACTCACAAAAGTTTCATGAGGGAGAGAGTAGTAAATATCCCTATCCAAGGGATCATCCCAAATCGTAGGATTATCAAAGTTAGGAACATCATGACTCACTAGAGTTGATCAACATTATCTTGGAAAAGATTACCCTTTGGAGGGGATATTTTGAAGAAATATTTTCATGAGAATCAATGCAAGGAAAAAAAAGTATCATCATATTCATGAAATGAAATATCTTGAAGATCATGAAGAAAACTAGAAAATAAAGATAGCAATCCCATTGAAAATGAAATGCTTTTGTGTTTTTGAAACAAAATGCAATGCAATCTAAGAATGTAGGATGTAATTTTTTTGAATTTTCACAATGAAAATATATGAAAATGAAGAAATTTAGTTAACAAAATCTATATGCCAACAACGTAAAGAAGAAAATACAAAAGGATATCAAACTAGATGCACAAAGAAGCAATCTAACTCCAAAATCAAAAAAAGGAGGGAATGCATTGGGTTCACAAAAATGTTTAGGGTAAAAGTGGACACACACAATAGGATATGTAAATATAAGGCCTCCACTTTTTAGTAACATTCTATACAAGAGAAAGAGGGGCTTCCATGCGTAACTCTCAATATAACCTAAGTTAGATTAGAAAAAATCAAGAAGATGAGGGGATATTAATGCTAAAACCAAATTATACTAAGGAAGTACATAAGAAAGTCCTCTTTCATGCAATGTAATATTTGATTAAGGTTGTGTAAATGCACTTGTAAAATTGAACTAATTGATTTAGCAAGATAAGCAATAGATATCTAGGTGCTAACCGTAAGCAATCAGTCCAATTAAGATGTGAAAACATATCTAAACTAAGATGTGAAATAGATAATGAGGTACTCACCTTGAAGTATGAAGAGGAATATGATTTTATGCTCTAAAAAAAATTGTTCTGGACTTGTTTCTGAATTTATGACTGTGGAGCTGTGATCACGGCTAAAAACCCTAAAAAATGCTAAAAATATCAGGCTATTAGAAATAGGTTGACCATGTCATCGTGTTCCAAATCAATTCAACCAAGTCACCATGTTCTTGGGGCACTTTATTGAAGTTGACCCAGATTTTTCTTGTAGATCTCTGTCTACAAATTCCATATATGTACCTAGAATTCCTGTATCTTTCTCCTGCACACATAAAACTAGGTTTTTGGGGTTGGGGTGGATAAGGGCTTGCCTTGGTCAAGTCCTAGATTAAGAATCAACCTTTAATTAAAATGTAAATGTAATGATAAAGGAAATTATAATATGTAGTAGGATTGAATATATAAAATGAAAGATACAATTACCTTTGTAGATGCAATTGAATTTGATATTGATCAAATATGCAAATGTAATAGACTTGACTCAAAGAAACCAAAAGGAAATCAAAAGAAGTCAAAAAATAATGTATAGGAATATCTCTGACATGCCATTATGAAGGATGGAAGGAATTTAATGATGATGGATCTCCTCCTTAGAATCCAAACTCCACTACCACCTTGAAGGAAGAAGCTTGATGCAAGAAGGAATTGCTTGAATTTGATGAAAGCTTGAAGATGCTTGCTTGAAATATTTTGAGCATGTGTATGCTTGCTCTTGATTGCTAGTAGAATGATAATGTATCTTGATGGGATGAAAATTAAATCCCCAAGCCTCCTTATATACTAGTTTTCAATATTGAAAACAAAGCAGGCTGACTCAGGAACAAAATAAATCAATCGGCAAACCCAAGCCACTTTAGGCCCCATAATTAAAATACCTTAGGGAAGAGGTCAACTAGGCCAACCTCTTCATAGGAAGAGGTTGACCTATTCCAAAATAGGTCTACCAAGTCAACCTATTCCAAAGGGGGAGACCAAAAAGGGATCCCGGAGGCCTTGGAGAAGGTGAAAAAAGAACCAAGAGATGATCAAACCACTAGAAGATATGGCCAAAAGGTAATAAAATAGCACCTAAAGGACCATGTCATAAGATGAGAGATGACCTATAAATGAGGGAGGCATTAGGAAGGAGAGAGAGAGAGAGAGAGAGAGAGAGAGAGAGAAATCACGCTAAGGAGGGATAAAAGGTCTCAGAATGAAGTGCATCCATTTTAAGATAGTACAATATTATATCAAATGAAATTTCATCATTCCCCAAAGGTAGTAGAAGTACAAGCACAATGCAGGAAAAGGCATGTAAGAGTTACGAAGAAGAGTCTTTTTGGGAAGACATTACAAAGAACAAGAAGAATGGGTAACTACTGCTTTGCATCATCCCAATTAGACAACACAAAGGTACATTTATGAACAACAACACACACATGACATAATATGTAATGACATATAGAAGAAGTGAGATTAAAATATAATAAAGTTTAAGATATTGTGTTTCCTTTATCACCTTGTGCCAATGGAGGAAAAATGGTTGTTTAAATAAATCTATAAAAAGTAGATAACATGTAGCACATCATGAGGGAAGAACATTGCAATAGGAAAACACATAGAATCTATTTTACAAGAGGAGATAGTCAAGTGTATTGCTTGCCCCCCATCTTGGTCTATAATGTTTAGAGAAGGTGGGAAACTCATAAGAGGAGCAATATCAAGCACAAAAGATGGAACAATAGCCATTTCTAAACAAGGACCATGATATGAAGATAGATAAATTTGTTTGTCACAAGGAGTGATAGATAATTATTGTGAAAGCATAGCTGGTAAATCATGATCAATATCAATAGTATCATACATGTCATTAGAATTACTATCATGAATATCATTGTTAGCATCAAGAACATCATTATCAAGAGAATATTGTTAATCCAAAATAATTGTAATAGAATCTAAGATACAAATAGAATTTCCATGTTTGTTCAATTTTACCTTATTTAAATTCACTTCCTCCATTGGCTCAAGCATGGGTTGGTCAAAGTGAAGTGAAGCATGAGTAGGTGTATGAGGTGAAGCAATATTATGAGAAGAATTTTGACAGGATTTGGCATGACACTTACAATGGTGGTCATGGGCATGACAGTTGCATTTTTTTTTTCTATAAATTTGGTTTGGGTCAGGATCAATAAACATCGACCCCTTTTCTTCTTTAAGAGGAATAATAGAAGGAACTAGACTAGGTTGAGAGATTTATTGAGGAGAATTTGTATAAGAAATAGGAGGTGGAACATGAGGTGTAGGTGGTGTAGGAAGAATTCCACATCTAGTACAAAGAGATGGAACATCCTTGGGTTTGGTAAGTTCACAAATATTCGAGACCTTGTAAGCTTGTTATGATTGAAAGAGATGGCCAGGATAGACTTGAGTTGGTTGAGGAATAGAAGGCCAAAATAAATCATTGTCAATTGAGTCTTGAGGCACTAAAGGTTGATAAAGAATATTGTTAACGATCATTATTTAGCCCTTATGAGGAAATTTGAGACATTGATGAATAGGAGAAGCCACATATTTCATGGAGGTAAGCCAAGTAAGACCAATTTTGACTTGAAATTGATTAGAAGTTAGGATGAAATTGAATGTAACATTTAAAGTTTTAACACCAAGGTCAACAGGAAATGAAATGGAACCATGAGAAGGATAAAGGAAACCATTGTAAGTTTGTATCATAACATTAGATCAATCATAGAAATCATGTTTCAATCAACTACTATAAATATGTTCTTTAGTTATAACACCATGAAAGTGGTATAAATAAGGATACCATAGGAAGGAAGGCTATCAAACCTTGCAAAAATATAGAGGGGACCATCAGGTGCTTTAATTATCTTAGTACAGTCAAAGGTAATGCAAGGATGAGATGGAGGTTTAGGTTTAACCTTCTCAACTTGGGTGAACACATTATTAGCTTAATTTATTTTGTCATTGTAGTCAATGCAAGGAGTAGAATAAGGTTGGGTAAGATCAATGGTATTGGCTGAATGAGATGGAAAAGGGTTGGTGTAGATTTACAAATTTTGGTTGGGAGGTGCCATGGATTTGTTTCCTTGATCATTTTCATTTTCAATAGATATAGCATTAGAATCAATAAGATCTTGAATAATATTTTTCAAATGGTAACACTCTTCAATATCATGACCGAGTTGACAATGGTATTGGCATAAAGCTTTGGGATCAAAGTATTTAGATTGAGGTTTGGTTGTGGCAATGGGTTTGACATGAGGAAGTATTAAAACATGAACATTAATTAACTTCAACATCACATTATGTTAATATTCAGAAAGGTGAGTGAAATCATGAGCAGGTTTAAAGATAGATAACAAAGGAGCCACACATTTGGATGCTACTTCCACTTGTTCATCAACAGTGTTGGATGAGTTATCAATTTTGATGAAATTTTTGGGTTTCTAAAATTTGTTGAATTTTTTGGATGCGACATCACTCTTATCAATAGAAATAGGAGCAATGGTTCTCTCAAATTGACTCACTTGAAGTTGATAATGATGAAACATTGTGCACAATTGAGGAAAAGAAGAGAATTCGGAAAGAAAGATCTTAGATCTAAATTCTTTTTGTAAATTAGCAATAAAAATGTGTTGCACATCAATATCAGGCACATGAGAAGAAATATGAGCATGTAAAGGCTTAAATCTACCAATGAAATTACTTACTTTTTATCTAACACCTTATTTACAATGCATTAAATTAGTCAAAGAGATTTGAGGACCAATGTTGTTTTGAAATTGTTGAATAAAAGCATTAGAAATATTTTGAAAGGAACCAATGGAATAAGGAGTCAAAGAATGATACCATCACAAGGCTTTGTATTGAAAGATTATAGTAAAAAAAATTTCCATGAACCAATGATCATGAGAGAAATCACTACACAAGGTCTGAAGAGTTTTGACATGAGTCAAAGGATCACCCCTACTTTTATAAGTCTCAAGGAGAAGAATCTTCATATTTTATGGGATAAAAACATGGATAATATCCAAAGATAAAGGACTAGAAATATCACAAGTAGGAAAGTTAAACTTGGATTGAGTCATGGAGGTAATGTTTTGGTGCAAAGAAGATGGTTTTTGAGCCAAACTATTAATGGTAGAATTAGTAGAAAGGATGGTAGTATTGGAAACATGATAAATATTAGTAGCATTGGGAATTGAAGGAATGGTTGAATATGAAAAAGGGATACTATGGTAAGTGGGTATGGATGAAGGAAATGAAACACATGGAACACTTGAAGATATAGAAGGAAGAATTGGATTAGGAAGACTCACATGTGTAGGAGTGAGATTTTGAATTAAGGTTGTTATGATAGGTGGATCATAAGTGGACACACTAGGGATGGAAGTGGAGATAGGAAATGAGGTCACAATATTTGTAATAGGTGGAATGAAGGCTAAATATTGATCACAACCCATAATAGGCTTAACATTAGTATGGCTGAGATGAGAAATTCTATGCAAGATGTTAACACCATGTCCATTAGTATAAGATTCCTTAAGCCTTCTAGAATGGAAAGAACCTTATGATTAGAGTTTTATTGACCTAACCATGTTGGAAAATGATGTTGTGGAGAACTAGAGATCACTTAAGGTTTTTCATTCATGGAAACACTTATGCTAGAGTGATCACATGATGATAAGTTCAGTATTGGAGTCACAGTCATGAAAATGACTAAGTCCAGGATCAGGGTAACAGGGTATAGTGTTACAGTTTTGGTTAGCAATGGAAATGTATGAGGTATTATGGCCTATGAAGTTAGTAGAAGGTATTTTTGGATATTCATATGATTTAGTTAAGAGCACATGAGTTTGGTGATCAGATCAGTGAGATTCAGTAATCTAAAGGTATTCAAAGACAAAGATTCAATATAACAAGGCATATGAGCAATTGTAAAGATTAAGGAAAGGTTAGAAGATATGATAATGTGCTAAGTTAGGTGAATGGAGTATATTTCCAACAATTGGGTAATATATGATCGTCAAATTCATTCTTATCCTTTACATAATTAATTATTATATTTTGTATGATATTTGTGAAGCCGAATGGATGGCAATTTTTGTATAAGTATAGAGTTCTTTTATGAAAGCGATATGTATTGTGATTATGATGATGAAGTAAGGTTGCTAATCTAAGAGCAGAGATCAGATGTGAGATCAGTAAGAGACAAAGCTATAAATGGAACTATCTAAGCAAGATAAGCACTTGCATTATTGACATTTTGGAGAACTCTTTGTAATAGTTTTTTATTGTAAGAGTTTTTTGCTCACCACCTTTAACCAGGTGTTTTGTATATCCCTAATAGGGTTTTGTAATCTTTTAACAAGGAAATGTACTATGTAATCATCAAATCCTAATAGGGCTAGATCTCCTAACAGGGATACAATACTTTAAAGCATAGTTGTGGGTACCATCTCCACCGGGGTTCTCCCTTGGACAAGGTTTCCTTGAGAACAAATCATGGTATCATGAGTTATGTTTTATGTTTTATTGTTCTTTTCATTTCAGCAGTGTTATGGTTTATTTATAATTGGTTAAAGTTTAATTTACAATTTAGTAATACTGATTCACCCCCCCTCTCAGTATTACCTAATCCTAACAATTGGTATCAGAGTTATTGGCCCTTGGAGAGAAAGCCTAACAACTTAAGGGAGATCATAATGGATTTGAAAAGTTTTCAAGAGAACTTTGAAGTAGCACTTCAAGATCTAGACAAAGAGAAGGCTGAGAATGGTATACTAAAATTTAAATTGAGAAGAGTAGAAGGTTTCATCAGGAAACTAAAGAAACAATTTGAAGCTTCAAGATATCAGAAACAAGATCTTATGGACAAGATCCAAGAAGATTCAGACAATGATACATCAGATCAAGTGAAGAGGTTGGAGCAAGAAAAAGAGGAGATCAATATTTTGATGATAAAATAGATTCAACATGAAAAGGATGCTAGGAACAGAGTTGAAGAATCACTGAAAGTAGAAAATGAGCAGATAGGACTAATGAAGACTAAAATTGACCACTACAAGATAAATATCAGGAAATGAAGTACAATCAGACCATTAAAGGTGAAATCACTCAAGCCAAAATACACATTGAGAAGTTGCACATGAGTAGTGACAAAATTGATGAGCAAAGAGCAAGACAGAAACCTAAAGGAGACATGACTAGATTTGGATTCAATGAAGCAAAAAGTTCTAAAACCAATGAAGAAGAAAGTGGAGTAAAGAATGAAGAAAGACCTACTCATGAAGAACCTAAAGAACAATTCAGACCTTTCAAAGGAAGATGCTTTGGATGCAAGAAAGTTGGACACATGAAAAGAGATTGCAGAAGTAAAGGTACCTCTAAAACCTTTACCAACTACTATTTTAACTATTATGAGAATGGACACAAGAAAGAAGATTGTAGAAAACCAAATTAGTCTAGGTACAAGAAAGATTATGTCAGAGAAGAATCAACAGCCAAGATCACATGTCAAAAATGCAACAACTTCGGACACACTGCAAGGTTTTGTAAACTACAAGTAAATCAGGATAGAAGGAGACCTCCTACATGTTACAAATGCAACAACCTTGGACACATTGCAAAGTTTTGTAGATACAATGGAGAGGAAAATAGAAGAGGACCACCTCCTATGGTTATAAGAAGATCTAATAAATTGAGAGGACCACCTCCTATGGTTATAAGAAAGAATGTTGGTGACAGTGGTAAGAGTCTTAATGAATATATGAGTGAATTTGAGAATCAATTCAAGAAATCAGAGAGCAAGGAGGATGACAAGATATGGAAGGTGAAAGTTTTAAACAAAGCATCAATTTAGGGAGAGATAGTTGATGATACCGTGTCTTTGCATGATGAGTTGTTTGAGGCATCGACCTAGAAGGTTGCATGGTCTTAAGGGGAGCATTGGATACAGAGAATAGAATATATCTAGCCCTTGTATATGTGGATTAAGATCATGCAAGCTTAGGTATGGTGTGTGTAGACACTTTGGAGTCTTTGTATGAGAGTGCAACACTTGTAGATTAATTCTACATGTTCGTGAGTTTTATGTTGACTGGACGGGATTTGAAGTTGAGCTAATTGTGTTTAATGCACTCACTCAACTTGAAAAGGATAAAATGGCTTGGAAGATATCATTTCTACACCATTTAATTATCAACAACTAAGCAGAGTGAAGCTGTGAAGAATTGCAGTGATCTAGCAGAGATATTTCATAACCGCATGAAGCAAAGTGTCAGATTCAAGCGTGTTTAAGGTATTTAGACCTTATCTCATAGAGAAGTTATGGATGCACCAGTAGTTTATGATGTTGTGGATAGACCTAGGTACAAATTCAAGAGACATCCATTCAATTCTTGTGAGGATGACCTGGAAGGAGTGTTTTCACAAACCCCCTTAGGCATATTTCATGTAGAAGACATTAGGGCATACATACACTTCAAGTATGAAATCATTGGAGATGTAAAAATTTACAATGAATTAGATAGCATGATAGAAGTAGATGGATCCATGGTTGAATAATTTAGACACCTAAAATATCAATCCATCATTAAGTTAACCCTACTCATAGAATTCACAAAAGTTGAATGTTTAAAATCATCCTTAGAAGAGTACATGATCAATTTGTTTGGATTGGAGAACAAACAGTAAAGATTTGTGCATAGATGATTCATGAGATTACAGACATTGATAATGAAGGAGCCCTACCTATATTAGAAAATAATTTGAGGAAATAGGCAAAAATCCTAACCTATTCCAAGTGGGATAAGAGGGCGATGACAGTCAATGACATCTTCCAGCAAGATGTTAGGTTGGTAGCAATGTTGTTGGGTTACAATTTGTTTTATAGTAGCAGACCAAAATCTATATCAGCTGGAGTTGTTATGATGGCATACAAAATGGTGAAGGAAAGCAAGAAATATAACCTCTGTGAAGTACTTGCACAACAATTTCTTGAAAATGTAAAAGTGATAAATAAATATAGGACTAAAACATTTAGGTTTGGGTCCTTGTTAGTCCATATGTACATCCACATCATTCATAAGTTTCCTGGCATGCACCCTAGGGCATGGAAAGAAGATGCACCTACTAGAATTCAAATTTCAAAGAGCTAAAGGAGACATGACAAAAATTGGATTGATGGTGAGCTATTTTCCATGAAAAAAATATTACAAAGGAAAATGAAGGAAAGGTATAGAATACCTGACAACATTGTTGAGAAATATGAGGACACTATCTATTTCATGGTTGAAACTAATTATGTTTTCTTTGAGGCAGTGGAACCAAGGATGAAATGGTGTTACCCCATGGGATATGAAGTAAGTGTTGAGGTTCTAACCATGCAGGTAGAGCTTATACTGGTAGTAGAAATAGACCCTACACAAGAAAGATGGGGAACATATAGAGAGAAATATGAAAAAGTCAGAGAAGAGAAAGAAAAAGTAACAAGAAAAAGGAAAATTAGTAAAATTGTGGAGGATATCACTGCTAAAGTAGGAATCACTACAAAGAAGTTGATAGACGTGAGAAATAAGATGGAAGCATCCTCAAGCATAGTCATTGATGCTTATGTTCCTTCAAAAGAAGAAAAGATAGAAACTCCTACTATTGATATTGTTGACTTGTTAGCTTCACAAGAGGAGGTAGTACAAGAAGTTGTGCCTGTAATCATTCCTAGAAGATCTACAAGATCAAGCAAGCAGGACAGTCCTAAGGAGAAAGAGGTAGAAGTAAAGAGGAAGAAGAAAGAGGAAAAGGTTCCTGAGAAATAATAAGAAAAAGTAGCACCAAAGGATCCACAAACCTTGAAAAAACCTAACCTTAAGTCACTATAGAAAAGAG
Source organism: Chamaecyparis obtusa (assembly GCA_027943335.1). NCBI lineage: Eukaryota > Viridiplantae > Streptophyta > Pinopsida > Cupressales > Cupressaceae > Chamaecyparis > Chamaecyparis obtusa. Next base: position 198,723 of record BSBK01000917.1, read on the forward strand.
TGATTAAGGATGGAAACCTGAAAATAGTAGATAGGTATTATGAGAGATATGATCTTGAGAATTAGTCACTCATTAAAGATACTATCATTGAGTATCTCTTAGTTTTCAAGAAAAACTTGCTAGAAATTGAAGGGAGTATTCCTAAAGAACTATACAACAAATTGGAAATCCAGAAGTAGTTGTGATGCAGGGGCATCCAAGGTTAAGGAAGGGGCATTCTTTGTCCTCTGTGAAACTGCATGGGGTGTTGGTATTTTGGCTGGTGTTACTCAGTTGCAGCCTTGAATGACGGCCTCGGTCATTGAAGGAAGCTCGATCACTAAAGGAATTTGATAGTCTCTGGTGCTTGGTGAAAGTGTTACTTGATCATGCCTGTGGTGCTCGGTGATGCCTGGCATGCTCGGTTAATTCACTGTTGCTCGGTAGTTTTGGCTTACCGATTGGATTTTTGTGTGATTTGTTGAGCTAACTTGGTGCATTTATTGTTGGTAGCTATTTTTATAGGCTGACATGCTGAATTAAATATTTGTATACATTTGTAAGCCAACTTGTATGGCATTTAATTATTTGTTTAGGGAGTTAAGGGTTTCATACAGCTGACTTGTGGCTGATGACTAGTACTTATAGGATGTTTGGGTAGATGTTTAGGGAGATCATGGAGATGATAGAGAGATCAAAGATCATAGAGTTTCATGACTTGGAAGACTTAGTGAATCAGATCTGAGGTTCTGAAAGCTGGAGTTGGTGAAGTTGTGGAAAGGATCTTGCATGATCTTGTAGATCAGATTGTGATCTGATAGTTGTTTATAGTAGAGCTAGTGGTTTGTACACTTAGAGATAAGGGGATTGCTTGGAGGCTTGCGAGCTCAAGTTAAGATCTGCCTTAGAGTTTCCATCAGCTTCTGATTGTCTTCAAAGCTGAACTAGCTGAGATTGTATCAGATCTATTGTGGATCTTGCAAAATTGTTTCTATTTGTAATTGGCCCTAACTCGGAAGGCCTTACAGTCAGGCATGTTAATGAAAATTACTTGAAATAATTGTTGTTTTATCTATTGTGTTGAATATTTCACTATGTAAATTCTATTGGCTACAAGGTTTGGATTTTCCTTCATTGGATCCACCATCCTTGACTGCATCAAGTGGTATTAGAGCTGAAGTTTTGTTCCTATGGGAGATGATAGTTGATCTTTTGAAGTGAAGGTTAACCTAGCAAGGCTGATCTTGCAAAGTTGATCCTATTGGAGTAGAGATTGTGTGCAATCTGGATTGTAGATCTGGAGCACTGAACTTATGGATCTTTCCCTAGTTGTTTGTTCAAGGTGGCAAGTTGAGATCTGACTTGTACACAACTTAGAGATTTCCACAAGGTGGTCGGTGAGGGTTTATTACAGAGGGTTTTTTTTTTTGCATATCTTTAAGGACACCTCTGAGAAGATTGGACCCTAGAGCTATTGCAGATCTTTGGGATGCTATGGAATCAAAGATTTTTGATAAAGTTAGATTGGATGTTAGATCTGAGATAGAATTGATGAAGAATGACATGGTCACCAAGATCATGAGAGTTGTTGCTGGTATACCTTAGAATGTTGGTACTGAAGATGGCTATGAAGAAGCTGCTGAAGAATTTGAAAATGTTGGATCTAGTGGTGATGACTAGAGGAACAGATTTGGTGAAGACAAAACTACTTGGTTACATAGATCTGGAGCTCGGTCTGGTAGTAGTTACCAAATGAAAGTTTCTACTTTATCTGGTACTTTGAAGTCTGACAATCGGATTGATTGGATTGGTGAACTTGAAGATTTATTTGAGCTGGAAGAAATTGAAGATCCTCTTTGGGTGAGATTAGCATAGACAAAGTTGAAATGACATGTTTCTCTTTGGTGGAAAGAACTACAAAGAGATAGAGAAGATGAAGGTGAAACAAAGATCAATCGGTGGAGGTTGATGGTGACTAAGTTGAAAGCTAAGTTCATACCTTCTGACTATGAGCTTGACTTGTCTAAGAAGTTGAAGAATTTGAAGTAGAAGGATTTGTCTATTGAAGATTATACCAAGGAGTTCTACAAACTTAATATTTGGTCTAGACACTGAGAGCTTGGTAAGGAAAAGGTAGCTCGGTATGTGAATGGTCTAAGATTCAATATTCAAGATGAGCTTGGTATGCTGAAGATTGATTCTATTGAAGATGCTTATCAGTATGCTTTGAAGGTAGAAGATAAGTTGAAGAGGAAACAACCTAGTAACTCTTTAGGGAAAGAAAAGATTGATCACTTGGTGAAGGATAATCCAACTAATGCAGAAGATGAATAGAAACCTGTGGAACTGAAGAAGAAGCAGGTAGAGTTATCTTTAAGGGTGAATGCCATAACTATGGAGAGGAAGGGCACTGTTCTTTTGAGTGTACATAGAAGAAGGTTTACCGACTAACTGCTGTGATGAATGAGAACATTTAGAATGAACCTGAATCAGAGAACTTGCTGCTTCGGCGAACATTGCTCAGTACAAAGGAGGAACCTTGTCAGAGGAGTAACTTTTTTAGAACCTGATGCAAGTCTAAAGGTAAACTTTGTGATGTTATTGTTGATAGTGGTAGTACTAATAACCTTGTTGCTGAGGACATGGTTTAGAAACTTGTGTTGAATAGAATGAAGCATCCTTGTCCTTATAGGATTGGCTAGTTACAAGATGCTCATGCTTTGGAAGTAAGAGAACAATGCTTCATTGATGTTCAAATTGGGCAGTACAAGGATCTTGTGTTATGTGACATTGTGAAGATGAATAGTTGTGATATATTTCTTAGTAGACCTTGGCAATATGATTGCAAAGCTATTCATGACTGTGTCTGAAATGTGTTTATTGTTGAGAAGGATGACATGAAGTTTTCACTGATGTCTTTGATGGATGTACAACGCTCGATAGGACAAGCCTAAGTATTGGTAGCCAAGTTGAGATTATGGATCCAAAGCAAATGAATGATTAGTATGGAGAACTGACCTATGTTTTATCAAGGAAAGACTTGAAGAGATAGAGGAAATTGAAGTGGAAGAATTTGCAAGCAGAAAAGATGGAGGACTTATATGTGAAGAACTAGTTCGGGATTTATGTGTTGAATCCTAGAAGATGTTCTTCTCACATATGAACATATTTTGGAAGCTGGGGTGTCTGACGTAGGGGCATTCTTTGTCCTTGGTGAAATTGCATGGGGTGTTGGTATTTTGGCCAGTGTTACTCGGTTGCAGCCTTGACCGACGACCTCGGTAATTGAAGGAAGCTTGGTCACTAAAGGAACTTAGTAGTCTCTGGCGCTTGGTGAAAGTGTTACTTGGTCATGCCTGTGGTGCTCGATTGACACTGGTGCTTAGTGATGCCTCATGTGCTTAGTTAATTCACTGTTGCTCGATAGTTCTAGCTTACCGACTAGAGTTCTGTGTGATTTGTTGAGCTGACTTGGTGCATTTATTGTTGGTAGCTATTTTTATAGGCTGACATGCTGAATTAAATATTTGTATACATTTGTAAGCTGACTTGTATGGCATTTAATTATTTGTTTAGGGAGTTAAGGGTTTCATCCAGCCGACTTATGGCTGATGACTAGTACTTATAGGATGTTTGGGTAGATGTTTAGGGAGATCATGGAGATGATAGAGAGATCAGAGATCATAGAAGTTCATAACTTGGAAGACTTAGTGAATTAGATCTGAGGTTCTGAAAGCTAGAGTTGGCAAAGTTGTGGAAAAGATCTTGCATGATCTTGTAGATCAGATTGTGATTTGATAGTTGTTTGTAGCAAAGCTAGTGGTTCACACACTTGGACACAAGGAGATTTCTTGGAGGCTTGCAAGCTCAAGTTAAGATCTGTGTTAGGGTTTCCATCATCTTTTGATTGTCTTCAAAGCTGAACTAGCTGAGATTGTATTGGATTTGTTGTGGATCTTGCAGAATTGTTTCTATTTGCAATTGGCCCTAACCGAGAAGGCCTTGCAGATGGGCATGTTATTGCAAATTACTTGAAATAATTATTGTGTTATCTGTTGTGTTGAGTATTCCACTGTGTAAATTCTGTTGGTTGCAAGGTTTGGATTGTCCTTCATTGGATCCACCATCCTTAACTGCATCAAGGTGGCATAATCAGAAGATGAAAACATAAGGAATAAAGCTATTGAGGAAATGTTACCCATTATCTCAATACAAGAAAGGGAGAGGATTATAAATGCATTGAAACCCTTGTTGAGGACAAAGGCCAGACTAGTAAAAATAATGGCTAGGAAATATGATGAGGTGATTGAGGACACTCAGAAGGAATTAGATCAGATCCTAATGAGTGATATGCCAAAGAAGACATCACCTCCCAAGGTCACCAAGCCTACATCTTTAGGTTTGGGAAAAAGTTCCAAAGTAGTGTTTGAAAGTGTACAAGACAACATGCAACCAAATTTCTTTGTCTCTGGTGTGCTTGTGACCCTTGACACTTCACATGATGTAAGTGATCCATTTATGGATAATTTAGATAGTGTGATGGAAGCTGGAGAACAAGAACAGATAGAGGAAGAGAAAATAGAGGAGAAAGTACAGGAGAAGGAAATACAATAGGAAGAAAAGAAGATACCAGAATAGAAAAAGTTGCTGAGGTTAAAATAGACAATCTTTATTGTTGGCAAGTATGGCCAAACCAAAAAGTTATGATGTAGATAGTATGGATGAGGATGAGCTTATGAGGCTATCCTTCATGGCCTTCGTCAAGGTTAAAGAAAGGCCAGTATAGAAAGGGGACAAAATAATAAAGGTAATGGCTAGGGCTTTTGAAACAGTAAACAAGCTACTCCCCTCACTAATTATCTTTCAAGAAAAGGATGAAATTGAAAATATTGGTACAGTATTAGATAGCTTTGATAGTCACTTTGACTCATTACTAAAGACTATAGAAGACAAGGCATAGAAAACATTTATGGAGAATAAGTTGAGAGAAGTCTATCAGTCCATTTCATGGGACTTAGACATTCTCAAGGCTACTACTCTTAAGGCCAAGAGTTGTGTAGCACAAGGCAAGAAAATTTATAGCTACTACATAAATCCTTGTAGACATGTAAATATCATTGAGGAGATTATAGCCAGGATAGGGATACTCTTGATAGTTTGATGGACAGTTATGAATCATCTTCACTAATTGTGAGCGAAATGTATAAAGAGACATCCAAGTTGCTAGACAAGATTAGTGTACTAGAAATGGAGAAAGGGAGAGTTGCAGATAGATTTGGCTTGTTAAGAAGCCTATTGACCCCTAAGCTTTCAATTCTTGAGACTCATCTTTCAAAGATGGAAAAGGTTGAGAGATCAATGACTTTGTCTACACCTACTGAGCTTAAGGCAATAGAGACCACTTCATATGCACTAAATGGACTAATCCATGTCAATGAGCTACTGATAAAGTCATGGGCTGAGGAAGTAAAGACCTTAGAAAACTCCTTCCAAGATGTTTTAAAACTGGTGAGTAAGCACTAAATATTTTTGTGCTTAAGTTTTTGAAATTTTGGAATAAACCTTTGCCATTGATGTCAAAGGGAGAGGAAGAGAAAGAGGAAAAATGTAAAGAGTAAAAGGAAGAAAAGAAAAAATAGTAAGAAGGAGAAAAAGATGTGTAAAACAAAAAAAAAAAGTAGAAAAGAGAAAATGAAAAGAAGAGAGTTGTATTTTGACACTTAGTCATTTTTCTAAGTGTTGCCATCAATGCTAAAGGGAGAGATTATTGGAAAATGATGTTATGGAGCACTAGGGATCACTTAAGGGATGTCATTCATGGAAAAACTTATGCTAGAGTGATTGCATGATGAGAAGTTCAGTACTGGAGTCACAGTCATGAAAATGACTAAGTCCAGAATTAGGGTAACAGGGTACAGTGTTATAGTTTTGGTTAGCGATGGAAATGTATGAGGTGTTATGTCATGTGAAGTTAGTAGAAGGTATTTTGGGATATGTATATGCTTCAATTAAGAGAACATGAGTTTTGGTGATCATATTAGTAAGATTCAGTAATCTGAAGGTATGCGAAGACAAAGATTCAGTATAATAGGGCATATGAGTAGTTGCAAAGATTAAGACAAGGTTAGCATATATGATAACATGCTAAGAGAGGTGAATGGAGTATATTGATGACACTTGGGTAATATATGATTTCCAACTTCATTCTTATCCTTTACATAATTAATTATTATGTTTTGTATGATATTTGTGAAGCCGACTGGATGGCAGTTTTTGTATAAGTATAGAGTGCTTTTATGAAAGTGATATATATTGTGATTATGAAAATGAAGTAAGGTTACAAATCTAAGAGTAGAGATAAAATGCAAGATTAGTAAGAGACAAAGCTATAACTAGAACTATCTAGGCAAGATAAGTGCTTGTATTGTTCACATTTTGGAGAACTCTTTGTAATAGTTTTTTATTGTAAGAGTTGTTTGCTCACCACCTTTAACCAGGTGCTTTGCATATCCCTAATAGGGTTTTGTAATCCTTTAACAAGGAAATGTACTATGTAATCATAATCTCCTAATAGGGCTAGATCTCCTAAAATGGATACAATACTTTAGTGCATAGTTGTGGGTACCATCCCCACTAGGGTTTTCCCTTGGCCAAGGTTTCCTCAAGAATAAATCATGGTATCATGAGTTATGTGTTATGTTTTATTGTTCTTGTAATTTCAGAAGTTTTATGGTTTATTTATAATTGGTTAAAGTTTAATTTACAATTTAGTAATATTGATTCACCCCCCCTCTCAGTATTACCTAATCCTAACAAACCATTGTTCAAACTTTTCAAAGTCATGGGAAAGTTTTTGGACTTGGACAAGAGGAACCCTTAAAGCTTCATCTTCATCATGAGAAGAATGAGGAGATTTATTTTCCATGATAGGATTTATATGATTAAGAATCATGTTGGTCTCATCAAGATTTCTAAGATAGAAGGAGGAATCATAATCAAATGAACCCATAAGTCTACAACTTATTCTAACCAGAAGGCTATAGTTTGGACTCAAAGTGATAAAAATCATGGACAAGGGAATGAACAAAAATGAAAATTGAATGAAATATGCAATCCAAAAGAAAGTCTTTTATGAAAATAACATTAACTATCAAACATGTAATGAAAATAATATACAAGTAGATTTGATTATGAGGAAAAATGTGCAATGAAGATATGAATATATAGATCTAGATTCATAAAATGTAGTAAATACATGATAGAAATAGTAACTAACACAATGCATAAAAATTATATCTAGATGTCTTAATGTATAAAAAGAGAATCTAAGACCAAGTCAAAAGAGGAAATATCATAAGTTGGGTTCATCAAAATGTATAATATAAAATGGTGAGAAATGGTGGGAATGGAGATCACTCACCAAGGTATATTATAACATTAGGAATATCCCCAAAGGCTCACCCTCAAACTAATTTAATTAGCTCAACCCCAAAAAGATAAGGGAATGCTAATGCAAGACCTAGATTTAAGGATGAGTTTTTGGGGAAATAGGTATTCCTTTATGTTGGAAAAATGGTCAGCGCTCCCCTCAGGAATCGTGACATGGCTTAACTACCTCCTCTGTCTTCTATGAGTCTAGTGGTTGTACCGGGCATTAACAGTTTGATCTTTTGGTGCAACGACAACCATAGCTTGTAACAAGTGGTATCAAAGCTTGGTCATAGGTTTGAATCCCCTCAGGTAATGCTGAGGAGGAGATTGTTGGCAAAATGGTCAGCACTCCCTTCAGGATTCATGACATGGCTTAACGGCTTCCTATGTCTTCTATAAGTCTAGTGGTTGTATCGGGCATTAATAGTTTGATCTTTTGGTGCAACGACAACCATAGCTTGTAACACTTTATATTTAATTAACTAATTAAAGTATGAAAATTTGGTGTTATGATAAAGGAAATGAGAAAAGACAATGCATGAAATCAGATCTGATCTCTAAAATTAAGTGCAAGAGGAAAATAGATAGAATAGATTCACCTTGAATTTAGAAGAGGAAAAATGACCTTCAGATCTGAATTTGACTATTACGGAGTGCCAGAATCAGTTGTAACTCCAGATCTAAGACTCTGATGCTTATAACTCTCTACCATACAATTTTTAGCCAAAAAGTATAGGAGAAGGTCAAAAAAGTTAACCTAGTCCTAGACAATGTTGTAAAAGTTGACCTCCTCCCTGTAGGTCCAAATCTGATGAAAATTTTGGAGGGTCTACGACTTTGTTTGAGATTCCCCAGACTAGATTCACAACTCCCAAAACTATTCTTGCACAAAGAAAAAGGTAAAATAGTTGTGGAAAGGGTTCTTTGGTCAAACCCCTATATAGGAATCAACCTTGGAATGAAATTGAAATTTCATAAAGGAAAGTAATGTAAACAAGATAAATGTTAGATGTGTTAGAATAACAATGTCCGAATCAACTGAGAGGGGAGTGGGGTGAATCAATTGATTCAAAACTTATTAAAAATAATTCTAATTATAACCTTATACTCAATTGAATGTAAAACAACTATAACACAATAACACCAATATTTGTTTTCAAGGAAAACACTATTAATGGAAAAACCCTGGTGGAAATGATGCCCACAAATTAGTACTATGAGTATAGTAATACGGTAAAGAATTATAGCCCTGTTAGGAGATGATTATTACTATAGTACAATCCCTATTAAAGAAAAGACCCTATTAGGAGTCAAAACCCTATTAAAAGTATTACAACGGGTTGTATGGTGAAAATGTGACCACACTTCTATGAATCCTTACATGCAAGAAAACTCAAGAATGAGCTCTCACAAATTGATCCATAGCTCTTTATGCATGGAGTTGCAAGATTTGTAAAATTGCTCTTAGCTAGAGTTATAAACTCATGATCTTGCTAGTCAACCACACAATGAGAGATTCCAAATCAAAGACAAGGGCAACAATGCCAATATCTCCAATGAAATCAATATGGATGCAATGCAATGCAAACTAATCTATGAGAATGAAAGATGCAAGCTATGCTATAAAAGGAAAATACAAGTGTTACAAATCCTCCTATTAAGCTATGTGAGATTAATCTATTGCATAAAGGAAATCTATACTAAAAATGCCATGATTATGCAACTATAATGTAAGAAAACAAGCTAAATGAAATGCAACAACAATGTCTTCAAAGCTTGAATGCAAGAATGTCTTCAAAGAGCTCCAAATGACCTAGAAAACCTGCAGCATAACATTAGCATAAAAACTTAAGATATGAAAATGAAGAAGAGAGCTCTCCTTTTATAAGAAATGAGATGAAAATGGACCATTGAGATTAAGAGGCAAAAGACTTAATCAACGGTGGAGAAAAAAAGAAGCTTGATCCTTGTGCACAAATATCCTCCACTAGGAAAATAGGAGTTGACTTTTGTGTTCATATGAGACAAAAAGTGTTTTTTCTCTCTTTTTATAAAAAAAAAATAATACTTTATTTGTGCAACATACGATAAGAAGAAAAGTGAGGATTTTTTATTTAAATAAAAGGGGAGGAAATTCTTTTTAATTAAATAAAGGCTTAGGATAAAGTGATTTTATTATTTAATTAAAAGAGATTTTTAATTAAAAAGGGAGAATGTTCTCTTAATTAAATAAGATTTTTATTTTTTCTTTTTTAAATTAAATAAGGCTCAAACCTTAGGAAATATTGAATTGATTATTATTTGATCAAGGAAATTGATATAATTGATATTGTTGATATTTGAAAATATTGATTCAGGGATTTGATAAATTGCTGAATGGGGGCCCAAAGTCTAGGCGACCATTTTAGGGTGCATACATTTGCCCCTCTTTGACTAATGTGTGATCATTACGGGAATACATGTAGTCAAAGAAGAATTAAAATGTGAGATGAATTTGGGATCACAAAACAACTCAGATGTGTGGTCATTTTGGGAACACATCAGGACAAAGATAAGCAAAAAGACAAGACCAACACTATCGCTGCTAGGTGCAAATCAAGCCTTAGACAAAAATATCACCATTGATGCTAGGCAATAATCAAGTCTAAAAAAATAGGAGATAAAAATCAAAAGACAAAATCACCACCATCACTGCTAGGTGATAATCAAGTCTAAAAATAAGAATCTCAAGCTGAGCTGAATGATAAAGTTGAATCAAAGATTAAAGCTGATAGGTACTACCCCCTCAGAATTGAAATCAAAATCAGATAGAGGAGAACAAAAAATTGATAAACCTGATCAAGTCATAATAAATCATAATCGAAGGATGGAGCATGATAGGATAACCATCAAATAGTGAAGACATGCCCCAGGTTGACTAGGTTTGACTAGGAAAGATATAGGATAAAAATCAAGTCAAACCTCAGAGAAAGGAAGTGAAAGGGGTGAATGAAAGACTAGAAGTTTGGAAGACATGGAAAGGAAGAAATTCTATCAAAGATCAAAGAATTATGCCTCAAAAGGTTATTCAACTACGTAGAAGAATGAGAAAGCTTGGAAACGTGATTCGGATTTAAATTTTGAGTCCAAAAATGGATAGAAAATGATGTGATATGAAAGACCAGAAATGAAAAATATGATCAAGAAGAATCAGAAAATGAGCACAGTTGACCAACTAGTCCATAGATGATAAAAAGGAGAGCTCTCTCCATATGCAAGATGCAAAAACTAAACTATGATGAACCTAAGAATGCAAGCTGCTATGAAAGTGGTTGACTTGCAAGGTCACAACACCTATAGACATCCAATAATCATCATCGAGCTTTATTGGTAGCATCGCAAGATCATACAATATACACTAGTATGACTATGTGAATCTGAATATGATCTATATCAGATAGAATGTGGAAATCCCACCTAAGCATCAAAGACATGGAGGTTAAGATGACTAATGCAGTGAGATTACCTAAGTTTGATATGGTGAGATTATGCTTGTATCAAGACACATGAAAGTCAGGATAACTAGAAGCATGCACTCGCAAAATAGTCAAGGATAATACCTTGTCAATCCATAGTGTCAAGTAAGACCAGCATAAATGCTCATGACAGTTAGGATCAACAAAATATACCCATAAGTAGATAAAGAAAGAAAACATGTTCTCATACCCTCAGTCTTCTAGCTATGCATCATCAAAAACTTCTCAGGGAGAGACCACTCATCAAAAAAATCCTCATAGATAGCACACAAAGAAAAACAAAGTCAACATATCTCAAGCGAGTTGATTGTTTAAGTGCGTGTGTGTTGGTCATAGAGTCAAACTTTGAGTATCATATCTATCAATGAGAAATATTGCATCATACTTAGACTATTAGTTAAGATATCTGATAAGTGTTAAGAAACACTCGACGCAAGGGTAGTGTTAAGAAACACTACTTGGGGTGGTGTTGAAAAACACTGGTTGGAAAATGCCCCAAGAGACAAATGCACCTAAAGGACATATGCGAACAATTATGCCCCCTAGACAAAAATAAAGACCAATTCCAGACCAAGTCAAATAAGGTCAAGGCATGATGGAGAAAGGTTCAGTGTCGAGGACACATGCTAACAAATAGGAGTGCAAAGGCCTCAAGTAGCGCCTATTTTCAAGTTTTCACCACTTGGAAATTTTTTTTATTTTTCAATTTTTTTGTATTTTTGCTACCAAGGCGCCTATTTCCAGATTTTCACCAAGGCACTTTTTCTATATTTTTTTGAATTTTTTGCATTTTAAAAATTTTTTCAGGACTTTTTATACTTTTTAGGATTTTTTCAGCATCATATATCAATTTTTTTGGTATTTTTTCAAGATCAATAAATATGTACAAAGGATGCCCCCAGATAGAATGGGCATCAAGCTCCCAAGCAAGATCACATCATGAGGTTCCAAAATGTGGCAAGGTGAGGGAAAAGATGGATGAGCAAGCTGGTGAAAGAGATGGAGGAAAGAGAATGAAGGAGAGTGAAGGGAAGAAATCCTCAAAGGCAAACTCTTCAAGAGTACCCAAGCTAAGGAAAAATTGTCATGTCAAGCACATTTGGACAAGCAATGAAAGACCAGCATAGGATAAGTCACAAAAGCGCACTGCAAAAGAAAGAAGGGATGCAATCCAAAGGAGTAGACATGTCAAGAGGCTTCATAGCATCATGTTTTACTCTTTTTTTTTATTAGATCAAGACTAAATAGGAAAAGGATAGCGAAAGGCTAGAATGAATGGAGGAAAATAAATATGAAGGCTAAACATGAATGGAATGAAAGCAAGATCATCGTAAGATAGCTCACAAGATAGCCAAATGTTTGTGTATAGTTCAACATTGTCAAGATCAAAGATGGAATGGAATGGATGAAACATGTAGAAGAACTACGCATGATGCCTGATTACCAAGTTTTCATCACGGTACTTATCCAAGGTGCCACAAGGGAGTGGTTTTCACCATAGGATGAATTTATTTCTCTTTACTTTTTCTACCAAGGTGACTGTTTCCAATTTTTCACCAAGGCACATTTTTAATTTTTTCATCATTTTTTGTTTTCTTTTTGAATTTTTCTATTTTTTGAATTTATTTTCTTTTTTTTGGAAGAAGGCAAGCTTTTTAGATAATTCTCCTTGAAAGGATAAAATATGATATGTCAAGGATTCAAAATGATATCCTCAAAGATTCAAAATGATATGCTCAAAGATGCTGATAGGGAAAGGAAGATGGATGAGAAAAAATGGAGGATAAGGTTTTATGTAAAGCGAGTGAGGTTGGAAGATAGGAGGAATAGGCAAATGAGGAAAAATGCTAGAAGGTAGAAGGATAATGAATGGAAGGATTGTGAAAGGGTAGATGAAAAGAAAAGCAAGATCAACATCAACACACACCTTGAAGGGTGGTGAGAGGGTGGAGGAAATGTGAATGAAGGAACATGGTGAATGTTTAGCAAAAATTTCGGTTCAGGTGCATGGAATTGAAGATCATTTTTGGAAGAAGATGAAGTGGAAGCCTTTGGAAGCTTGAATGTCAACTTCACTTTTTGTTCAATATTAGACTCTTTCAAGAGAGACTTGGGAATCCATATAGCCTTAGGCTTTTCATTTCTTTTGGATGATCTAGAGAGAATATCTTCAATGATAGATTTTGGAACCCATACTTGTCTTGTAGTTTTCATCTTAGATATCTCTTTTGACTTTATGCTTCCATGTCGATTAGAGGAGACATGGTGATCTTCTTTTTGTTGATGGATTCTTGTATTTCTTCTTTTTCTTGTATTGAACATTCAAGTTACTTCCAAAAGACTTGGGACTTGTGGAAGAAGAAGGATGATACGACTGGTTTAGATGGGTGGATGGATGAAAAGAATTCAAGGGTATGCATCTATGTTGATCTTGAGGAAAGATAGGAGATGGAGGGACGTAAGGACCCAAGATGGAAGGAATACATGAAGCCCTTAGTATTGGTGGAGGTGGTCCAAGGATGGATGTGGAAGATGAAAAAGGATAATCAATAAGTTCATCATCATCTATATGACAACCAAGGACATCAGCATCTTTAGAGTGAGCATTAGGATATGCAATAGGATCATGAACATCTTGAATAGGAGAAACTTCTTTGATAGGATTGTTCAGAGCTTGCAAAGACTCGGGAAAAGTAGAAAGCAGAAGCAAACATGGAATGGTAGAACAAGAAGATGGAAGACTTTGATCTTGACAAGGATCTTTGGATAGCATAAGCGTATCATTTTTCTTTGGATTTTCAATAGGCTTAACATTGGAAGTAACAACACTATTTTCAATAACCTCAATGGAAGTAAGGTCATCTTGATTGTCAATAAGCTCAATGGTGTGAGTAGTAGCTTGATCTTTCTTAGGAGAAGACTTAAGACATGGTGGAATGAATGAGGAAGGGCGTAAAGGATCGAAAGAACCATTAAATGAATGAGAGATATTATGAATAGGATTGGATGACATGGAGGGTTCTTGATCTTGATATTTCTTTATGTTATTTTCTTTATCATTTTTAAAGTCCTCTTGACATGGAGCCACTTCTAAGGACAAGGAAGTAGGTTGGAGTTGTATGGAAGACTTTGGAAAAGATGGTGAAGGACTAGCTGAAGTAGGCATTATAGCATTTAAAGGCTTAGGCTCGCTAGGTGTAGCATTATTGGAAGTATTTGCAGCCAAGTGAAGGTTAGCTTGAGTTTCTTTAAGAGATAGCCCTTGAGGATAACTATAGGGAACTGCATGAAAAGTATTAGGACTTTCATTGGATGAGGGACTTGTGAAAGATTTGGAAGACTCGGAAGCTTTAGGAAGTGTATGGTTATTGGAGGAAGTAGGGGATGGAAGGGGACCATCATAAGACAAAGGTTCATCATTAACATAATCTTGCTTGAGAGTGCAATCTTTATTTTCAGCATGAGAGTTCCTAGAGGAAGGATTCTTATAATATTTATGTTTCAAATCAGCACGGTGCATTTTATATTCCTCAACAGTAGTAGCTGGATTATAATCAAAGTATTGTTCACAAAATTCATCAAAGTTTCTTTCAAAATCTGAATCATACAGATCACCATCATGATCTTTCCAATATGAAGACCCATTTCCAGTAAGCACAATGACACGACTAGGAGGACTCTTAGGAATAGAGGTGTCATAGGTATCACTACATTGTCCATCATCATAGTCATCATAGTCATCATAGGTGGATGTGTCACTCTTCATGGAAGAGGTATCATAAGGACTATCACATTGCTCATTATGGTATGTCTTGTGAAGAGAAGTAAGACTCTTTGAAGAAGTAGAAGAAGAATGAGATCATGAAGAAGAGGAAATTGAAGACTTAGTGTAGGAAGAGGACTTGGATAATGAGGAATTCGAATAATATTTAGAAGAGTCATAATAAGATTTGGAAGATGAGGAATGTGAATAGTGTTTAGAAGAATTGTGATAAGATTTAGAATGTGAGGAATGATGAGAAGATTTAGAAGATGAAGAATATTTGGATGAGATCATGAGTATGATTCTAGCAAAGGTTTCTGATTTAATCAATTTTTTTTTAATTTTTGTCATAAATTTGTCACTCATGAGAATTTTGGAGAAACAACACTTTTTGAATATGTCAATGAGCTCAAGATCATCTATTCTTAATAAAGGTTCCAAAACTAGATATTTGAGATTCATGGTTCTAGAAGAAGAAGAATCAAGCATAGGAGCAACAGAAGAGATAAAATAGAAGAAAATAGACTAGATAATAAGAGGAAAAGAATCAAGAAGAAGAGGAAGAAGAATTTCCCATGAGAATAGAAGACTTTAGAAAAACATGGAAAATGGAGAAGGAAGAAGAAGACTAAGAGTCATCTTATGCAATTGATACCATAACGTTCATTGAGATGTTGAGCAACATGACAACACCTAAGATCTCACCTGGACTGACCAAGGAAGACCAAGCTTCTAAGGAGAACTCACTACAGTAGGACGGAACTCAGTTTAAATATTCCAATTAGATCTTTCAAAAAATTTCGCAATGATGATCAAGCACATAGAACAACAATCAGGGAATTCAAGAAAATAGTTGTCTTCAAACAATGAGCAAGCGACAAAGCAACCTTGCGCATGAACAAAGATAATGACTTAGTATTTCTACTCCTTAAAGGTTCTACTTTTGTATGTTCTTGAAAATATTTTAGCAGGCACATAGAACACAACAACACCTTAACAAGCTGTCTACAAGGATATACGTGGCTTTCTAAAAGGTGTCCTCGATATATGCAAGGTACGTGAGGCCCAAATCCATAGATGAGAAGAATCCAAAATCACACAGTCGGGGGGAGACGGTAACCCAAATCTCCTCCTTCACTTCTCAAAGGTATAAAGTTCTTTGAGGCTTAGCCAAGAGTGATATCAAACTCAATTCCCAAGAGAGGTGTCTTTCGATTCACCACCTACTATTTATACTCTATCAAAACATGGGAGTTAAGGTCATCCCTTGAGGTGGTGTGTCCCCAAGTAGGCCTTCTAAAAATAAAATTAAGTAATTCACTATCAAAAGTATTTAAAGCACTAAAGGTGGAACACTTAACTCTTCAAGTAAAAGTGAAGTGAGTCCAAAAGTGGAACATTTAACTCTTCAAGTGAATGTGAAGTGAGTCCAAAAGTGGAACATTTAACTCTTCAACAAACTCAAAGTGAGTCCACACCTTAGAAAACTAATGAGATCAAGAAAGCATAAAAAGGGAAAACTTTGTGGAACACTTAACGCTCTTTTCAAGTAGACCCCTCCCCTATGTATGAATGCTGACCTTGCATCCAAAGGGTAGTAATGAGGGGTGATTAGAAATAAGTGAGTCCAACACCCAATTTAGCCAACAAGATCAATCAAAAGTACTCTAAAGTTTCTTATCAATACTACTCAAATGAAAAAGGGTTGAATCAATGGAATATTTACCTTTCCAAGCAAACATAGAGTGAGTCCACAAAGTGGTGCATTTAACTCCCTATGTAAAAAAGGAATGAATTCATGCCCTCAATCACTCAATGAGATATTTGATATTAGAACCAAGAATTACTTAAGGTTTAAACACAAGCATTCACTTACACAAACTTGTATGAAAGTAAATCTATGTTCATTCATTTCCCATTAAGAGCATCAATTGAAATGTGTTCTATGAAAGCATGTAAACAGTCAAGCCAAACATATGAGAGGTTTAATTTTAATCTCAAAATCCAAATGTTGTAGAGATAGAACAAAGTACCTCAAATCTAATGCTTTGTTTTAAGCATTTTCCATGAAAGCAAGAGCACCTTCAAATGAACAAGACAAGAAAACAAGCAAACAAGATATGCAATGTATATCCAACTTATGCAAACCCTAGGGTTAGATCTGAAAATCAATTGTTAGGAGAAATGATAACCAGAAAATAATCCAAATGATAACTCATATCATGCATTGAACAATAAAAAATAAGTGCATACCCATCACAAAATTTTATTTTTTTTGCATTTGACCTAGTCAACAAGATCTAATTTTTACCACATGAATTCAGACCCTAAACCAAAAATACAGAAAAGAGACCTCTATCAAAAAATAAAGAACTTTCCAAAAATGTAAAAATTTTAGAAAAATCTCTTCATTTGTGCCCTAGAGACCCATTTTAACAAAACAAACCAATTTTTATAAATTGACCAAATGAGCTATGATATGATTTCTCAATTAAAAATACAATGAATGGACCCCCTATATAATTTCAAGAACTTTCCAGAAATGTAAATTTTTTTGAAAAATACATTTATTTGAGCCAAAAATTGATTTTTTATGAAAAATCAAGAAAAAATCATAAAAAATACAAATTACCTCTAAAAATTCTAAATTTTTTTTTGGAGCTTTTTTGATATGTCACCAACTTGAAAAAAAAAATTTAGACTAAAAAACCAAGTCGTTTGGGAGATATGATCAAATCTTTCAAATCTAGGGTTTTCCATCTCCAAACAAATCTGCACAAGGGTTAGCTCCAAAAAATAATAAAAAACCAGCATGTAAAAGTGGGTTACCCCACGGTGGGTGCAAAAAATGTATGGTGAAAATGTGACCACACTTTTGTGAATCCTTACGTGCAAGAAAACTCAAGAATGAGCTCTCACAAATCGATCCATAGCTCTCTATGCATGGAGTTGCAAGATTTGTAAAATTGCTCTCAACTAGAGCTATAAACTCATGACCTTGCTAGTCAACCAAACAATGAGAGATTCCAAATCAAAGACAAGGGCAAAAATGCTAATATCTCCAATGAAATCAATATGGATGCAATACAATGCAAACTAATCTATGAGAATGAAAGATGCAAGCTATGCTATGAAAGGAAAATACAAGTGTTACAAATTCTCCTATTAAGCTATGTGAGATTAATCTATTGCATAAAGGAAATCTATACTAAAAATGCCATGATTATACAACTATAATGTAAGAAAACAAGCTAAATGAAATGCAACAACAATGTCTTCAAAGCTTGAATGCAAGAATGTCTTCAAAGAGCTCCAAATGACCTAGAAAACCTACAGCATAACATTAGCATAAAAACTTAAGATATGAAAATGAAGAAGAGAGCTCTCCTTTTATAAGAAATGAGATGAAAATGGACCATTGAGATTAAGAGGCAAAAGACTTAATCAACGGTGGAGAAAAAAAGAAGCTTGATCCTTGTGCACAAATATCTTCCAATAGGAAAATAGAAGTTGACTTTTGTGTTCATATGAGACAAAAAGTGTTTTTTCTCTCTTTTTATAAAATAAAAATAATACTTTATTTGTGCAACATAGGATAAGAAGAAAAGTGAGGATTTTTTATTTAAATAAAAGGGGAGGAAATTCCTTTTAATTAAATAAAAGCTTAGGATAAAGTGATTTTATTATTTAATTAAAAGAGATTTTTAATTAAAAAGGGAGCATGTTCTCTTAATTAAATAAGATTTTTATTTTTTCTTTTTTAAATTAAATAAGGCTCAAACCTTAGGAAATATTGAATTGATTATGATTTGATCAAGAAAATTGATATAATTGATATTGTTGATATTTGAAAATATTGATTCAAGGATTTGATAAATTGCTAAATGGGGGCCCAAAGTCTAGGTGACCATTTTAGGGTGCATACACAGGTCACTGACCAAAATACAAGAGAAGGTTATATCCACCTTTAGGAATCGTTGTCCTAGATTTGAAGAAATATCACCATAAATACCTAAATTAGCTTCCAATACATCCACTACCAAGACAGTCCCAACCTTGTGCCTTAATGCATAATCCTCTACTCTACATCAACAGTCCTTCTAGCCCAAAAGCTTGCATAATAATCCTTATGATTATTTTTTTAAGCAACTACAAGGAAAGACTTCCTTATTTACAAGTTACGAACATAATTTTTGAGTTGACCATTATAGGACCTCTCCTATAAAAAAATATTAGATAGACCCATGCGAGGATACACACAAAATCTTTAACAATATTACAACAATTACAAATCATGAAATAGTTGGCCACAACGTTAATCCATGCTTAATTATTTAAGAACACGCTAGCACTCCTGGGTCAACTTCCAAATAAATCTTTGCTGGAGTACACACCATAGATGATGTCACCAATCATACTATTAATCTATGATCATGCAGTAGACTCTCCCATGTGTCTACTGACATTCCCCAAGATCTCAAGGTTTAATTCATTTTCATACTAAAGTTATACTACAAATACTGAGACCAACTCTGTGAGTTTCTCAATCACTGGCACTGTAATTAGTCTTCGCCAATTCATCCATAACTTGATAAAATGATCATATAAACATAAACGTGAATAGTAAAAATGTTTTTCTACACAAATCTCAGCTCACAAGAGCTAAGTCATTATACATTGTCCGTACAATTCTCTATAACCTGTTTATCCAGTCTGTCTGCAACTTTTGGATTCCCTTACTGAAACATATGTTGAAATTAATAACAAAATAATCAATGCCAATATTATAAACTACAAAAATTCTAACAATCTCCCCCTTTGGCATTGATGGCAACATATGTGAAAAACCATCAACCCAAAAGTAGCCTTTTACAACAACCTTCACAATATTCTCTTCAAGGTGCCTCCTAAACTAATAAGGGTTTTTCACCAATATCTCTCCCCCTTTGACATCAATGGAAAATGGTGACATTACAAACATCCTTGTCTTCTTTCTTTTCTAGGTGTAACTTTTTCAAATCTTCAAGACCTTCAACTACCAAGTTCAAGATCAACTTGATCTGATCAGATATGCTCAAACCATTACTCCCCTTGAGGAGTACACCTATGCATCAAGTCCAAAAATGATATAGCTCTGATTGCTAATGGACTTGTGCACTATTGCATCTCCTTAGTTATGTTCAGATGGTATTCTAACCCCAAGCCTACCTCTAAAATATTCAAAGGTATCTTTGTTCAGTGATTTGGTAAAGATGTTTGCAACCTACTCCTTTGTGCTTATATATTCAAGGTTCACATCTTTCTCTTTCACTTTATCCCTTAGAAAATAATATTTGATTGAAATATGCTTTGATTTTTAGTGCATCATTGGGCTCTTTGACATATTTACCATACTTGTATTATCACAATGTATGATAATTGGTTTGTCAATGTTCACACCAATGTCGTTCAACACCTATTTCATCCAAACAATTTATGTACAATTAATTGCAGTAGCGACATACTTTGATTAAACTATTGACTAATCTATACAATCCCACTTCTTGCTTAACCAATAAACTAACCTCTTCCCAAGGAAAAAGGTTCATCTACTTGTGTTCTTCCTATCATCTACACTGCCTTCCCAATATGCATTAGTGTATGCTTCTAATGTGAAGTATTTTGACCTATCATACCACAAGAAAAAATCAATTGTGCCCTTTAGGTATTTGAATATCCTTTTGACTGTAGCAAACTGTGTCTCCTTTGGATCTTCTTGGAATCTAGCAACAATTCCAACTGCACTTTCCATATCAGGTCTATTATGTGGCAGATATTGAAGACCTCCTATCATAGATCTGTATTCTATCTGAGATATACCTTTTGTCTCATCTTAAGTAGACAACTTATTCCATGTTACCACAGGAGTTCCAACTAGTTTACTATCATCTATGCCAAATTTCTTTAGCATCTCCTTAAGATACTTGGTCTGAGATATGAAAATTCCATTCTTTCTCTGATTTATTTGTAGGCCTAGGAAATTTTTTATCTCTCCTATCATAGACATCTCAAATTCACTCTTCATTTCTTTTGAAAAATTGTTACTCATAGTACCATTACCTCCAAAGATAATTTCATCAACAAAAACTTCTACTATCAAAATGCCTTCATCATTACATCTCAAGTATAAGTTTCTATTTGCATTACCTCTTTTGAAACCAAGATATAGTAAGTACTTGTCCAATCTAGCATACCAAGCTCTAGGTGCTTGTTTTAGACCATATAGTGCCTTCTTCAATCTGAAAACCATGCCTTCATTATTTGATAGAGGAAAACCATTAGGTTTCTCAATGTAAACCTCTTCTTCTAAGTTACCATTGAGAAATGTTAAATTTACATCCATCTGATAGACCTTGAAATTCTTATATGCAACATAGGCTAAGAGTAACCTAACTTCCTCCAACCTCACAACTGGTGAAATTTTTTTCTCAAAGTCAATTCCTTCTTGTTGGGAATATCCCTTGCATACCAATCTGGCTTTTTTTTTTGTCACAACACCATCTTCATTCATCTTATTTCTTAATACCCATTTTGTACCAATAAAATTCTTGTCTTTAGGTCTATGAACTGATTCCCAAGTGTTATTCTTCTGTATCTGATCCAATTCTTCTCACATTGCCTTGATCCATGACTCATCTATGCATGCCTCATTAGGGGTCTTTGGTTCAACCTATGAAATCAAACAAACTACATCTCTAATCTACGACCTTGTCATGGTGCCTTTGCTTCTGTCTCCAATGATATGATCCTATGGATGATCCCTCACAATAAATCTAGGTGTCCTAGACACTTTTATTTTCTCATATAGATTGAATATATGTGCCATTACCTATCAACAAAACTTCTTGCAACTGATCTTGATATTCTTGTTGATCTTTCTCTTCTTGATTTAGATTCAGATTATTCTAAATTAGTCTTTCTTCACTCCTAAACCAATCTGGGTCATCATGATTGAACTCAAAAGTTCTCTCTTGTACCTAAAAATTTTCATCAACCTTGACATTTGAACTTTCAATCATCTTCCTTGTTCTCAAGTTATAACATCTATAGGCCTTTATTTTTGTCGAATATCTAAGGAATACACCTCCATCACTCCTTGCATCAAACTTCTCTATGCTATCATCCCTTCTGATGTAACATTTACTACCAAAAATTCCAAATAATTAATAGGAGTATGACCATACCATAACTCACAGGGTTTCTTTCCAATACCATCTCTAATTTTTATTCTATTCATTGTATACACTATGGTGTTGAATGCCTCTCTCCAATGCGTGTGTGCAACTCTTCCTTCAATTATCATAGTCCTTGCAACATCAAGAACTGACCTGTTTCTTCTCTTAGATACACTATTCTATTGTGGTGTCCTAGGTGCAAATGTTTGCCTCAATATACCATGTTCTTCACTAAAAGCATTAAATTCACCTGATGTGAATTCACCACCTCTACCTGATCTCAAGCATTTGATCCTTAAACCTGTCTTTGTTTATATTTTTTCCTTGAAGATCTTGAATTTCTCAAAAAACTCTGATTTCTCTCTAAGAAATCCTACCCACATCATCCTAGAATAATCATCAATAAAGAGTATGAAATACATGTCTCCAAAATATGACCTAGTCTAAGTAGGTCCACATAGGTCTGTATGGATCAAATCCAACTTGTTTCTAGCTGAAAATGCCTTTCTATGAAAGCTACCCCTTATTTGTTTTTCCGTTACACATTCTTTACATGTTGTGTTATTTGGCTTCACAATCTTAGGTAAATCTATGATAACATTGATGTTACTTTCCTTTACAATATTATCAAAGTTTATGTGGAAAATCCTTCTATGCCACAACCAACTATCATCAAATTTAGCAACAAAACAACTTACCTCAATAGGGTTCAATTGAAAGACATTACCTTTTGTCTTTGTACCAGATAAAATTAGATCTCCTTTAGCACTTCTAATTGTACAATGTCCATCCTTGAATTGTAAATGATAACCCTTGTCTACCAATTGATCAACACTCAATAGATTATGTTTCAAACCATCAACAAACAAAACATCGTCAATATTAGTTTTACCATCAAAAGTGATAGATCCTTTTCCAAAAATCATCTTAGGAGTATTGTCACCAAGTGTGACAACACCACCATCATATTTCTTAAGAAATAAATCTATCCTTATCCCCTATCATGTGTTGTGAGAACCCACTGTCTATGATCCAATAAGATCTCTTATCAACATGAGATACTAATGCTTTTTCTTTGCGAATAGGTTCTTCCTCTTTGATTTCCACAAATCCAATTATATCATTTATATCATCATCATTATCATATACACCAACATTAACATAGTAGCATTCCTTATCCTTCATGTATTTCCCATACTTAGGTTTATGCTTAGGAACCCTAGCTGGACATCTAGAAGAAAAATGAGCAACCTTATTGCAATTAAAGCACTTCAGAGGTAATTTTCCTTCAAAATTAACTTGACCTTTCCTTTCTCTTTTTTTGATCATGGCTAACATCCTATCATCCACACTATTTTATAGCTTTTCAATTTTCTCCCACTACTCAGCATATTCTCCTAGTTCTTCGTTGTATTTTCTTGTTCTGCTAGAACCTGCAAGACTTGATCCTACATTTATGTCTCTATGTATAGTTGCCTTGAATGTTGTCTCTACCTTTAGTAAGGCCTCCTTAATATTTGTGGTCTTAAATGTTGTTAGCTTGGACACTAATATCTCTCTTGTAAGTTCTGTGTAATGAAATGATCTCTTCTATAACATGCACTTTTGTTTTGTAAGTTGGTTTCAAAGATCTCAGTATCTTTGCAATGACTTCTTCTTCAGTATAGGTTCCTCCATTGTTCCTATTTCCTGTCACACACTTAGTAACCCTTTGAACAAAAATCCTTACTATCTCATCTTCTTTCATCTGAAGTGATTCCATCCTTTCTCTCCAATTCTTTAGTTTGGCTCCTTTACTATATATATCTCCTTCATATAATACTATCAATTTCTTTCCCACATATCATGTCTCTTTCTAGATTTCTGATCTCAAAAAATTATCCTTCTAATAATGCAATTATCAATGCTTCTTTGGCTATCATGTTGTACTAAAATAGTTTCTTTTCTTCATCATTTATCTTAGGGTCTTCCAACTCATCTTCAACCTTGAGTATGACATCTTTCTTAGTTATTAGCTAGTAATCCAATCCCAAACAAAAACAAATGTGTCTTCATCTTGTCCTTCCATGCATCAAAGTTTTCTGCATCAAACTCGTGACTCTCTTTCTTGAAGTAGGATATCTTGGATCTTTTTCCTCAAGTGGTTAATCTTTCTCTCTGAGGACCAACAAATCTGATACCAATTGTTACAATAACAATGTCCCAATCAACTCAAAGGGAGGGGGGGTGGCTGGTGGTGAATCAGTTGATTTCAAACTTATTAAACTTAATTCCAATTATAACCTTATACTCAATTGAATGTAAAACAACTATAACACAATAACACCAATATTTGTTTTCGACAAAAACCCTGTTAAGGAAAAAACCCTAGTGGGAATGATGCCCGCAAATCAGTAATATGAGTATAGTAACCTGATAAAGAGTTCTAGTTCTATTAGGAGCTGATTATTACAATAGTACAATCCCTGTTAAAGGATAGACCCTATTAGGAGTCAAAACCCTGTTAAATGTATTGCAACTAGTCACTGATCGAAATACAAGAGAAAGATACATCCACCTTCGGGACTCACTGTACAAGATTTGAAGAAATATCATCATGAATACCTAAACTGGCCCAGTATATCCACTACCAAAATAGTCCCAACCTTGTTCCTTAATGTACAATCCTCTTCTCTAAATCAACGGTCCTTCCAACCCAAAAACTCGCATAATAATCCACATGCTTTTTTTTTTTTTAGCAACTACAAGGATAGACTTCCTTATATACAAGTTACAAACATAATTCATGAGTAGGCCATTATAGGACCTCTCCTATAAATAAAATATTACATAGACCCATGCAAGGATACACACATAATCCTTAAAAATATTACGACAATTATAAATCATGAAATAGACAGCCATAACCTTAATCCATGCTTAATTATTCAAGAACACGCTACCACTCTTGGGTCAATTTGCAAATAAATATTTGTTGGAGTACATGCCATAGATGATGTTACCAATCACACTAGTACTCTGTGATCACACAGTAGACTCTCCCATGTGTCTTATGACATTCCCCAAGCTTGCAAGATTTAATTCATTTTTGTACTGAAGTTATACTACAAATAATGAGGCCAACTCTGTGAGTTTCTCAGTCACTGGCCCTGTAACCAGTCTTCTCCAATTCATCCATAACTTGAGAAAATGAGCATATAAACATATGCGAACATAACCGTGAATAGTAAACATGTTGTTCTACACAAATCTCAGCTAGTAGGATCTAAGGCATCGTACATTGTCTATACAATTCTCTATAACCTGTCTATCTGATTTGTCTGCAACTTCTAGATTCCCTTACTGAAACATATGTTGACATCAATGATAAAAAAATGAATGTTAACATCATAGACTACAATAACTCCAACAAGATGCACCTTGCATGAAAAACCTTCATGAATGGATGTAGTAATTAAGAAAATCCATGAAGATGCATGTATGTATGCATCTATTATAGAATCAAGGATGCCTTCACAAATGCATGGATCTACACTTGAAAATCCTAGATCTTGAATGAATGTATGTTCGATAAACTCAATGGAGAAAGAGAGAGAAGAAGAGTGAATGCATGGATCTTCTTGCTTGCTTGTGAATTATTCTACTTGGCCATCATGGGAGAGAAATTTGCATCAATGAGATAATACTACCTTTTCTTGAATGGACCTTGAATAAATGGAGACTTTGAAATCCTAGATTGGGTACTTGCCTTCAAGTCTTGAATCTACAACTTCAATTGCACAAGTTAAATTGCTTGAGATCTTGACTTGCTCACATATGAATGAGCTCTTGAAATGATATGATATGTTGTGATGTGTTGTTATGTGATGTCAAAATGAGAGGAGAGAGTCCCCTTTTATACTTATTTCGAGATATAATTTAACTCCATGTTGATCACAAATTTGGAAATTGGAAGAAAATCCTTCCATCAAGCCATGAACCAATTTTAGGCACAAAAACCTAGGAAAAGGTCGACTTGGACGACCTAGTCCAGGTAATTTTTCCTCAAAAATTTTCATGATTAAGGGAAGTGAGATAGAAAGTAGAGGGAGAAATTATAGATTTTTGAAATCAAGCAAAGTGATCATTTAGATCTCCAAATCATCAAAATGAAGTCTAAAATGTCCTAGAGCCTCCAATTATGAATGATAACTTTTTAGGACAATACAAAAAATAAATAAAATATATAATTATCAAAATTTGGATTGATACCATGAAATAAGAAGCAATCTATAATAATCACATTATATTAACTATAATCACAGTCATTCCGACCATTCTCGATACCTTCTACTTAGAGAAACCCACCATCATTTTCATCTTGAAACTTGGCTTTCTTTATTTTCCTCATCTTCGCCACCATAGAGGATCCCTTAGAGATTAAAATCCCCTCTTTGACCTGCCAAAATCCACCTCATCACGGAGCATGGCTCATACCCACTACCTTTCTAGAAGTATTCTTTCTCCTGGCTCTCTTGTGCATCCTTTCCTCCTCCTTCATATGTTTCTCCCTCACATATTCTTTCAACTGGATCCAATACACCCTTGCCTCATGAATCCTCAGCTCTTTCCTTACAGACATACCCAAAACTAGAAAGGTTTGTGTGTACTACACTGAATCAATAAGAAACCTCGACCCCTCTTTGGCCACTACAAAACCAACACCTAGTTCTGTGAATGAGAGTATCAGAACCAAATCGCCCATCCATTTGGGCTTCACTGTCACTTAATAATCTACATTGTCTCCCCACGGGTCCCCAATTCCAATGCCCATGCCATCACTACCAAAGAGATATCCATGTTAACTCTACAATGATAATCAAATTCCAAGAACTCGATGCCCAACAATTTCCCTATTATCTGCAGAAACCTAGCATCCTTGTGGCAAAAAATCCCTTTCAATCTCCTTTGAGATACATTACCACAGAAAGGCCTCTTGGATCAAAGTATTTTAAGAAATAAGTTCACGTCCATTCTTCCGTAGCACAACTCGAAATTCTCTTGTTCACATACTAAATCTTCTTCCTTAGAAAACTATCTTTCTTGCGGCTTTAGCAATCTCCACTTGCATCTAGATTCTTCTATCCTCCATATTAAGAAAGAAATTCTCTCGGTACTCACACACTCCAACTGTCATCATACCTGTTTCATCCTACCCACTACCTTTTCAAATCTGACATCATTAAATGACATTCCTTGGGAATGAAAGAGTTGATACCTCATGTCTAGCCCAGTTTTCACATCATTCAATTGAAATTTGAATACTTTATTAGCCACTGCAAGTTCGACACTTTAATTTATTTCCTTCTAAGCTCTAATCTATCAATCCAAACCTATTTCCTTTCCTATCCTTTCCTACTAATCCAACCATTCGCCTTCTACATCTCAAAAATCCTCCAAAATTTTAGTTCTTCCTCCTCCTTTCAAACGACTTTCCAACTTGAACAAAACATCCGCCTCCAAAATCCCTTCTCTCCTAACATGAGTAGTCCTATAGTCCTTGAGACCCCCAAGCAGTGCTCTGATTATCTTAATGTATTTATTGAGGTACCATACCTGAGAAGTTCTATTCATGATTGTCATGACTATGATCAAAGAATCGCTTTCAAGACTTATAGCTTCTTTACCGCAAACTTCTTCACTATTTGAACTGCAAATAGTGCAGCTTGCACTGCGTCATTGTTCGTCCCTTCTTGAAGTCTCTTGGCCCCAATTGCTAAGGTATTGCTATCACTATCTCAAATTATATAGCCAGGGCTACTTAGTCTCATGTTTCCTTTTGAAGCCCCATCAAGATTTTCTTTAACCCAACCTCAGTCAGGAGGATCCCATTTAATAGCCTCAGATACCTTAGAAAAGATCATCCTTCTGCAACTCTTGAACGACCTAAAATTTAAATTAATTATTATAAAAATGTATATATTTTAGTTTATAAATTATTATAAAAACGTTACCATTTTTTGTTTAAAATAAATAATGAACAATGTATAACTATTTTAAAATTTGAAAACATATAATATTTTCTCTTTTTTAAATCCAATTATTTTATGTTAATCTTTCTTAACATTTTTTTTCAAAATAAATAATGACCAATCCAAAATTATTTTAAATTTTAAAAATATAAAATATTATTCTTTTTTTTAATATAATTATTTGATGTTTATCTTTGTTAGGGTTAGGGTTAAGATTAGCTTAAGGGTAGCATAAATGATTGTTTAAAATTAAGGTTTTCATTCTAAAATGAAGTTTAGGTTAGGGTTAGGCTTAGTATTATTATTAGGGTTAGATTCAGTGTTAGCACTCAAGTACAAGATTACTATTCTAGGATAAAGCTTAAGGTTAGGGTTACACATAAATTAGAGTTACATTAGGGTTAGATATTAGGATTGGAGTGAGTGTACCTAAGATTTAAATTTAGGTTAGATATAGTTCAAGGGTTAGGATTCAATTAATCTTAGGAATAGAGTTAGAACTATGGTTATTAATTTGTGTTATATTAAGGTTAGGATGTAATTAAGGTTATGGTTCTATTTACAACCCTAAATAAGACCATAATCCTGACCCTAGTCCTAAACCTATCCTCAACCCTCTAACTTAGTTCTAATCTTAAACCTAATGCTAACCCTCATTCAATCCTAACCAAACCCTATGCTTAATCTAAACCAAAACCTAAGCTTAATCCTAAGCAAATCCTAATTCTAACTATAATTTTAACTTCAAAATCCTAACCCTAACTCTAATCTCCACATTGACACTAACCCTAACCCTAACAAGCTAATAACCCTAAACATAATAAAGAAGATACATCAATGATATTGAAGGATCCCTATAGACTTATGAGGAGGAACTCAACTCTTGATTTATGTTTGCTATGTCTTACTATTAATTATTATCACACTTTTTTGATATGTGCTCTCCACTATATTAGTTAAGCTATATCTTATTATTGATTTATGTTTACTATGTCATACTATCAATTGTTATCACTCTTTTCTGAACTCTCCAATATATTAGTGAAGCTATATCTTTTTTATTATTTATGTTTACTATATCATACTATAAATTATTATCACTCTTTTTTAATATGTACTTTCTAATATATTAATTAAGCTATATCTTATTATTAGTACTTGCCGATAGGCTAGCAAGTACTATTGCAACACTTTTTGGATTTCTTCCATTAAGTAGTGATTAAAACCAATTCTTTGCACCAATTATAATTTAGTATTTTTTTATTTTGTTAAAAATAACACATATTCTATAGTCTAAATGTTAATTTTTTAAGTTTAGAATTGTAAAAATTATTTATTGATAATTTGATTGGTTAAATCAATTGAAGTCTTATTACACGAGTGAACCAATTAAAATGTACCACGTTTGTTATTTATTGTACACTTTATATTTAATATAATGAAAATCGTGCATTCAAATAATACAATCTAATTTATATATCATCTGATTTTATAATGAAAATTATGCATTATACCTATTAAAAATCTAGAATTTTTAAAAACAGTTATAACCAAAAAAAATTTCACACAGCTTTAAATTTTATTACATAAATTTTAAATTTGGTATTTATAAAATGTATAAGTCATTAATTTTTTTATTTATGAAATTTGTAATCTTTTAATAAATAAAATAAGATGAAAATGAATTATTATTTTGTTGAGAACTTGAATCTATTTTTACACTTTCTTTTTTAAGAAATAGATAAATGTCTACATTTCAAAGCTCTTTTTAGTTTATTAATAGTTAAATCATAAATTACAATTATAAAATATTAAATTTATTGGATTGAAAGAAAAATGTAAGAAATGATTAAAATTTTAGAAATTTATTTAAATATAAAAAATTTGGAAAATAATGACAAATATAATTATATATACATTCAGGTAATACAAATAATGAAAATAGGTTATTATCTAAGTTTATCAAATAATTTTTTACTATATGTAAATATTTTTTTAAATGAGACTCTATTAAACAACACTAACTCTAATATTTTGGTAACTTGTTTACATCTCACTTATTTTGTTCATGTATTACTATCATAATGTTCTGTAACATATTTACATTTCATTTATTTTGTTGTGTTCTATGTAACATATTTACATTTCACTTATTTTATTTTTGTTTAAAACTCTATCGGCTTAACCATTGCACCTCATTGGTGCAAGTGCTAGTTTATCAATAATTGTAAATAAGATATTAAAGTGAAATAATTTATGTATTTATTGGACACTATAAATTAAAGTGTTAAACTTACTCAATTTTTTTATTACAATAATTAGATATAACTTCTTATAAGAAAATTTATTAAAACTAAAGATTAAAATTTTATACTAGTTATATTGAAATCTCAAATTTATTATTATAATTATATATTAAATAGAATTATATTAATAAGATATAGTAATTTTATTAAAATTAAAATCAAAATTTATATTTTATATTAGAATTACAATTAATTACTAAATTAGGCAAGTACTTGGCCACTACGTGGCACTTATTAACTTATATTTACTATGCCATACTATGAATTATTATACTCTATAAATTTTTTAATATGTACTCTGCAATATATTAATTAAAAAAAACTGTCCCTTGCATTCACCTAGTAGCCTCCGCTTACTTTAAATTCAGA
Organism: Chamaecyparis obtusa; assembly: GCA_027943335.1. NCBI lineage: Eukaryota > Viridiplantae > Streptophyta > Pinopsida > Cupressales > Cupressaceae > Chamaecyparis > Chamaecyparis obtusa. The sequence goes on from BSBK01000917.1 coordinate 229,311, forward strand.
CAAAAAGAAAACAAGTCCCAAGTCTAAATTCTGATCGGACCGACTGCCGTATACAAACATATGTAATGGAGGGCGTTCTCAACAAGGAGACAAGTTAACGAATTTCCCTATGTAATGGAGGGCGTTCTCAATATGGAAACAAATTGGCTTATCTCCCCGATGCACAAAATGTTAATGGAGAATTTCATTGATATTGACTGTATTATTCTTATCTGAATGTGGCTGTAGATGCTTCGTTTAGCTGGATTGTTTGGATTAGTTGGCTGTAGATGCTATTTTAGTTCTTTTCTGATTTGAAACTGATGCTTCGTTTAGCTGGATTGTTTGGCGTTGCCAGTGTTATTCTATGCTTGGATGCCATGTAATACTAGTGCCTCAATTGCTGTTAAAAATGCGAGGCCTTTGGTCGTAAATGTTGGTGCTCTTTTTGCATTTGATTCTGCAATTGGAAGAGTGGCTAAGGCAGCCATGCAATTGGCAGTGAAGAATGTGAACAGCGAATATAGTCTGCTTGGTGAGACAAAGCTGGAGCTTAGTTTGGTGGACTCTAACTGCAGTGCTTTCATAGGCACAGCAGCAGTCAGCAACTTTAAATTTTGATGGTTTAAATTATTTCATTGTAGTTGAGGTTCTCATTCTTATCTACTTATGTTCTTTAAATGTATAGGGAAAGTGATAATTATCGTTTGGGATCCAATAACTGTTGATCTATTTGTACATAACTACTCGAGATTTGTTAACTACAACTAGGATTTTTTGTTCACAAGTACTCGTGATTTTGAGTGAATGGTTATTGATGATTTTGAGGTAGTTTTTGATTGATTGATTTATCTAAAAGTATTGAGTAGAAATGGTTTTATGTTATGTGTTATATAGTTTTGCTTTTAGTATATAAGTAATTCCTTCAAAACTATTGAAGATTGAGAAAATTATGTGTATATCCCAATAAATAATTAATAAATAATAATCTGCAAAAATAGCCACACGAAACATGAGCAAAAGTAAGGAGCAAGAATGGCATGGATAAAGCATGCTTAGACTTCATCCTTTTTTTTAATAGAATATTTATAAGAATGGTTAAGGAATTGCTTCAAAATCCATATCCTTACTCATTAGCATATCGTAGATTATTTTTATTACAAGGAGCTCCTTAGCATTCAATAGTCTTAAGGAGTGGAGCTTCTTAGAGTGCAATAAGATGATATCAAGCTTTCAAAACTTAATCGATGTAAATTTGACAATAGCTTGTGTTTCCCTACCAAATAATAAGGGTCTCAAAATAATAGTCAAGATGTCAGGGTTTGCATATGCTACACATGGTAGATATAAGGAGCTTTATTCGTGATCATGCAAGAGTTCTTCAAAAGCTTTATTTGAAAAGTAGTACTAACAAAATGACAAAGAAGTTTCTAGGACAGGATTGAAATAATTTGCTAAAGAAGTAATATTGATTTTTCTTAGATTGCTAAAATATGAGAACTCCATTACTATGTTGATGAATTAGTCCCTAAAATTTCTACAAAAAAATTTGGAGATCCCTTGAAAGCCCCTTAAGCTTATCACTGAGTGACTCATGAAACATGGGTTAATGTGTTTGACTCAAAAACTACATAATATCAAAATTTGACTTGCCGTGAAAAATATCTCCTACTTATCAATTGATGCTTGCTTAAGGGGATTTCTAATGAATGGTTCATAAGATGCAATAGTTGCTGAAGGTTTTACAAATGGGGTTGCAAGAAAAGTGGGCTTAACCTTGGAGGAAACTCTGTTATTAAGTGTGCTTGAGCTAGAGTGGTACTAGGATGGGTGACCTCCCAAGAAGTCCCGGTGCTTCACCTCTATGAGCATCACCTAGATGCAATGAGTGCTAAGTGTTCCATTCATTCTCATGCGAGATGGGTTCTTGTGAACCACTACTCTTTTAACTGATTTACTATTAAAATTTCAAATAAATATTTTTATTCTTTTAAAACAATAATAAAATTTCTATTAAAAAAATAGTTAAAAAACATAATATTATGAGTGATGTAAAATTTTCTATTAAAAAATTACTTCTACCTCGTTTTAATTTATCTCATAATAATTACATAACACTGCAACTATTAATATCTTCTTATAGAAAAAGATGTTTAACTAGAAATTTCTCCTTGGTGTGCAATGGGTACATCAAAGAGGTGTCAAAAGTCACTTATGATAAATTTACTCTATTTTTAAATATTTTTTAGTACATGAGATCAATTTGGAGGGCATTTAGAAAACAATGTTGTTATGTAATAAATATTTCAATGAGAGGTGATATATTCAAATCAACTATGCATCACCTTTAGAGAACAAAAGCATGATGCCCCCAAACCCTGTGAGGGGAGCTGCTCCTTGACCCTACGAGGGGTGTTTCCCCTCGACCCCACTAGGGGCTTTTCCCCCAGACCACCACAAGGGGCGCTACCCCTTGAACCCACTTGGGGCACTCCCCCCAAACCCTTATTCAATAATTTGGGGGGAAACTGCACTGATAAAAGTGGGGAAAAGTTAACTTACAACTCTAATTAGGCTCCATAGAAAAACATTAGGGTTTAGGAGAAATAGGAGGATATGGGGGATAGGTGGGGAAGATGGAGAGAATGAAAAGAGGGAGAGAGATAGGGGAAAGAGAGAGGGGAAAGGGAAAAAGGATTAGAGTTAATAGATTATGGTTATAGGTTATAGGTTTGGGGGTGAGAGACCAAGGGAGATGTAGGGGAGGGAGGGAGATCTCTCTCTCTCTCTCTAGAACAAATTAACCATTGTAGGACACACTAATAGGTTCTAAGTGTCTTAATGTTTCCTAAGGGGCTGTAATGGGTCCTAAGTGGTCTAGGACCCCGTTAGGAGCAATTAAGACCAATTAGTACACATTAGGACCCATTAGGACACATTAGAACCCATTAGGACCCCTTACAACACATTAAGCATCATAGGAAACACTAATGGGTTCTAAGTGGTCCTAATGTATCATAAGGGGTCGTAATTTGGATCCTAAGTGGTCCTATGACCCCTTAAGATCCATTAAAATCCCTTAGGACACATTAGCACCCATTAGGACACATTAGGATCTCTTAGGACCCCTTAGAGCACATTAATCATCGTAGGATAAACTAATGGGTTCTAATCTATCCTAATGGTTCCTAATGTGTCCTAAGGTGTTTTAATACATCCTAAGTGGTCCTACGACCCTTTGAGACCGATTAAGTTCCCTTCGGAGCCATTAAGACCCATTAGGAAACATTAGGACCCCTTAGAACACATTTATCATCGTAGGACACATTTTAGGGTTCTAATGTGTCCTAATGGGTCCTAAGTGGTCCTAGGACACCTTAGGACCCATTACAATCCCTTAGGACACATTAAGTCCCATTAGGACCCCTTATAGCACATTTATTAATGAATTATAGCTTCAGTCGGATAACTACAATTAAGAGTAATAGATAATTATAACTATTTATTAATTATGAAATATAAATGTTTTATTATTATAAATATTTATATTTATGAAATATAAATTTATTTTATTGATTAACTTATATATATATATATATATATATATATATATATATATATATATATATATATATATATATATATATATATATATATATATATATTTCTAACAAACATTTTAAAACATTAAATGTACCTTGTCGATAGTGTAATCAAAGTATGTGAGAGGCACCGTGTAGAGTCCCCATGTGGAGGCATGTCCACGAGGGGACATGACTCCACGAAAGTGAATTCACGTCCACCCATGGACATATTTTCTATGCAATATGAATGATTAATCTGATATGAAATCTATGCTAGATGAAATTGATATGCTATGAATGCTATTGAAAATTGATATGCAATGCTAATCTAACAATGATATGCAATATGAATGCAAAAATAAGATTGATCTCACAAAGATGTCGATTCACAAGAGCTTTGATTCTTCAATTCCAATTCTCCAGCGTGATTGTGCAAAAATATGAGATTCTGTGGATGCAAATTTGAGAGATCATTGAGAGATGAATTATGAAGAGATGAGCCTTGATTTTATAGAAATCCAGGGCTTTGGAGGTGCATGGGAAAAAGCCATAAATCACTCAAATAACTCAGGTTGATTTTTGAGTTATTTTTAAATAAAGGATAATTAACTCACAAAAACATGCAAAAGCTAAGTTTTAACTCAAAATAGAGTTTAGCTTTAATTGATAATTGATAGTTGTCTGCTTTTATGATTGTGCATGTTTTATTTATGAATTAATTTAATAATAAAGTGATTTATTTCCAACTTAACTACTTTTAAAAATAAAACAATTGATTTATGGGTTAATCAATTATTTAATCAAACTTTTATTAAAAACTATATTATTAAATAATGACAACTTGCTTTAATTAATTAAATAAAAATTTAATCAATTATTCATAAGATATTGGATTTATTGTCAAAATTAAATAATACAATTAATAATAGATAGAATTAAATTTAATTAAACAATTAAGTGGCAAGATATTAAATCTAATTAATTAAATATGAAAATATTCAATTAATCAAACTTTAGGATAAATGTGATTTATTGCCAAATAATTATAAAATTAAAGATAATTATGATGATTAGGAATATTACTAGGAATATTCCCCGATGTAGAATTTAAGATAATCAATTATGATTCGATGATGTTTAGATGTGCCTTAGATTAGGACTTTGATGTCGATTTCATATGATTTGTTGATATAGGAGATTAATGAACATATAGCCCATTTTTGGGGTATTACATTTTGCCCCTCTTTGAATTACTGTGTGAAGCACAGTGGTTCAAAGATAGTCTGTGTTTGATAAAGATATGAAACTGATGTTTGAAATTGATAATTGATATGAGACAGAAGCTGATTGATATTAATTTGATATGGAGATAATAGGTCCTGAGTGACCAAAGATAATGTTCACTATAACAGCAAATGAACCTATGATTGTGAAAAAGTGTCAAAACACCTGATTCCAAACCTTAGGATTGCAAAGAAGTGAGTGACCCATTCTAGACTTGATTGTCTTAGCAGAACTAGCAGGTATCACATCCAAACCCTTCAGTTGCTGAAGAACCAAGGAAAGAACACTATGATCTGATGGTTGCAAAAACTGATACAGTTTACAAGATTAGGAGAATACCAGATTGATATGGATCTTGATGAATCTGATATGCCCCAAGTGATGATAGATTTGCCCCAAGCGATGAGGACTTTTTTTGATGAATCAGTAACTAGACATGATTGTTATCTTGTTTACTGATGAAAGATTGATAGAATTTGATTTACAGACTTTGAATTGATGTGCAATACCATGCCCCCTTCGGGATTAAAATTGAAATCTGACAAGAAAAGTCAGCGTTGATAGTTTAGAAGCATGTAAATTGATTGGAAAAGTGGTTATATACGTTTGAGAATGCATTCTGCATCATTGGAAGGTCCCAAAAGACCAAGTTTGACTAGGTTAAACCATGAGTTGACCATAGTTAAAAGTTTGAAATTTTGAGAGTTTGATGTAAGATAATCAGTTAAGTTGAATACTAGATTTCTGTGATGATTGAAGGTTGATTATGCAAGCAATTAATAATATGAATGATCTCAGATTTGAATTTTGATCCCGAAAAAGGATTCTACTTGCTATTTCATTGGAGGAACCTTCGTGTGAGATTCAGTTCTGGTTAGACTTGAAGATGCGATTTGAAGAATCATTTAAGCATTGAAGTTCATTTAATCATTGTGAGATCATGCAAACATGCAAAATGCAATGAGACATGCAAAATGAAATGAGACATGCAAAATGAAATGCAACCTAAGACCTAGGACCTAGTCATTGATCATATGTCGATTTGTTATTATCATTGAACTTTTAGGTAACCGGATAAATCAATACAATGCCCACTAGCCATGAAACCATGGACATATGAATATTGATTTGTATGCGCAAGAATCAATACAACACCCATTGGTCAACAACCATGGACATATGAATATTGATTTGTTTTTGGAATGTTGGATTAGATATAAGCACCAAGGCACAAATGCTGGGATGACCTGAATATCATGTCCATTTTGATATAGCAATTTATATAAGCATCAAAACATAAATGTCGTGATGACCTGAATATGCCTTTCATTGCAAACACATCAAACAGTCAAGAGATTATTCTAAATCCAATGTGAATTACCCGTAGTGACCCTTTATCGTTCACATCCTTAGGTAAGATTGCGTTTCATAGTAGGAGAAAGAACTCACTCAAAAAGACAATAGTGAGATCAAACTTCCTTGAATTTTCTGGGTATCAATGGTCGAGGTATGCATGGCCATCCAATTCGAGATAGAGGCTCTTATAGTTGGACACCATTTCAATCCAGAATTTTCAAAGGTGTTAGATTTTCACATACAAGCAGAAGACAAAGAAAAGATTATGCCCCCAGTCATCACTCTCTAAATCCTATAAAGCACATCATCGAAGAGCTTGAAGGGACACAATATGCAAAAATCTCAATGTGAATCAGTAAGCATACAAGGAGATAAAAGCATGTAAAAAGCATAGATTGTTTTTAGTTGAGTTTTGATGTTTGATTGTTGTAGATGCAAAATCCTTTCTAGAGACAAGACTGACTGACTGACTCACATGAAGCTTCAAAGGACTTTGACTAGATATGATCCATCTAAGATACATGGGAGACCATAGGATATGACATTGATCACCCCCAAGTGTTTAACATTGATAGGATACAGACGCTCAAGCTGATTGGTGTACAAACTGACTTATTGAAAATTGGAAATGCAGAAACAAACCAGGAGATATGTACAAACTGAAGCAAGACTGAAAGCTAGGAAAGATCAAGATTGCACTGATAGATGGAGCATTTGGAACAAGTGGCACCCGTTTGCCGGGTTTTCACCATCTTGGTAGAGATTCTATTTTTGCTACCAAGGCACCTGTTTCCAGGTTTTCACCAAGGCACTTTTTCTTTTTTTCATTTTTTTTGTATTTTTCATTTTTTCAATTTTTTTATACTTTTGATATTTTTTGATTTTTTTTTGTGAATCATCAAGGCGCCTATTGCTAGGTTTTCACCAAGATGTTCATTTTTTGAGGACTTTTTCTAATTTTTAAGATTTTTTTTCAGGACATTTACCAAGCACTGAATGCCTTAGGCGTAGAATTTCTTCAGATGGAGAGCGTTGATTGGTTCTCGGAGCTGTTCTCCTTCAATCGTTGAGAGTTGATAGGCACCAGAGCCAAAAGTAGCAGTGATAACAAAGGGACCCAACCAATTGGGTTCGAACTTCCCCTTACGTTCTCGATGTGATTGATTTTTAGGATTTTGTCTCAACACTAGATCACCAACCTGAAATTCTCTGTGTCTGACTTTCTTGTTTTAGCCTCTAGACATTCTTTTCTGATACACTCTGAGATGATCATACGCTGCTTGCCTGCGCTCATCTAGTAATTCAAGTTCTTATAACCTAGACGCTCTATAGTCATCATCAGTTACGAGACCATGCATTCTAATTCTTAGTGATGGGATTTTGACCTCAATAGGTAGTACTGCTTCAGACCCATTAACTAAAGCAAAAGGTGTAGCCCCTATAGGTGTTCTGATACTTGTTCTATAGGCCCATAGAGCTAGATTAATCATGAGATGCTTTTTCTGATACTTGTGCTGATACTGGTTCTGATACTGATTCTGATAATTATTCTGATACTAGTTCTGATACTAATTCTGATACTGATTATGATAATTGTTCTGATACTGGTTCTAATACTGATTCTGATAGTGATTCTGATAATTGTTCTGATACTGGTTCTGATACTGGGTATACTTGATAGCATATTTTTCTATTGCAAACTCCCAAGCAAGATGATATCGTGCAGTCCCAATGTCTAGCAAGGTGGAGAACAAGAGGGATTGGCAAGCTAGTGGAAGAGATGGAAGACAAGAGAATAAAGGATAATGAAGGGAATAAATCCTTAAGGGCAAACTCCTCAAGAATACCCAAGCTAGGAAAAAATTGTCATGTAAAGTGCATTTAGACAAGTAATGAAAGGCTAGCATAGGATAAGTCACAAAAGCATGATGCAAGAGCAGGAAAGGATGCAATCTAAAAGAGTAGACATGTCAAGAGGCTTCATAGCACTGTGTTTTACTCTTTCTTTCTTTTTTTATTAGATCAAGACCAAAGGGGAAAAGGATAGCGATAGGAGAATATGAATGGAGGAAGATGGATATGAAGGCTAAACATGGAAGGAATGAAAGCAAGATAATCGTAAGATAGCTCACAAAATAGTCAAATGTTCGTGTATAGATCAACATTGTCAAGATCAAAGAGAGAAGACATAATGGATGAAATATGTAGAAGAACTACGTATAATGCTTGATTGCCAGGTTTTCATCATGGTACTTATCCAAGGTGCCACAAGGGAGTGGTTTTCACCATAGGATGAATTTATTTCTCTTTACTTTTGCTACCAAGGTGCCTATTTCCAGGTTTTCACCAAGGCACATTTTCAATTTTTTTTTATTTTTCATTTCTTTTTTGGAAGAAGGCAAGCTTTTTAGATAATGCTCCTTGAAAGGATAAACCATGATATGCCAAGGATTCAAAATGATATGCTCAAAAATGCTGATAGGGAAAGGGAGATGGAAGAGAGAAATGGAGGATAAGGTTTTATGTAAAGCAAGTGAGGTTGGAAGATAGGAGGAATAGGCAAATGAGAAAAAATGATAGAAGGTAGAAGGTTAATGAATGGAAGGATTGTGAAAGGGTAGATGGAAAGGAAGGTAAGATTAACGTAAACACACACCTTGAAGGGTGGTGAGAGGGTGGAGGAAATGTGAATGAAGGAATACGTGAAGGAATATGGTGAATGGATAGTAGAGGTTGTGGTTTAGGCGCATGGAATGGAAGAATGTTTTTGGAAGAAGATGAAGTGGAAGTCTTTGGAAGCTTGAATGTCAACTTCACTTTTTCCTCAACACCAGACTCTTTCAAGAGAGACTTTGGAATCCATATAGCCGTAGGCTTTTTATTTCCTTTTGATGATCTAGAGAGAATATCTTCAATGATGGATTTTGGAACCCATACTTGTCTTGTAGTTTTCTTCTTAGATATCTCTTTTGACTTTAGGCCTCCATGTCGATTAGAGGAGACATAGTGATCTTTTTTTGATGGATTCTTGTATTGCTTCTTTTTCTTGTATTGAACATTCAAGTTACTTCCAAAAAACTTGGGACTTGTGGAAGAAGGAGGATATGATTGGTTTAGATGGGTGGGTGGATGAAAAGGATTCAAGGGTATGCATCTATGTTGATCTTGAGGAAAGATAGGATATGGAGGGATGTAAGGACCCAAGATGGATGGAAAATTAGGAGAGTTAGGAGGGGAAAGTGAAGGGACATAAGGACCCAAGATGGAAGGAAGACATGAAGAGTTTGGTATTGGTGGAGGAAGTCCAAGGATGGATGTGGAAAATGCAAAAGGATAATCAATAAGTTCATCAGCATCTATATGACAACCAAGGATATCAACATCTTTAGAGTGAGCATTAGGATCTTCAATAGAATCATGGACATCTTGAATATGAGCACCTTCTTTGATAGGATTGTTCAAAGCTTGCAAAGACTTAGGAAGAGTAGAAAGTGGAAGTGAACATGGAGTGGTAGAATAAGAAGATGGAAGACTTTGATCTTGACAAGGATCTTTGGAGAGCATAAGCGCATAATTTTTCTCTTGATTTTCAATAGGCTTAAAATTGGAAGTAACAACACCATTTTTACCAACCTTAATGGAAGTATCATCTTTGGAAAGCGCAAGCGTAGTAAGGTTATTTTGATTGTCAATAAGCTCAACAGTGTAAGTAGTAACTCAATCTTGCTTAGGAGAAGACTTAAGACATGGTGGAATGCATGAAAAAGGGTCTATAGGATCAAAAGAACCATGAAGTGGATAAGAGACATTGTGAAAAGGAGTGGACGACATGGAGGGTTCTTGATCTTGATCTTTCTTTATGTTCTTTTCTTTATCATTTTTAGAGTCCTCTTGACATGGAGTCACTTCTAAGGACAAGGAAGCATGTTGGGATTGTATGGAAGACTTTGGAAGATATGGTGGAGGACTAGCTAAAGTAGGGATTATAGCATATGAAGGCTTAGGCTCTTTAGGTTTATCATTATTGAAAGTATTTGCAGCAAAGTGAAGGTTAGCTTGAGTTTCTTTAAGAGGTATCCCTGGAGGATAACTATAAGGAACCGCATGAAAAGTATTAGGGCTTGTGTCAGATGAAGGTTCTGTGAAAGATTTGAAAGACTCGGAAGCTTTAGGAAATGTACAGGTATTGGAGGAAGTAGGGGATGGAAGGGAACCATCACAAGATAAAGGTCCAACATTAACATGATCTTGCTTGAGAGTGTAGTCTTTATTTTCAGCCTGAGAGTTCTTAGAGGAGAGATCCTTATAGTATTGACGTTTCAAGCTAGCACGATGCATTTTATAGTCCTTAGCAGTAGTAGATGGATCATCATCAAGGTATTGTCCGCAAAAGCCATCAAAGTCTCTTTCAAAATCAGAATCATATGGATCACCATCACGATCTATCCAATGTGACGGCCCATTTGTAGTAAGTAGGAAGGAATGACGAGGAGGATTCTTAAGAACGGAGGTGTCATAGGTATCATTACATCGTCTATTATCATAGTCATCATAGTCTCCAAAGCTAGATGTGTCACTCTCCGTGGAAGAGGTATCATATTGCTCAAATTTTTTCTGGGTGCATGGTGACATGTACAAGTCTTTAACAAATGGAAAAGAGTATAGAGGTTCCTTTTCTTTCTCAAGTTTGTCAAGCTGGACTTGCATAGCTTGCAGCTGCTTCATCATAGTGGCAAATAGAATTTCTTCCTCATGTGTACTGATTCTTTGAGACATGTGTACTGATTTTCAATAGCTACTGATTTGTTCTTGACATAATGATATTTTTGACAGATTCTGGAACTAGGCTGGAAACATTGGATATCTTGCAATTTGACAATTTCTGACAACTCTCAAATTTTTCCAAATGACACTCTGCAGACTCGTACGACACTGGGTAGTCTATGAAATGACAGTTGCTAAACTCGTACGATAGTTGGGTAGCAATGAAATGACAGTTGACAAAACTCGTACAACAGTTGCTAATAGGGTTTTGACTTTCTTGAATTTGCTGGTTTGAAAACTCATACGACACTGGGTTCTCAATCGTACGACAGATGGGCAATACTAAAATGACACTTGACAAAACTCGTACGACTTTTGACTTCTTGAAATGACTTTTGACTCCAGAAAGATTTTATGTCAATTTTTGTGAAATTTAAGGTCTTCAGTTTTGGATTGTTTGCAAATTGTACTATCCAGATTTTGAAGGTTATACCAGATTTGATCATTTTTAATAGCCAAGTAGATAAACAAGCACACAGAATAGCAAGCAAGTGATTCCAAGCACGTCTGAAAATAATGAACAAGGGTAAAAGCAACCTTGCACATGAACAATCAAGTGACCAAATTGTGCTAATCCCTGAGAGTACTAATTGTGTATGTTCTAAAAAATTTTGCAATAACAAACATATACATGAAAGTGAAAAATTGGCCTCTCTAGGGTTTTTAGTAATGGTTTGACTCTGCAACTTTTATGATTCAAAGGGGTGAACTCCAATCCTGGTGCACCAGGGTTTTGACATAGTCTGAGAACTTAATCTTCAAGAGCTGCTAGGGAGATCTGACAACCCAACAATGAACCATACCTGTGGAGATTTCTTCCACAAGGACATTTATATAGCAGCTGTCACTACCATGGCGAAAATGGCTATTACCGCTTGAGGTTCCGTCAACGCAATTTTCCCTATGAAGGGATTATCCACTACGGTTAACCCTCTCTAAAGGTGACTCACAGATTTATACCACAAGGGGACTTGGCTCCAGATCCAAGGTTTTTGACACCTTTTCACTTTTAACCCAAACAAAGCAAGCAGATTAATCCGACACGCTAAGACAAAGTTTTGTTCCACCAAGGTCTGTGATATCAACTCCACGTGATCTACCAACCTCTCCAGGGAGAGAATGTATCAATCAATAAGAGAAGACACACTAACCAATTTTGATTCACCAAAGCTCATGGTATCAACCCCACGTGATCTATCAACCTCTCCGGAGAGAGAATGTGTTGATCAATAAGAGAAGACGCACTAACCAAGCTGAATGTGAAACGCACTAAGTATCCTCCCTACCTACAAGGATTCTATCATCAAGAAAGATTTCTCTAGGAATCCAATCTCTCAAGAATCATGAATAGTGTTCATAGGGCCTAATTACTATGTGAGCACAGATATATTCCTGAAAGCAAATCTACCAAAAGTACCCAAAAAGCAGAAAGACGAACACTTAACGCTTAAAGAAAATATGAGATGAGTCCACAAGGTGGAACATTTAACACCTCACACAAGCTGAAAATGAGTCCCCAACTTAGAAAACAAGTGAGTTCCTAAAAGCACAAAAGGGTTGCCAAGTGGAACACTTAATGCTTCTGTCCTGTTGACCCCTCCCCTTTATGGCGCTGAGATTGCAACCACGGGGTGGAAATGAGGGGCCGGTGGATTAGCAAGTCCAATAACCCAAGATAGCAATCAAGATCAATCACAAGTATCTAAGACTACTTAATGAATCCTTAAGGGGTCACAACCTAGTATCAATTATGTAAGTGTGTAGAACAAAAGCATGAAAAGAATCACCCAAGCTAGACACATAAGAGATTTATTTTAAGGCCAAATTGAAATGTTATTAGATGAAGGAGAATACCTGGGATCCTTGCAATGTTCTTAGTAGATTTTACCTAATTTTTAGAAATTTTTGTTGAGCTTTACTATGCAAGCAAGCTATGAACTCTCCAACAAGCCAACAAGCAAACAAGATATGCAAGGTATATTCAACTTATGAAAACCCTAGGGTTAGATCTAAAAATCAATTGTTAGGAGCAATAATAACCAGAAATTAATCCAAATGAAAACTCATATCATGCATTGAATCATATGAAAAATAAGTGCATACCCATCACAAAATTTTAATTTTTTTTTTTGCACTGCATTTGACCTAGTCAACAAGATCTAATTTTTTTGATATAATTTTGGCCACAAAAATAGAAATTTAGAATAGAGACCCCTACTAAAAAATAGAGAGATTTCCAAAAATGCAAAAATTTTAGAAAAATCTCTTCATTTGTGCCCTAGAGACCTGTTTTCATCAAAACATACTAGTTTTTGTAAATTGACTATTTGAGCTACTAAATTGCATCCAAATTTAAAATACAAACAATATAACCCCTGTAGAATTTGAAGAGATTTCTGAAAATGTAAAAATTTCCAAAAAATATTCTGATTTGCACCGAAAATTAATTTTTTATGAAAAATAAAAAAAAAATTATTAAAAATTCAAAAAAATTTAGAAAATTCTGAATTTTTTATTGAAGCTTTCGTGATATGTCATCAACCTGCAAAAAAAATTTCAGACCAAAAATACAATCCGTTTGGGAGATAAAATTAAATCTTTGAAACTTTGGGGTTTTAGCTCCCCAAAAAAATCAAAACCAGCATGCAAAGGTGGGTTGCCCCACGGTGGGCGCCAGAAATGTGTGTGTGAATTTTGTACCTGATCTGTAGACACAACACTTCAGTAAAATATTAGAGGTTAGCTAAAATCAAAATCGTGCAAAATTGAAATCTAATTTAACCAAGCGATTTACTGCCTTCTAATAGGTGCAAGATTGATGTTCTCAGATTGTAATCGAGATCAGTGACCTAGATGACACCTAAATGAAAGATTTGAATATAATTGATCTAGATATGAGATTGAATGTAATTAAGCTATTTTTTTTTGATATTTTCTATGCAATATGAATGATTAATCTGATATGAATTCTATGCTAGATGAAATTGATATGCTATGAATGCTATTGAAAATTGATATGCAATGCTAATCTAACAATGATATGCAATATGAATGCAAAAATAAGATTGATCTCACAAAGATGTCGATTCGCAAGAGCTTTGATTCTTCAATTCCAATTCTCCAGCGTGATTGTGCAAAAATATGAGATTCTGTGGATGCAAATTTGAGAGATCATTGAGAGATGAATTATGAAGAGATGAGCCTTGATTTTATAGAAATCCAGGGCTTTGGAGGTGCATGGGAAAAAGCCATAAATCACTCAAATAACTCAGGTTGATTTTTGAGTTATTTTTAAATAAAAGATAATTAACTCACAAAAACATGCAAAAGCTAAGTTTTAACTCAAAATAGAGTTTAGCTTTAATTGATAATTGATAGTTGTCTGCTTTTATGATTGTGAATGTTTTATTTATGAATTAATTTAATAATAAAGTGATTTATTTCCAACTTAACTGCTTTTAAAAATAAAACAATTGATTTATGGGTTAATCAATTATTTAATCAAACTTTTATTAAAAACTATATTATTAAAAAATGACAACTTGCTTTAATTAATTAAATAAAAATTTAATCAATTATTCATAGGATATTGGATTTATTGTCAAAATTAAATAATACAATTAATAATAGATAGAATTAAATTTAATTAAATAATTAAGTGGCAAGATATTAAATCTAATTAATTAAATATGAAAATATTCAATTAATCAAACTTTAGGATAAATGTGATTTATTGCCAAATAATTATAAAATTAAAGATAATTATGATGATTAGGAATATTACTAAGAATATTCCCCGATGTAGAATTTAAGATAATCAATTATGATTCGATGATGTTTAGATGTGCCTTAGATAAGGACTTTGATGTCGATTTCATATGATTTGTTGATATAGGAGATTAATGAACATATAGCCCATTTTTGGGGTATTACAGACACACACATTATTATTTATAATATACTGAGGTGATAAAAGGTAAGATATAGAAAATGACAAAAATGGTAAAGTCACAGAAAAGGATAAGTCAATATCCAACGACAACCACTTTATAATTAATATATTAATGTTTGGTGTAGTCACCTTTATCTAAATATATATTATATTTTGTGCAGAGAGTTATTGATATTTATATATATGATAGATATATCATTGTATGATAATTTGAGAAGTCATATAGATAAATATGAATATTTTGAAAGAATTATAATGATCACATAATATATTTAAATTTAAAAACATTAATCATCATAGGATACACTTTAGGGTTCTAATGTATTCTAATGGGTCCTACTACCCCTTGGGACCCCCTAGGACCCCTTATAGCACATTAGGGCCCATTATGACACATTAGAGGCCATTAGGAGCCCTTAGAACACATTAACTATTGTAGGACACACTAATTTGTTCTAAGGGATCGTAATGTATCCTAATGTGTTGTAATGGATCCTAATGTGTCCTAATGGGTTTTAAGTGATCCTAGGACCCCTTAGGATCCATTAAAACCCATTAGGAAATATTAGGACCCATTATGGTACATTATAACCCATTAGGACCCGTTAGAACACATTAACCATCGTAAGACACACTAATGAGTTCTAAATGGTCCTAATTTATTATAATGGGTCATAATGGGTAGTAAGTGGTCCTAGGACCACTTAGGAATCATTATGACCCCTTGTGATACATCAAGGCCCCTTAGGACTCCTCAGGACACATTAGGACCCTGTAGAACACATTAACCATTGCATGACACACTAATGGATTTTAAATTGTTCTAATGTATCATAAGGGGTCATAATGGCTCCTAAGAGGTCCTAGTACCCCTTAAGACCCATTAGAAACCCTTAGAATGCATTAAGAACAATTAGGACACATTAGAGCCTATTACGACCCCTTAGAAAACATTAACCATTGTAGGACACACCAATGGGTTCTAGTGTGTCCTAATGGGTCCTAGGACCACTTAGGACCTATTAAAACCTCTTAGGACACATTATAACCCATTAAGACACATTAGGACCCCTTAGAACACATTAACCATCATAGAACACACCAATGGGTTCTAAGTGGTCCTAATGTATCATAAGGGGTAATAATGGGTCTCGAGTGGTCTTAAGATCCCTTAGGACCCATTAGAAACCCTCAGGAAACATTAGAACCCCTTAGGACCCTTAAGACACATTAGGACCCTTTAGAACACATTACCCATTGTAGGATAGACTAATGTGATATAAGTGGTCCTAATGTACCATAAGGGGTCCTAATGTGTCATAAGGGGTCATAATGGGTCCTATGACCCCTTAAGTCCCATTACAAATCATAAGGATGTATTAGGATCCACTAGGACACATTAGAACCCATTATGACCCTTTATAACACATTAATTATCGCAGAACACACTATTGGGTTGTAATGTGTCCTAAGGGGTTGTAATGGGTCCTAGGGCCACTTAGGACCCATTAAAAATCCTTAGGACACATTATCATTATGACACATTAGGATCCCTTAAAACACATTAAATGTCATAGGACACACTAATGAGATCTAAGTGGTCCTAAAATATCATAAGGGGTCATAATGGGTCCTAAGTTTGTCTTGGGACCCCTTAAGTCCCATTCAAAACCCTAAGAATGCATTAGGACCCATTAGGACACATTAGAACCCATTACGACCCCTTAGAACATATTAATTATCGTAAAACACACTAATGGGTTTTAATGTGTTCTAATGGGTCCTAATGTGTCCTAATGGGTTGTAAGGGGTCTTAATGGGTCCTAGGACCACTTAGGACCTGTTACAACCCTTTAGGACACATTAGCACCCCTTAGAACACATTAACCATTATAGGACACACTAATGGGTTCTATGTGGTCCTAATGTATCATAAGAGGTCATAATGGATCCTAAGTGTTCCTAGGACCTCTTAGTACCCATTAAAAACCCTTAGGAAACATTAGGACCTTTTAGGATACATTAGGACCTCTTAGGACCCCTTAGAACACATTAATCATCGCAGGACACACTAATGGGTTTTAGTGTGTCATAAGTTTCCATAGGACCCCTTAGGACTCATTATGATCCCTTAGAACCCATTAAGACCCAATAGGACACATAAGGACCTATTAGAACCCCTTAGAACACATTAACCATCATAGGACACACGTTAGGGTTCTAATGTGTCCTAATGGTTCCTAACATGTCCTAAATGGTTGTAATGGATCCTAAGTGGTCCTATGACCCATTGTGACCCATTACAACCCATTAAGACCCATTAGGAAACATTAATTATTGTAGGACACACTTTTTTGGCAAGATGGTCAGTGCTCCTCTTGGGATTTGTGACATGGTTTAACAACCTCATGTGTCTTCTATAAGTATAGTGGTTGTATCAAGCATTAACAAGTGGATCTTTTGGTGCAATGATAACTACTACTTGTAACAAGTGGTATTAGAGCTTGGTCACAGGTTCAAATCCCCTCACGTAACGCTAAGGGGGAGATTGTTAGCAAAATGGTTAGCTCTCCCCTTAGGATTCATGACATGGTTTAATAGCCTCATGTGTCTTCTATAAGTCTAGTGGTTGTATTGGGCATTAACATGTCAATATTTTGGTGTAATGACAATTGCTACTTGTAACACACTTTAGGGTTCTAATATGTCCTAATGGGTGATAATGTGTCCTAAAGAGTTGTAATGGGTCTCAAATGGTCATAGGACCCCTTAGGACCTATTAAGACCCTTTAGGACACTTTAGGACCCATTAGGACACATTAGAACCCATTAGGACTCCTTAGAACACATTAACCATCGTAGAACACACTAATGTGTCCTAAAGGGTCCTAATATTTTTAAAGGGCTACTAATGTGTCCTAATGGGTTTTAATTGGCCATAGGACCCCTTAGGACCCATTACGACCCCTTAGGACACATTAGGACCCATTAAGATACATTATAACCCATTGGGACCCCTTAGAACACATTAACCATCTTAGGGCACACTAATGGGTTATAAGTGGTTCTAATGTATCATAAGGGACCATAATGGATCCTAATTGGTCATAGGACCCATTAGGATCCCTTAGGAAACAATAAGACCCCTTAGGACACATTAGGAACCCCTAGAATACATTAACCATCATAGGACACATGAATGGGTTTTAAGAGGTCCTAATATATCATAAGGGGTCATAACGTGTCCTAAGTTGTCCTAGGGCCTCTTATGACCTCTTAGGATGCATTAGGACCCATTAGGACATATTATAATCCATTACGATCCCTTAGAACATATTAGCTAATGTAGGATACACTAATAGGTTCTAATATATTGTAATGGGTCCTAATGTGTCTTAAGGGGTCATAATGGGTCCTAAGTGGTCCTAGGATCCATTAAGACCCCTTATGACACATTAGGATCCACTACAAGAACATCAAGAGAAGGATAGTTGTAGGGAAGAGGGAGACAATGAAAAGAGGGAGAGAGATAGTGGAGAGAGAGAGAGAGAGAGAGAGAGAGAGAGAGAGAGAGAGAGAGAGAGAGAGAGAGAGAGAGAGAGAGAGAGAGGAAAATGGATAAGTGAAATAGAGAGATGGTGAAATAGACAAGAGGAGGGAGAGAGTGAGAATGGAAAAAAGAGAGAGGGGAAGGTAGATGGGATAAATGAAAAGGGGGAGGAGAGATAAATTTATGGAATAGAGGTAATGTATAGATGGAAAGAGAGGTAGGGGATGGATGGAGAGAGAGGTAGGGAAGAGGGAGAGAAGGGAAATGAGGAGAGGGTGAGAGAGGAGAAAATAGATATGTAGAAAGGGAAAAGGATTAAAGGTTTAGGGTTTAGAGAAAGAGAGAGAGGTAGGAAAATTAGGGAGAGAGGGAGATAATGAGAGAGGAGGAGAGAAGAGGGGAGAATGGATAAAACCTATAAGTTCATTATACATCAACCCTAAATCCCTTCTCCCTCTCTCTCACTCTCTCACTCTATCCCTCTTTTCCTTATCTGTATCTTCCCTACCTCTCCCTATCTCTCCCTCTTTCTCCTAAAACCTAAATCCTATATAAGCCCTAAACCCTAAACCCTATAACCATAAAATCTCTCTCTCTCTCTATAAAACCTATAACCACAATCCATCAAACCTAAATTCTTTCTCCCTTTCACCTATCTCTTTCCTCCTATCTATCTCCCTCTTTTCCTTCTCTCCATCTCCACCACCTCTCCCCCATGTCCCCCTATTTCCCCTAAATCATAATGTTTTTATATGGAGCCTAATCAAAATCAAAAGTTAACTTTTCCCCACTTTTATCACTGCAATTTTCCCCCAAATTATTTAACAGAGGTTTGGAGGAAGTGCCCCTTGCGGGGTTCTAGGGATTGTACCCCCAATGGGGTTGAGGGGAAGTACCCCTCGCAGGGTTTGGGGGCATCACAGTACATGCCTGAGATGTGTTTTCCAACAAACATACAAAAATTTTACATTTTTTCATGTGTGCTCTTTGTCAGATTTACACATAGTTCAACAACAACAAAATCATATGACATGATGTTCTAGATCTCTCTATTAGCTATCTAATCATATATTTATTTTGAATTTTAATTAAGTTAATCTTTTCATCTCTAATTTCTTTTGTATGTCCAATTTTTGTCAAAAACCAATGTGTACTATTTTGGGATTAGATCTTGGCTCGTTTGTCAAATTTTGAAATAAGTTACTTTTTTAGAAAGTAGATTCCATTCTACACACTTTTTAAAAAAAAGAAGTTTTGATTTTTAATTAGATTTTAATGATTTCTAGGGGGAGCACAGACAAATTTCACATTTTCAGGATGTGTCCACTTTGGAAATTCGTAAAAAAATATATATTCTTTAAAAAATTAGTAGAAAAATCCAAGATAAACTGTGTGGTGTTAGATAACTTCTCACTGGAGAACACGAGACACTATGTTATGTTTTTTCACAAAAAATAGGACCACTTTTTATGCTCCCACTTTTTGAGAGCCTTAACCTCCACCATTTTCAAAATAAACTAGTAGTTTAGAAACTAGATTCGGAATAGTACAACTCTTGTTCTTGTTATATCTTGAAATTTTGAATCTAACTATCTTCAATTTCTCGTGGAAGTGTAGAGTTTGTTGATTTTAGAAAAAAGTGGCATCTTAGACCGCCTTTTTGGTCCCCCATCTTTGTGCACTTACCAAAATATATTATATAATTTTTAAAAAATTAAGAAAATAAAAAAAAATCCAACACACATCATCCTAACTTGTGAATGCATCCATATTGGATTCTAGAACAACTTCATAGACTTAAAAATCTAAAATATGAGAGAAAATGTTGTTTTTTTGAAAAACCAATTATTCAAGGATAGAAAAGAGAGCAAAATTTTAAGAAATGATATGATAGGAGGAAAATCATTTTTAAGATAAACATTAATAAATTTAGAATAATTTTGGAGAGACATTGTAAATATTAAAATAGAAAGATGATTTGTAAAATCTTATGGAAAGTGATAATTTTTAAACTCTATAATTATTAAAGAAAAATCCTAATAATCATTGAGAAAGGTCATTTCCATTATAAAATTATCCAAACCCTAAAAGTCAAAATTGTAATATGTTAATTTTTGGAACTTTGTGATGACGTGGCAATGAAAAATATGTAGGTAAGTTGGTAATAGTTATGTCACCACCCTATGTGTTTCAAATAGTGGGCCAATTTTTTAGGAGATTTTTTTTGGTAGAATCCACAATCATAAAACATAGGGAAAGTAATTCCATTGAAATTGTGCTACAAATGTATAACATTATTAAATGCCTTAATTGCAGAGGAAAATTTGATGTCATGTCAATAAATTGTTAGTTAATATTTGTATATCCATGGTCTTTCATTCTTGCTCGAGATTTGGTTACGATTTGGATGCTCTTCTTTGGTCTGAATTAGATGTGCCTTGTTCCTACGGAGCGTAGCAGTGACTTGACTTGGAGCTTGAGTAGACTATGCATGGATCAGCTTGGAGATGGGATTGAGCTACTCTTTGCGGTGTTGTTCGAATTGGGTTGTGATGGATCGCTTGGATCATCTACCGTGTTTGCCATAGTTTGGAATGAGTTGGGCTTGATGCTTGTTGACCGAATTGTAGAACTTGTGCATCGGAGATTCATAGATAATTGTGGATTGATAAGAGCTAGGCTTGATGACTTCATTGACGTCTTCTTTTGGGTGAACCGAGTAGAGAGACTTGGATTGCAGATCAGGTTGTTTGATGCGACTTATGAGACATTAGATGCCTCTTCATAGCGGGTTCACGGTGCGGTCTGTAATGTTTCTTTGCAAATGGGTGCTTGGCAGAGATCCATCGACTTGGTGGCTATAGAGATGGATCGTTATGACTTGATCTTGGGTCAAGAATTCTTGAGGTCAGCTGAAGTGATTATTGCTCCTTGCTAGAGATACATCATGATTTTGGATGTGGAGTAGATGTGTTTTGTTCCTATACTGAGTGATGGAGATTCAACAATGACAATGACTTATTTGAGTCTTGCGTGGGGCGTCTTTGCGGCAAGAGATCATTCTTCCTTAGTGAATTTTGAGCGGCATGGTTTTCTTTATGTGGATGACTTGATGCTTCCTTATCAGAGTCAGATTTGAGTAGTTTTGACTGATGGAGCTCATGAGCGGATCTAAGATTTTCATGACTTGCGGTGATTATCTTTTGCAGAGGTTTCTTTGTGAGCTATTCTGAAGTTGTCCATCCATTTTTGGAGTGCTTGAAGGGAGATTGGACTTGGATTGATATGTAGAAGTGTGTAGTTGATGAGTTGATTGAGTTCCTTTGTAGGAGGAACTCAACTCTTCTTGAGTGATCTTTCTTGGATCACCTCTTGTGGCATCAATGGTCTAGGGGTGCACTGGCATTGAGGACATCACCACTAGTTTTAGTGGGGGAGGATGTAACGGGGCTAGACATTGAGTCATTTTGGTGACTTCTTTGATCTGAGTTGGGTGACTTGGAGAGGTGTCAAACATTTCTAGTTGGGAGGATGCATCGATTCATTGAGGTGTTTTTCCTTAGCCGATTTGGAGGTGTGAATTTTTTAAGCCGACAACAGAAAGGTCATTCAGAGCCGACATGGATTTTGTCTTCCTAGGCCAACTTGAAATATTTGTGAGTATACAAGCCAACTTGATTTTTGGAGACTTGAGTTATTTGTGAGCTGTTTACGTTGTAAGGGTCGAATTTCTTTGATGATTGAGCCGTAGTGAATGTTGGATGCATTGGGAAGTGCAGATGTGGCTGACTTGCATAGCATCTTCTTTTTGATGTGCTTATCATGGAGAGTGTTCTACAGCTGACTGCATTATAGCCATTGGATCTATGTCATGTTTTAATACAATGGACTTGCATTGATTGTGGAGCGGTTAGATCTAGGTCTGGACCTATATCACAATGATTATTCTTGGACATTTCATTTGAGGTACTCTAGTATATATTGGAGGCCTTTCTCATTGATTTTCATAAGATCAGATCAGCGGAGTGCGAAGATGTTTTGGGAGCGATAAGTATTTTAGCGAAGGAGCAAAGCAGGAGAGAATTCCTTTGTGGCAAAGTCTTGGAGTGATTTTTCTTTGTAAGAGCTTGGTGCTTGACTTGCATTGTAATAACTTCATGCTAAGTCCATTTAGCATTTTTTATGGGTGAGCTAGTGTTTTTAGACACTCAGCTGAGTAGACTTGTAATTGTGTTCTTGGAATCAATGGACAAGTGACTTTGGGGCTACGTCTGCATATATTTCTTGGTCTGGGTTTATTTTCTTGCTATTCTGTGCATCGATTTATATTGGATTCATTTGGGACGTAGCCGGATCAGATTGATTTAGCTTTTGTAGCATTTTGGTGAGGCATAGTCTAGGTTTTTGCCTTGCATTGAGGTGAATTGTGAGTGCCAAGCACCAATGTGATTACAAATAAATAATTTTAAAAATTTGATAAACTCAAAAACATAAATTTAAACTTTATAAAACTTATGGTTATATTGAAAATGAAAAAAAATGAAGTGTTATCATTGGTAGAAATTAATTCACTAATTGAGCACAGGTATGCAATAGTATTGCCTATCGCAAGTACAATAAAACATGTTTACTTATATTGGTTTATATTTCACATTTTGAAGTAAATTAATTATTTGTAGTTGAAAAATTATTAAAAATATACATATAATATAATAATAAAGAAATATTTATAATTATGTACATCCAATTTCAAACATTTAAATTTAATTACGAAATACATTATTGCTCATTTTTCTATTATCTTTATTCTTTATTATCTATCTTTATATTCCCTTTTGTATAGTTTTACTAATGACATCTCAAAGAAAAATAATATTTAAAATTATAATAAAATAAATCTTCTCTTAAGAAAAAAAGTTGGTCCTACTTTCATCACCATTACTAAATAATTTAAATAACAAATCATAAAATTAGATCTAAATTATTATTTTCAAAATTCTTTAATTTTTTTAATCAATAAAAGGCCAAGGCTAGAAGATTATTTTATTATTATTAAAAATAAATTACAAAATAGTTCTTTCTTTGTTCTATGTGAGCAGTGGTAGGAAAGAACAGAGTAAAGAAAACCTTCGATCTTGCCTGGGACTTATTCAATCTAGATTACAAATTACAGGTTTGACTAATCACCCTGGACTAGCAGTAGCTGATGTGAATTGAAGATCCATGTGTAGATGTCTAGAAATTTTAGAGTATCATTATTACAATTAGATTGTTGCATAACCTTGTTGGAAATAATTGTCTGAAGAAAATTGCTACTCAAATTATGTATTGTCTTTGATGTCACACAATGTCATAGTCTGCAACAATCAGTAGCTACTGAGCTCAGTCGGTCTACCTGGCAGTAAAATTAGTGCTTACCGAGTTCACTCGGTTATCAAAGAAAAATCAGCATGTACCGAGTTCACTCGGTTATCAAAGAAAATCAGTATTTACCGAGTTCACTCGGTTGTCAAAGAAAAGTTAGCATTTACTGAGTTCAGTCGGTTATCGAAGAAAAAGGATTATCAGTGTTTACCGAGTTCCCTCGGTCTCCGAAAGATTGTAGAAAGTTATGGTCACCGAGAACTGTCGGCCCTTGAAGGATCTTTGCAAATAAAGTTTGCTTAATTCAGCCGACTGTTATACTAAGTAATGTCGATTTGACAAATCTAAAATCATATAAATAAAAGGTCAAATGTGAAAAATAAAATAAGAAACATAAAAGAAGATATATAGAAGAAAGACAGGAAAGATGTGTGCGAAATTTTGAAGGATGACCAGATATCCTTGAGGAGTAGCAGAGATATATTCGATCAGGAAGGATCACACTTATGCAGAATAGAGATCTGTAATCAGCAAGGCAGTTGCATTATTATACAGGTCATTTTCATTGTTACCCTTTTATCATTGTAACAGTGAATTCTAAATCTCTTAACCGAGTTGGTTTAACAACCATATTGTAAATCCTCTAACAAGGTGACAATTCCATTGAATTTTTTTCAAGACCTCTTACCAGGCCACTCCTAGCAGGGTGATTAAATCCTCTAACAAGGTCACACCTAACAGTGTGTTTTGTAACCTTTTACCGGGTTGGCTTCTAACCGGGCATCACTTTAGAAAAGTGAAAATTAGTATCTAGATACATTGGTGGTTTTTCCCATATTGGGTTTCCACGTTAAATTCTGTGTCTCTTGTGTTCTTAATTGTTATCTTAATCATATACAAGTGGTGATGAATATCTAAAGATAATTTTACTAATACTTTCTGCATCTACCAAGTTACTGCAATCTATTTACCGAGTGTTAAACAGATAATATTCATTAAGATATCCTAAGGGATCTGGAAAGAAATAATTGTGAAGTGTTTTATGGTTGACTGATTCACCCCCCCCCCTCTCAGTCACTTCATCCATATTCCATCAATTGGTATCAGAGCTTTTGGTGCTTGCAGGAAGGGTTTCAAGGACCTAAGCTAAAGATCAGGATGTCTTACAAGAGAGAAATTCCAAAGCTCAATAGAGATAAATTTTCAGCATGGCAATGTCTCATGAGACTTCATCTAGCTTCCATTGGTGATTCAGGATGCAAATACATTGATGAAGAATACACAGTTCCTACCGGTGCATTAACTGTTGAAGACATTGCAGAGAAAAAGAGTCATAACACCATGATGATAGACACTGCATCAGCTCTCAGCTATGAAGAATTTGATGATATTAAAGAATGCACTACTGCATATGAAATGTGGATCACACTGAAGAAAATATATGGTGGTGATGCAAATGTGAAAAGAGCCAAAGCAGAAAGCCTAAGAGGACAGTTTGACAAGATGAATATGAAAGAAGATGAAAATATTGCAAAATATGTTGAAAGGATCAAAGCAAGTGTTAGTGCAATTAGAGCTTCTGGAGGAACAATCTCTGATGAAACTATTATAAGCAAGGTACTTAGAACATTACTCCCTATCTATGCAATAAGAGTATCAGCTATTCAAGAAAGAAGATGTGAAACAAACCACAATATAACTTTGGATGCTTTAGTTGGAAGATTGACAGCCTTTGAATTAGACAACTATGACAACTATGTTCCAAATTCCAAAAATATTGAGTCAGCATTTGAGGCCAAGGTTTCACTAAGGAAGAACAAGAAAATAAAAGAAGTTCAGTCAGAAAGTGAAGAAGTATCAGAAGAAAGTTCTGATAGTGATCTTGAAATTGTAGAAGCATTACTTGCAAAAAGGTACTCTAAAGGGAAAGGTAAATATAAAGGTAAAACTCCTTTAATCTGTTTTTCATGTGAAGAAATTGGACATATTGCAGCTAGGTGCCCAAACAAGCAGGCCAAGGAAGAGAAGAGAAGTCACAAGTACTATGGCAAAAAGAATTTCAAATCATTCAAGGATAAAGGTAAGAAAACATGTTTTATGGCTAAAGATTCTGATGATAGTGAAGAAGAAATTGTCTTTATTGCTATAAAAGATGAATCTGATGATGATGAAGATAAGATGGCACTTATTTCTCATATAAGCAAAGATGATATATGGATAATAGACAGTGGATGTTCGCATCACATGACTGGTGACAAGACAAAATTTGAATACCTAGAAGACTTTGATAGTGGCAATGTAAGATTTGGAAACAATGAACCTTGTTGTATAAAAGGAAAAGGAAGAATCTCATTAACCAAAGAACTCATATGTGATAATGCTTATTGGGTTGAAGGACTAAAACATAATCTTCTAAGTGTAGCATAGCTAATCAACACTGGTTTCAAGGTTGAATTCATGAATAGTCAAGCAAGACTGCTGGATGAAAAAGGAAAACTCATTGGATCAGGCAAGCAAACTAAAGGGAACATTGATGATAGAAAAAGCACAAGTGGTGGAGCATTTTTTCTTGGAAAAAGACTAGTATCCTGGACCAGTAAAAAGCAAAATTGCACATCTCAATCCACAGCTGAAGCAGAATATGTTGCTGCTGCAGTAAATTGTTCAAATATTGTTTGGTTTAAACAATTATTACAAGGTATGAAGGTTGAAATCAAAGAACTAGTTGTTATATTTTGTGACAATACAAGTGCAATAAACATTTTGAAGAATCCAGTAATGCAATCCAAAACCAAGCACATTGCTATTAAATATCACTTTGTTAGAGAATTGGTGCAGGACAAGGAAATCAGATTAGAATATATTCATACAAAAGAGCAGATTGCAGACATTTTCACCAAACCATTACCCAAGGATGCATTTGTGTATCTAAGAGGTAAGTTAGGGGTCATTCCCCTATCGGAGGCTCACTAAATACAGTTTTAGTGATGCATCAACTAGAACATGATTGAAAATCAACCAGTTGATGCAGCATATTCAAGGAATCATTGCATATGAATCAGTACTTAAGGTACATTAGTTTACACTGGTAATATGTGAATCATCTTTGGCATGTGTTGTCAAAGAGGGAGTGTTTTCTATGTCTTTGCTATTACTTCAAGAAATTTTCAATAGTCAGAAGGAAGAGTTTTTAAGAAAAAGGAAGTTTGCTGACAGAGGGAGATTTGAATCTGAACCGAGCTAATCCTTTCAAAATTTCTTATGCTATGACATATTGTGTTGCCATCAATGCCAAAGAGGGAGATTGTTGGAAACAATTGTCTGAAGAAAATTGCTACTCAAATTATGTATTGTCTTTGATGTCACACAATGTCATAGTCCGCAACAATCAGTACCTACCGAGCTCAGTCGGTTTGCCTGGCAGTAAAATTAGTGCTTACCGAGTTCACTCGGTTATCAAAGAAAAATCAGCATGTACCGAGTTCACTCGGTTATCAAAGAAAATCAGTATTTACCGAGTTCACTCGGTTGTCAAAGAAAAGTTAGCATTTACTGAGTTCAGTCGGTTATCGAAGAAAAAGGATTATCAGTGTTTACTGAGTTCCCTCGGTCTCTGAAAGATTGTAGAAAGTTATGGTCACCGAGCACTGTCAGCCCTTGAAGGATCTTTGCAAATAAAGTTTTCTTAATTCAGCCAACTGTTATACTAAGTAATGCCAATTTGACAAATCTAAAATCATATAAATAAAAGGTCAAATGTGAAAAATAAAATAAGAAACATAAAAGAAGATATATAGAAGAAAGACAGGAAAGGTGTGTGCGAAATTGTGAAGGATGACCAGATATCCTTGAGGAGCAGCAGAGATATATTCGATCAGGAAGGATCACACTTATGCAGAACAGAGATCTATAATCAGCAAGGTAGTTGCATTATTATACAGGTCATTTTCATTGTTACCTTTTTATCATTGTAACAGTGAATTCTAAATCTCTTAACCGAGTTGGTTTAACAACCATATTGTAAATCCTCTAACAAGGTGACAATTCCATTGAATTGTTTTCAAGACCTCTTACCAGGCCACTCCTAGCAAGGTGATTAAATCCTCTAACAAGGTCACACCTAACAGTGTGTTTTGTAACCTTTTATCGGGTTGGCTTCTAACCGGGCATCACTTCAGAAAAGTGAAAATCAGTATCTAGATACATTGGTGGTTTTTCCCATATTGGATTTCCACATTAAATTCTATGTCTCTTGTGTTCTTAATTGTTATCTTAATCATATACAAGTGGTGATGAATATCTAAAGATAATTTTACTAATACTTTCTGCATCTACCAAGTTACTGCAATCTATTTACCGAGTGTTAAACAGATAATATTCATTAAGATATCCTAAGGGATCTGGAAAGAAATAATTGTGAAGTGTTTTATGGTTGACTGATTTAGCCCCCCCTCTCAGTCACTTCATCCATATTCCATCAAACCTAACCCTAACTAAAGCCAACTGGGGTACGATTCCCACTCACCATGCCTCTATAACTTAAGCTAGGCATTACATATTAAACTTTTATTACAAAATGGAGTTGTCCGAGATATAGCCCTATTAACCATTGATGTCATTATCTCTTGTAAATGACACCATCCTTGAAAATCACCTGCCAAAGTGAGCAATGAATGTATTTTCCAATTATTAGTCGGAAAGGGAATCCTACATCACCGTTTATTAGTATTGTCCAGATAAATATAAAATTTGTAGGTAAAAATATTCCTCTCATAGACCATTATGGAGTTAGAAAAACCAATTATCAACTGAGAAAATCATAAAGATTCATAACCTGTGGTGTCCATAAACCATATACAAACCAATTTTCTTATCACGAGAATAATTGCATATTTCTAGAGCATATTGGAATAGAAGATAGAAATATCACAACAATACTTCCAACAACTGAATGCCATCCATATTTCATCTAAAAATGATGAAAAACATGTTAAGAATACCAATGATAGCTAGTCCATACAACCCATGTAGCTATATTAAACCATAGTTCAAAGAAAAATAATAAAGTCCTTATTATCATTGCACCTTGAGCTCTCTATTTGTCTACCTTATAGTATGCTACTTATGACAATAAATCTATCTTTTTAAAACACAAAAACCATCAAGACCTTATAAAGTCAATTGTCTACTTTCTTAATAGATTTTATACATAAAATATGTAAGGATTATTAATACTGTCAGTTTAATTTAAAATCTATAACCCATACCATTAATTAGAATGTTGCAAATATCTCGACCTATAATAGAGATGAAAATTATCTCAACCCCAGGTCCTACATTATAAAGAAAAGACCAGATGAGCTATGGAAAACTATTAACAAGATAGTAAATCAAATTTACACAATGAATCTTCAACCAATTTATCATTGAAGACATCTAAATAGATAAGAACATGACAAAAAAATAATACCCTATTGCTATATGTGTGTGTGTGTGTGTGTATTTTAAAAATAGTTTATCTATAATTTTCCTATTGAGCCTATATTATTAGAGTATGCATTTATACTCAAAACTAAACTCTAAACATCCTTAACTATTTCTTTCCAAGAGAAATAGGCTCCTCCGTAGCCCGACTAATTTCTCTATCTTCATCATCACTATAGTCCACCTTGTCTATCTTCATAAACCATTCCAAGCCTTTCCAGTCTTTACATGTACCATAGCATGCATTATACTAAGAAGAAACATCCAGTTTCTTCTAATTGTTGGAAGCCTCTTCTCAAACGACTTGTAGTTTTTAATTGTCACAATGGGATAAACTGGGACTAGGCGGTCACTCACTCCATAGTCACTATATTTTGGAATGCAAAGATTGTTATCAATGTTTTCAAGGACAATGTCCAATTCCTCCAACATGAATTTCTTAAAGAGGTTATATAATAATTCCCTAAGATAAAATTGCTCCCTATTCACATGGAGAATAGTAGCTACAAACATTGTTATGATCTTTGTATTAGTCTTAGGGAGATCTTCAAGCATAGAGAATTCCTTACCTACAATCTTCAAGACTGCCCTGGAAATTAGATTGTGCTTCACCTTCATCATCTTACCCAACCTTATCTCTGTAATATCTCCCCAAAAGGCCATTTCTCTCTTCCCTAGTCTCATCCATATTGGAGTATCCATCCTAATCCAAAATATATTTCTTTGTCAAATATTATGAGTTGGGTAATCGCTTCTTCAACATTTTTTTAAAAGACCCCCTGGAACATGTGGGTTTTATTAAACTAAATGCCTAAAGCAACTCTAAGTCCAAAAATCATTATGACTTTACCATCCCTTGATCCTATCATCTTATTTATTATATTTTACTCAATTTTTACACATCATCTCATCTCAACCCCGTATCACATCTTGAGTTTTGTATTAGCTACAAAAAGATTAGAGCTCTCCAAGAGTTAGTGCTTACCTTTAGGATTTTACACACTTATTTATAGACACCATCAATTTGGGAGATACAAGAGCTTTATTAAGAGTCAAAAAACTCCCTTTTGTATTAATAATTTTTAATGCTAGTCTATCTAAAAGTGAATAGGTTTTCTATTCCGTAATTATTCATGTCATAAAGTACTCATTACTTAGATAGGAAGAAACTTCTCTATGATAGTAAGTGAAAATTCCCCCTTTTATATACTGATAGGATTAAAGGAGGATATTTGAGATTATAAAATATCTCCCAATATACTAATTAAAGGATCGAAAAAATGTTAAATAAATAAAATTAGAAGTATAAGATCCCATATTTCTCGCTACTCACTAAGGGTTAAGGAATTTTATTAAATGATCTACTTATATTGTGACAAGAACTACATTACTACAACCCATTCCCAACTTTCTAATAATATCACCACCTACTATGAGTTAGGCTATACCAATACTTTCTCCATATCCTCCCAAGTTAGCTAGGTTATTAGCTAGACCATTTCCTTCCCTAAAGATGTGATTTATCGTAAAGTGCTTAAGCTTATTTAAAACCTCCATAATCTTTTTTACAAACCATCTAATTTCAAATTCAATGTTTATCCTTTTCTAATTGCATTAACTACTAGAGTTGAGTCCCCTTCAATTTCTAATTTTTTAGGCCTAACTTAATACAGAGCCTTAGCCCTTCCAATAAGGCTATGAATTCATCTATGTTTTTGGACTTAAACCCAATGGGGCTAGCCAACCTAGCAATGAGTTCTCCTTCCCAATCATGAATATAACATCTAATCCCTGCTATCCCTAGGTTTCCTGTGGAAGATCCATCAAAATTTAATTTTTGCCAACCTCCTAATGGAACCTTCCAAACATAATCTTGCCTTATCTTCTGTGAATTTTTCTTATAACCTTCACTAATAGGAGGGATTTTAAGGCCTATCCATTTGTTTCTAATTTTCATCCTAGTCTAAAAAATTTGGGCCTTGTTTTCCCACACTAGTGTTGTTGTTTACTAAATTGACAATAACCACTTCTAAATTATTAGTAAATTGGTCTAACTCCATTGCCTTATCCCTAAAAATTTCTCCCATTCCTTTCCTTTCATACTTCCCATATTAATAGGGAAGGAGAAAAGATCTAGATGTTTCTATAAAAATCCCTATTCCTACTCCTTGGCCAAAATTGGAATAAGTCTATAATCTTATTTAGAAGGGCTATCTTCCAATTTAATTTTCTCATTAACCATACCCAACATTTATTTGTGAATTCACAATTTAAAAGGATATGATCCACGATTTCTACATCTTTTTCTACATAGAGCACATCTAGATGGACCTTGATATCCCATCTTCCAAAACCAGTCTGTTGTGATGATCCTATAATGCATGGTCCCCTATACAAACATACATGCCTTTGGAAGGAATGCTTTATCCCATCATAAATATATTTACATATCCATTTTAGGGAATTGGTGTTTCCTATATAGATCCATTTATCCATCTCTAGTGTTATACACTCTATTCTTTGCCTCTGTCCATCCAATTCTATCTTCCTTGCTTCTTGGATAGATTGTGCGAGCAGTTAGGATTTTTGACAACTTGTTCTTGAAGTCTTTTGGAATGTTTAGGTTGTGACCTAACTTCCATTTCTAGCCCAAAACTAGATTACCACTTGGTATATCCAGGTAGTCTTTCACATAGATGCCCAACTGGTCTTTGAGATATGAAATTTTCCCTTGGTCTTCTAGAAGAGAATTAATAGTCAGGTATCATCCTGATGAATCCTCCCAAAATAGAGTCAAGCTCCCATTTCCAATGATGCATGATATCTTATCCCTTATGAGGGATCTGCATTCCTTTATAAAATTCCAAATTCTTGAGCCCCCTGGAGGATTCTCATGTCGTACAATGCTCAGTACATCTCTACCAACTAAATATTTATGTCTAATAATCTTTACCCATTTAAGTTTAGGGTTTCTAATAATTTTCCATACTAACTCAGCCCCTAGAGACAAGTTCTGGTCCTTAATATTTTTGAGGTCAACCCCTCCATCCTCCCAAGACCTACAAATATTATCCCACACAATTAACACCATCTTTGCTTTCTCTGCTGACCCTTTCCAGAAGAACATTCTAAACTTCTGGGTTATTTTCTTTCTAATCTCACTTGGCCTATTATAGAAAGTCATTTGGTATATATGCATCAAAAAGAGGACAAATTAGCATTGTAACCCTACCAAATGAAGACAACCATTTACCTTTCCAAGATTCAACCCTCTTATCCACCTTCGTCATTACATTATCCCACGATCTTGTGGAATTCTTCCCTTTACACAATGGAAGCCCTAAATATTTACTTGGAAGTTTACATTTCTTAAAGTCTAAAATATTTGAAACTTTAGTTGCTAAGTTATCTGTAGCATTAAAAAATAAAATCTCATATTTCGCTTTGTTAAGAAGCTTCCTTGAAGCTTCTGAATATTGTTCTAACATTTTGATGATATTTCTAGCCTCTTCTATTTTTGCTCTTCCTTATAACATGGTATCATCCACAAGTTATTGATGTGTTGTTGCCTCTAATTCACTAGTGATTTTAATAACTTTAACTAAACCTTGTTCCTTAGCCTTTGTCAAAGACCTTCCCAAGGCTTCTTCCATTATGATAAATAGAAAAGGGGGATAACATATCCCCTTGATGGATCCCTCTAGATATTTCAAATAATTCTTTCGGGTTATAATTCACTAGGACAAAAGCCCTAGGAGTGGCAATACACTCAAAAACTAAATTAATCCATTGGTTTGAAAAGCCAAAGGCTTTCAAGGTCTGACATAGAAATCTCCACTCTACTTTTTCATAGTTTGTCTAATTTAATAAGCATACTAGGGACCTTATTACATTAGACTGAATGAATTTCTTCCTATGCAATGATGATCCCATCTAGGATTGATCTTCCCAAAACAAAGCTTGTGTGTTCTTCTGCTATAATTTCTGGTAGTAAGACTTTGAGTCTATTTGCCATGGTTTTGGTTAGTAACTTATAGATGGTATTACACAACGATATAGGTATGAATTCATCCCACCATGAGACTCCCTCATTCTTTAGAATGAGAGTAATAAATATATTATTCATCTCCCTTATCAATTTTCCTAAGTTTCTGATGCTTTCCAAAACTCTAGTTACCTCATCTCCGAAGAAGCTCCAACACTTTTGGTAAAAGAGTGAAAGAAATCCATTCGGCCCCAGAGCTTTATCTGGGTGAAATTTCTTTAAGGAATTTTTAATTTCTTCCTTCATAAATTTTGCATTCAGTCTCTTATTTTATTCTCTACTAATTAGATTGGGAATATTCCTGAAGATATTTTCTTGAGCACCCCATTTAGATCCTTCTTTGTTGTTTAGTAGGTTCTCAAAAAAAGATACTGCTTCTCTTGATATCTCCTTCAAATTCTCTAGAATATCCCCATTAGGTTTTTTGATTTCTAATATCCTATTAACATTTCTTCTAATATTTGTGCTATTATGGAAGAACTTAGTATTTTTATCTCCTAAAATCCAAACCTCCCTAGAATTCTTCCTCCAATATATTTCTTCCTTTTCCAAAACATCCTCATATTTTTTAAGAAACTCTTTTTCTTTCAAAAAACTTTCTTAATTCATGCCCTCTTTGAAGACCTTCTCATTCAATTATTCTATTTATTTTTCTAAGGTAAATTTGGACTCAAAAATATTGTTGAAGTGTTCTTTATTCCACTATTTCAGTCTTCTTTTAATAGATTTCAGTTTTTCCATAAAAACAAAGGCTCTCAACCCTTCGAAAGTTCCCTCATTCCACCAGTTTTTTAACAGTCCTATAAATTCCTCATCTCTAGCTAAACCACATCTTTTCAAATTTAAACGACCATCTAAAGGTCAAATGGCTTCCTTAATGAAGAGAGCTACAGGGAAGTGATATGATCCTGAAGTCATAATTATAGTAGATTCTAGGTCAAAATTAAAGTTGATCAAATTCCCTTTGAAGAAAACTCTATCTAGTTTCTCTATTATGTTACTGTAAGCTATGGTTTTTTTGGTCTGTATCTATTCAAAATAGGCGTAAATAAAGAAAATGTTAGATTTAAATCTAGCATTTATATTAGTCCAAAACATAAACATAAAAAACCAAGCCACCTCAGATTGAGCCAAAAAAGATGCATCTAAGCATTGTTTGAGTTTCTCTAATAAGAGGGATGTGGGTGTGCTCTCTAAGCACTTGGAGCTTTCCCCTAAGGCTTCAAAGATCTTAATGATACTAAGAATGATTAAGCTAGATTCATTTTAATGATGAACTTCAACTGATTTGAATACATTGTATAACCTGAAGATCTATGATTTAAGATCACTGAGTTGCTGATTAGATATGTAAGATGGTTAAATCAGTAATATGTTTTCATTGATGTCAACTAGTTTTGACAATACTTATCTTGTAAGTTACTATACCCAAACATCTGTAGAAGAAGAAGAAAAGAGATGAAGAACAAAATATATCTACATGAGGAAGATGGATATGATAGATAAGGATAAGGAATACATTGGGTAACTTATGGATGAGTCTATGACCTTATGTTATTGAATTGATTATGTTGCATTCATCTATGATGAAGGATAGAGAAAAATGCACAAAGCAGTGCTGTCGGTTAAAGAACCATTTTAGTATACACTGACATAGTGTAGTGTATACCGATCATAGTACAAACCAAGCCTGTGTTCATTGACACATTTCTTTGTTAACCGAGTAGAAGAAAAGAACTAAATGACTAGTTTAGCTAATGAAGTTAATGAGTTGTAAAGTACATCAAAATCAAAGATGAAGATAATGTTTTTTATGAAGATCGATGGCTAACATAATACGAAGATGATCTAATGGATTGAAACAAAACATGTTACTGACACATCAACCGAGGAAGGTTTAAGCTGCAAAATCAACAAAGGAGATTAAGTGGCACAATCTGATGGATGGAATTAAAATGGTTTACTCATCTATTTAAGAGACTAGGATTTCATGATGAAATCATACCAGAAGGAGACTGCAGAAGATATCGCATGAACAAGATTCATGCATGCCTGATCAGGCTGGTTAAGGAGAACTAAACTACAAAGATTACCGAGTGTCAGAAAGCTATTACCAAGTGATAGTAAGTTACTGAATATTGATTGAAATAGAATTGAAATATTGATTAGAGGATTTGAATGAACTTAACATAGATCTGATAATCTACAATTGAAGTTGTGTTGTAATCAGATCAACCGTTGTTACATTTTAACCATTGTAAACAAAGAAATCTCTTAACAGAGTGGACTAGAAAGTCTTGTAATGTCATTCATAGAGTGAACATTTGTTATCCTGTCAACCCCATAATGAATGCTGGTTGGATGATAACAGTTGGTCTAAAATCCTCTAACAAGGTCACACCTCACAGTGTGTTTGTAACCTTTAACAGAGTTGGGTCTTCACCGACCTCACTTCAGAAGAGTGAACAATTTTTGGGTTGCCGGTTCCAGGTGGTTTTTACCTTCACAAGGTTTCCACGTTAAATCTCTTGTGTTATGTGTTGATTGTGTTGATTGTTTGTTATCATAATTTACATGTTGCATATTGGATTTGATTGGTAATCATCTTATGTTATTAACTGGTAATCGGTAAAAGCATAGACATAATACTATTTTAGTTTATTAAGCTGCAGAAGTTTTAGTAAATTGTTTTTGGATATACATTTTGTGATTGGGACTATGGATAACTGATTCACCCCCCTCTCAGTTATTCTAACATTTAATCCAAATGAAAGTATGATATTTCTGAAAAGGATGTGTAAATGATATGAAAAAGGCTACATTAATCCGTTATGCTATGCTAATGTGAGTTAGAAAAACATAAAAAATAAAGTAAGCTAACAAAGTATGCTAAAATGCTTAAGCTCTAGAATGAAACTAACATTATAACACTACTCAATGTAAAATATA
Organism: Chamaecyparis obtusa; assembly: GCA_027943335.1. Lineage (NCBI taxonomy): Eukaryota > Viridiplantae > Streptophyta > Pinopsida > Cupressales > Cupressaceae > Chamaecyparis > Chamaecyparis obtusa. The sequence continues at coordinate 265,682 of BSBK01000917.1, forward strand.
TGAAAATTGTGTTTTTGCTCTTGGAAGGGGAGAGTATTTATAGGATTTGAGGAAGGGTTTGGGTTAGGAAGGAGAGTTAGGGTCAAAGGTAAGATTTGGGGTATGGTAAGGTTTAAGCTTGGTTAAGGTTGCTCACACATGTGTGAGTAACACTAGGGAAGTGTACAAATGGAACAAGAGTAGAAGAGGAGACATGGGTCTCATTAATAGCTTGTAAGAAGCCTTAATGAGGGTGTAAGAGGCATTTATGAGGGGTTTGGACCCAAAGTCAAAGTTTGAAGGGTTAGGCTAAAAAGGGTAGGAATCACCCTTTAATAATGTTTAGGGTGAGTTTAGGAAATTCTAGAAGAGGTTAGGGATTTCTAGAACATTTCTAAGGTTTTAGGATTTAAATAAATATTTTATTTATTTAAAAGATTTATGGTCAATTTATCAATTAATAATTAATAAATAGGGGAAAATCATTCTAACTTGATTTAAATGATTTGGGGAGGGATTCTTTAATTAAAGATGTTTAATTAAAATAGGAGGATTTAATGGCATAAAAATAAATAAATAAATAATTAACAAATGATGATGTCGTTAGGGGTTTTGGAAAATTAAAAATACTTTTATTTTTTAAAATATTTTTAGGTGTCTACATTTTTCCCCTCTTTGATGTGATGCCGCAAGTGGTGTGGCATCAAAGACAAGAAAATAAGATGCCCCAAGCTAGAATTTAGAGGAATAAGGGGTTGTGCCCCCTTAAGAAAATAACACAAAGACTAAACATTGTGGAATTTTCTTGAAAGGAAACAGAAAGGAAGGGGAAGGAAGGAAGGAAGAAGAGAGGATAAATAGCCAAACTTCTAAGAGAAAAGATGGAGGAATGAAAGATGGGGTGGAATGTAGAATGCAGGATGCAGCTATATGTAAAGATGCAAGATGAGAGATTAATCCATATGATGCAGGATGAGGGGGATTTGGGGACTCCAAGTGTAAATGTGGAGAGCACAACAAAATTTGATATGGAAACATTAGAGACCTGCCAAGGATACTAGGATCACAAGGCCCTATCACCAATGTTGCATAGGAATGATTTAAAAAAGACACGCAGAGTTGCCCCAGCATCACACATGAACCCAAGAGGAAGCATGGTAGAAATGATGCTGGAGAAAAAAAAAACAAATGACATTTCCCAAGTGCACCATGTAACCCAAAAGATCACATGTGAACCATGCAAGGGTCATGTCCAACTGACTCACAGGCATAAACAAAAGATCAAAAAAGACCTTGCCCCAGATTGGCCTCATTTATAGCACACCATGATATAAAGGATCATGGTGACTTAGAGAAGAGGAAAAATGAGAAGCTGTAAAAGATTAACAAGATCCAAAGGACAAAATTCAAGACCAAAATGATAACTCCAAAAGACATCCTTTTCCAAAGAGAGAGATTGATGTGATTGATGGTAGGAAGATTGGTTTGAACGTGAAGAAGGATACATCGACACAGACCTGGTGTGATTGGTGGAAGATTAGGGTGGAAAAAATAGAAGGATACATCTATGTGGACCCATGATTAGGCTTAGGCCAGACAATAAAAAAGCATACAGCTGTGTGGACCCACTGATTGATGAGGAGAATGAGTGTTTTTGTTTGCTAGCAAATGATGAATCAAAGAATAACCGCTGGGATCAAGGATAGTTGATAATTGATGTTGCTGAAGTACAAGGCTGGGTGGGATAAGTTATCTAATTAAATGATGTTGCAAGATGAATGAGGATATCTACAACAAAATGCGATGATATGTACAATAGATGGGAGGAGATTTACAACTGATATGTACAATAGCTCAGGATTGAGGATTGGAAGATCACACTATACATAATAGTTACAAGATATATACAGGAAGCTCAGGATTAGGGATAGAAAGATCTCACTATACAGGATGTTTAGAGGATATGTATAGGATTGGACTTTATGGTTGTGTTGGATAGACTTGAGGATAAAGCACCTTGAGATGAAGGGCTGGTGGTGGGGATGGGGATTGGATGAAGAGGACTAAGATTTGGGATGGGTGGGGGATGGGAGTTTGATAGATAATGACTCAGTCCACTATGTATGTCACCTATTTTTAGGTTTTCACCAATGTACTTGTCCAAGGTGCTTGAATTGCAAATTTTTCACCATTGGATGACTATTTTTCTTTACTTCTTCCCTTTTTTATTTTTTTGATATTTTTTTGGTTTTCCAATTTTATGGATTTTCAGAATATGTAGGATCTAGTTCAGGCATAGAACCTCTTTAGATGTATGATGTTTATAGGATCATTCAAGGGCTCACCTTCCAATGTTGATAACTGATAGGCTCTAGAGCTGAAGCATGTTGTGACAACATAGGAGCCCAACTAGGTAGGCTCAAACTTGCCTTTCTTCTCTCGATGTACTTGCACTTTCTAATTTTCCTTTAGGACCATGTTGCCCACTTGGAAGTGTCTTGGATGAAATTTCTTATTGTAACTCCTTTTGAGTCGATTCTGGTATGCAACCAGGTGATCATATGCTTGTTGTATCTTTTCATCTAACAGATCCAGCTACGTGAGACATGCCACATGGTAGTCTTCATCAGTGGTATAGTTCTTCATGGAGACACACAATGATGGGAGCTCGACCTCGATGGGTAGAATGACTTTGGCACCATATACAAGGGAATATGGGGTGGTGCATGTGGGAGTGCGATAAGAAGTATGGTAGGCCTAGAGGGTGGGATTTATTTGGAGGTTCCAGTCACAACCAGAGTCATTGACAACCTTCTTGAGGATTTTAAGGAAGGTTTTATTGGTTGCCTCAGCTTGGCCATTTCCTTGAGGGAAGTATGGATTGGAGAAACGATGGTGGATGTGGAGTCTAGCACATAGATCATCCACATGCTTGTTTTAAAAAGGTGTGTTGTGGCCTATGAAGATGGTGGATGGTATGCTGAAGTGGCAAAAGATGTGCTAAAGGATGAACTTAGATATTTCGATGCCAATAGTTAGGGTGAGTGGAATTGCTTCAACTCATTTTATGAAATACTCTGTGGTAGTTATGATGTATTTATGTCCATATGAGGAAAGGGGAGTGATTAGCCCAATGAGGTCAAAGCCCCAACATGAAAATGGCCAAGATGGCGCAATGGGCTGCAAGTCTTGTGATGGTGCATGAATCAGATTTGCATGCTGCTGACATGGTAGACATTTCCTACAAATTCGCAAGCGTCATGTTCCATTATAGGCCAATAGTACCTGACTCAAAGAAACTTCTTTTCTAGAACCATGCCACTTGTGTGGCCACCACAAATTCTAGCATGGACCTCTTGTAAATCCAGGATGATCTCATCTGAATCTAAACACCTAGAGAGGATGTTATGATATCCTCGATGATAAAGGGTGTTGGCTACATGAGTGTAGCGGGAAGCTCTGTGAATTAAGTTTTGGTGTTGGTTGTTGGTGAGATAGGAAGATATGATACCATTTTTTAGATATGCATGGATGTCATGGTACAATGGGGATTGTGGACCAACCAAGATACATACCATTTTTGCATCGACATTCTCATAAGCAGGCATGTGTAGCTGCTCGACTAAGAATTCATATTGTGTTGAGTTGTGAGGGATTTCCAATAAGGATCTAATGGTCGCCATTGCATTAACCACTTTGTTCTGAAGCTGTGGTATTTGGGTGAGCTGTAGATTCAGGAAATGTTCTGTCAGTCTATCCACTAGTTCTTTGTAAGGTAGCATCTTGTCATCCTTTTTTTGAAATTCATCTAGGACTTGCTTGATAATCAACTGCGAGTCTCCAAACACTTGCAATTCTATTATATTTCATTAAATAGATGTTTTGAGGCTTGTGATGAGTGCCTCATACTCTGTAATGTTATTAGTACCTGGGAATCCTAATTTGAATGATTTTGGAATATAGTCACCTTGAGGTGTGATGAATAGGATTCCTTCCCCTGATCCATGCGATGTATAGGAGCCATCAAATTATAACTTCTACATCATTTGTTCTTCGATCATACATAAGTGCTCATCAGGGAATTCCATGATTAGTGGATATGCATCCACCAAAGGTGTTTTTGTTAGCTAATCAACAATTACTTTCCCTTTGATTGCTTTCTGATCTATGTATTGGATGTCAAACTCACTGAGTAGCATGACCCATTTTTCCATATGACCTATGAGAGTTAACATTGATAACAGATACTTTAGTGGGTCTACCTTTGAGATGAGCTTTATTGTATGACTAAGCATGTAATGTCTAAGATTTTGAGTGGAAAAGACCACTGCAATGCATGCTTTCTCCATTGGTGATTAATTGAGCTCATAGCCGACAAGAGTTTGACTGATATAATAAGTGGCTCTCTTTGTTGTTGTCATCATGTTGTGCTAAGAGTTCTCCCAGTGTTGTAGTGGTTGCTGAGATGTATAGTATGAGAGGGCATCCTAAAACTAGTGGTACAAGAATGGGAGAGGTGGCCAAATATTCCTTTAGCCTCTCGAAGCTTCTTGGATAGATAGGATCCCATTTGAAGCTTGTGTCCTTGTAGAGCAGATGCGTGAAAGTTTGGCACTTGTTTTCCAGTTGTAATATGAAGTGGCACGCTGATTGGAGCTTCCCTTGCAGGCTCTGGAGTTGTTTGAGTGTTCTTGGTGGTGGAATTTCCATGATGGCCTTGACCTTTTTGGGATCAATCTCTATGTAATGCCGTGATATGATGAAACCTAGAAGCTTTCTAGATGCTACACCAAAGACACATTTCTTTGGATACAGATTCAAGCCATAATGATGAAAATGATTGAACACACTCTCAAAGATGTTTAGGTGTTCACCTCATGTCTTTTATTTTGCAAGAATATCATTCACATAGTCTTCCAATATTTTGTGGATCATATTGTGGAATATTGTTGTCATTTCTCTCTGATATGTAGCTCCTACATTCTTGAGCCCAAATGGCATCATGTTGTAGAAAATGGTATCCCATGATATGGTGAATGATATTTTGTGTTGATCATCTTCTGCTATATGGATCTAATTGTATCCTGAGAAGCCATCTATGAGTGACAACATCTCATGGCCCACTATAAGATCTATGATCATGTCTATGTTGGGTAGCGGGAAATCATCCTTGGGACATGCTTTGTTTATATCTTTGTGTAATACCCCAAAAATTGGCTATAAGTTCATTAATCTTCTATATCAACAGTTCAAACAAAATTGACATAGAAGTCCTAACCTAAGGCACATCTAAACATCATTGAATCCTAATTGATTATCTTAAATTCTGCATCAAGGAATATTCCTAGCAATATTCCTAATTATCTTAATTATCTTTAATTTAATGATTATTTGGCAATAAATCACATTTATCCTAAGTTTGATTAATTGAATATTTTCATATTTAATTAATTAGATTTAATATCTTGCCACTTAATTATGTAATTAAATTTAATTCTATCTATTATTAATTATATTATTTAATTTTGACAATAAATCTAATATCTTATGAATAATTGATTAAATTCTTATTTAATTAATTAAAGCAAGTTGTCATTATTTAATAATATAGTTTTTAATAAAAGTTTGATTAAATAATTGATTAACCCATAGATCAATTATTTATTTTCAAAAATCAGTTAAGTTGAGTAGAAATCACTTTATTTATTTATTAATTCATAAATAAAACATGCACAATCATAAAAGCAGACAACTATCAATTATCAATTAAAGCTAAACTCTATTTTGAGTTAAAACTTAGCTTTTGCATGTTTTTGTGAATTAAATTATCTTTATTATCAGATAACTCAAAAATCAAGCTGAGTTAATCTGAGTGATTTATGGCTTTCTTCCATGCACCTCCAAAGCCCTGGATTTCTATAAATCAAGGCCTCAGCTCATCTCAAAGCATCTCATATTTTTGCACAATCACACTAGAGAATTGCAATTGGAGAATCAAAGCTTATTGCGAATCAACATTGTTGTGAGATCACTTTTGTTTTCATATTATTGTTAGATCAATTCATAGCATATCAGTTTTTTACATATCATAGATTTCATATCATTTTTCATCTTATTGCATAGAAAATACTAAAAAAATAGATTAATTGCATTCATATTTCATATCTAGATCAATTACATTCAAATCCTTCATTTAGGTGTCGTCTAGGTCACTGATCTCAATAAGAATATGAGAACATCAATCTCGCACCTACTAGAAGGCAGTAAATCACTTGGTTAAATTAGATTTCAATTTTGCATGATTTTGATTTTTGCTAACCTCTAATGTTTTACTGAAGTGTTGTGTCTACAAATCAGGTACAATTTTCACACACCATTTCTGGCGCCCACCGTGGGACCCTAAAATGGGCTTCCCTTCATTTCTATCAATCTTCTATCATTTCTCTATCAGAACTCCCCTACTGTTTCCTGTTCTGGTGGTATTCTCAGTAGGATGTTATTTTTTGTTTAAAATTTTTTTTGCCACTTTTTCTATCAAAACTGTCCGTACATCATGATTTTTAATTATGGTCCGTACAGTGTCATACGAGTTTTTTGGACTGTCATTTCATCAGACACCCAGTGTCATACAAGTTTTTTTTAGACTGTCATTTCATCGAACACCCAGTGTCATCTGGGAGCATACCCATTGTCGTACGATAGTTGATTTTATCGAGGATCATTTCATCAGGTACCCACTATCATTTGGAAGCTGGATTATCATTTCATCAGACACCTAGTGTTGTACAAGTTTCCAGACAATCATCTGGGAGCATACCCACTGTCGTACGAGTTTCTTACTATCATCTGGTAATAGACCCACTGTCATACGAGTTTAGGCATCAGATTTCAATTGTCATTTCAGTTTTGCTGGTAGTTTGTCAGATTTGATTTTTGGATTTTGACTAACAGCTAATCTTAACAGTTGGAATTCTCTATTTTTTATTGACTCTTGTTGGTTTTGATTGAAAAAAGTGTAAAGTTTGCTAAAATCAAGTAAAAATCTACTAAGCACGTTGCGAGGATCTTAGGTATTCCACTTGTGCTGATAATATTTTGATTTGGGCTTAAAATAAATCTCTCGTGTGTCTAGCTAGGGTGATTCTTTTCATGCTTTTGTTTTACACACTTGCATAATTGATACTAGGTTGTGACCCCTTAAGGATTCATTAAGTAGTCTCAGATACTTGTGATTGATCTTGATTGCTATCTTGGGTTATTGGACTCATTAATCTGTCAGCCCCTCATTCCACCTCATGGTTGCAATCTCAGCACCATAAAGGGGAGGGGTCTACAGGAGAGAAGCGTTAATTGTTCCACTAGGCAACCCTGTTGTGCTTTTAGGAACTCACTTGTTTTCTAAGTTGGGGACTCATTTTCAGCTTGTGTGAGGTGTTAAGTGTTCCACCTTGTGGGCTCATCTCATATTCACTTTAAGCGTTAAGTGTTCCTCTTTCTGCTTTTTGGGTACTTTTGGTAGATTTTCTTTTGGAAACATACATTTGTGCTCACATAGTAATTAGGCCCTATGAACACTATTCGTGATTCTTGAGAGATTGGATTCCCAGTGAAATCTTTCTTGATGATAGAATCCTTTTAGGTAGGGAGGATACTTAGTGCGTTTCACATTCAACTCGGTTAGTGCATCTTCTCTTATTGATCGATACATTCTCTCCCAAGAGAGGTTGATAGATCACGTGGGGTTGACATCATGAGCTTTGGTGAATCAAAATTGGTTAGTGCACCTTCTCTTATTGATTGATACATTCTCTCCCCAAAGAGGTTGATAGATCACGTGGAGTTGACATCATAGACCTTGGTGAAGCAAAACTTTGTCTTAGCATGTCAGATTAATCTGCTTGCTTTGTTTGGGTTAAAAGTGAAAAGGTGTCAAAAACCTTAGATCTAGAGCCAAGTCCCCTTGTGGTATACTATTGTGAGTCACCTTGAGAGAGGGTTAACCGTAGCAGACACTCCCTTCATAGGGCAAACTGCATTGATGGAACCTCAAGCGGTAATAGCCATTTTCACCGTGGTAGTGACAGCTGCTATATAAATGTCCTTGTGGAAGAAATCTCCATAGGTATGGTTCATTGTTGGGTTGTCAGATCTCCCTAGCAGCTCTTGAAGATTAATTTCTCAGACTATGTCAAAACCCTGGTGCGCTGGGATTGGAGTTCACCCCTTTGGATCATAAAAGTTGCAGAGTCAAACCATTACTAAAAACCCTAGCGAGGCCAAAGTTTCATTTTCTAGGGTATATGTGCATCATTGCAAAACATTTTGGAACGTACACAATTAACACTTCTGAGGATTAGAACGAATAAGTCACTTGATTGTTCATGCGCAAGGTTTCTTTTACCCTTGTTCATTGTTTTCAGACATGCTTGAAATCACTTGCTTGCTATTTTGTGTGCTTGTTTATCTATCTGTTACAATCCTCAAATCTAGACATTGAAATTTGCAAACAATCTGAATCTGCAAACTCAAAATTTTTCAAAAATTGACATAAAATCCTTTCTGGAGTCAAAAATCATTTCAGGAAGTCAAAAGTCATACGAGTTTTTCCAAGTGTCATTTCATTACAACCCATCTGTCATATGATTGAGTACCCAGTGTCGTAAAAGTTTCCATGCTAGCAAATTCTCAAAGTCAAAATCTTGCAATTGTCGTATGAGATTTTCAACTGTCATTTCATTTCTACCCAACTATCGTACGAGTTTTGCAACTTTTGTTTCATAGCATACCCACTTTCGTACAAGTCTGTAGAGTGTCATTTGGGAAATTTTTAAAAGTTGTCAAAAAATTGTCAGAATTGCTAGATATTTAGCTTTTTCAGCCTAATTTCAGAATCTATCATACAAATCACTATGTTAAGAACATAGCAGTAGTCATTAAGAATCAATATACATGTCTCAAAGAATTAGTACACATGAGGAAGAAATTCTAATCTCAGCTATGATGAAATAGATCCACACTATGCAAGTCAAACTTAACAAACTTGAGAAAGAAAAGGAACCTAAAGAGTTCTTCATGGAAGCTCTGTGCCCTTTTCCATTTGATAAAGACTTGTACATGTCACCATGCCCCCAAAAAAAATGTGAGCAACGTGACAACCCTTATGATACCTCTTCCATAGAGAGTGACACATCCAGCTTTGAAGACTATGATGACTATGATGATAGACAATGTAATGATACCTATGACACCTCTGTTCCTAAGAATCTTCTTCATCGTGTGTTCCTGCTTACTACAAATGGGCTATCACATTGGATAGATCGTGATGGTGATCCATATGATTCCAATTTTGAAAGAGATTTTGATGGCTTTTGTGGACAATACCTTGATTATGATCCATCTACTACTGCTGAGGACTATAAAATGCATCGTGCTAGCTTGAAGCATCAATACTACAAGGATCTCTCCTCTAAGAACTCTCATGCTGAAAATAAAGATTATCTTCTCAAACAAGATCATGTTAATGTTGGACCTTTGTCTTGTGATGGTTCCCTTCCATCCCCTACTTCTTCCAATATCCATGCATTTACTAAAGCTTCTGAGTCTTTGAAATCTTTCACAGAACCTTCATCCAATGAAAGTCCTGATACTTTTCATACGATTCCCTATAGTTATCCTCCAGGGCTACCTCTTAAAGAAACTCAAACTAACCTTCACTTGGCTACAAATACTTTCAATAATGCTAAACCTAAAGAGCCTAAGCTTTCATATGCTATAATCCCTACTTCAGCTAGTCTTCCACCATCTCTTCCAAAGTCATCCATACAATCCCAACATGATTCCTTGTCCTTAGAAGTGGCTCCATGTCAAGAGGACTCTAAAAATGATGAAGAAAAAAACATAAAGAAAGATCAAGATCAAGAACCCTCCATGTCATCCACTCCTTTTCCCGATGTCTTTTATCTGCTTCATGGTTCTTTTGATCTTGTACACCCTTTTTCATGCATTCCACCATGTCTTAAGTCTTCTCCTAAGCAAGATCAAGCTACTACTTACACTGTTGAGCTTATTGACAATCAAAATAACCTTACTACACTTGCACTTTCCAAAGATGATACTTCCATTAAGGTTGTTAAAAATGGTGTTGTTACTTCCAATGTTAAGCCTATTGAAAATCAAAAGAAAAACTATGTGCTTGTGCTATCCAAAGATCCTTGTCAAGATCAAAGTCTTCCATCTTCTTGTTCTACCACTCCATGTTCGCTTCCACTTTCTACTCTTCCTAAGTCTTTGCAAGCTTTGAACAATCCTATCAAAGAAGGTGCTCATATTCAAGATGTCCATGATTCTATTGAAAATTCTAATGCTCACTCTAAAGATGTTGATATCCTTAGTTGTCATATAGATGCTGATGAATTTATTGATTATCCTTTTGTATCTTCCATGTCCATCCTTGGATCTCTTCCACCACTACAAAGGGCTTCACATCTTCCTTCCATCTTGGGTCCTTATGTCCCTTCACTTTCCCCTCCTAACTCTCCTAATTTTCCATCCATCTTGGGTCCTTACACCCCTCCATCTCCCATCTTCCCTCAAGATCAACATAGATGCATACCCTTGAATCCTTTTCATCCACCCACCCATCTAAACCAGTCATATCCTCCTTCTTCCACAAGTCCCAAGTCTTTTGGAAGTAACTTGAATATTCAATACAAGAAAAAGAAGCAATACAAGAATCCATCAAAAAGAGAAGATCACCATGTCTCCTCTAAATGACATGGAGGCATAAAGTCAAAAGAGATATCTAAGAAAAAAATTACAAGATAAGTATGGGTTCCAAAATCCATCATTAAAGATATTCTCTCTAGATCATCAAAAGGAAATAAAAAGCCTACGACTATATGGATTCCAAAGTCTCTCTTGAAAGAGACTGGTGTTGGGAAACAAGTGAAGTTGACATTCAAGCTTCCAAAGACTTCCACTTCATCTTCTTCCAAAAATATTCTTCCATTCCATGCGCCTAAACCGCAACCTCTGCTATCCATTCACCATATTCCTTCATGTATTCTTTCATTCACATTTTCTCCATCCTCTCGCCTCCCTTCAAGGTGTGTGTTGATGTTGATCTTGATCTTTCCTTCCTTTCCATCTACCCTTTCACGATCCTTCCATTCATTATCCTTCTACCTTCTATTTTTTTTCCTCATTTGCCTATTCCTCCTATCTTCCAACCTCACTCGCTTTACATAAAACCTTATCCTCCATTTTTCTCTTCCATCTCCCTTTCCCTATCAGCATCTTTGAGCATATCATTTTGAATCCTTGGCATATCATGGTTTATCCTTTCAAGGAGCATTATCTAAAAAGCTTGCCTTCTTCCAAAATAAAAGAAAAATTAAAAAATTGAAAATGTGCCTTGGTGAAAACCTGGAAACAGGCACCTTGGTAGCAAAAGTAAAGAGAAATAAATTCATCCTATGGTGAAAACCACTCCCTTGTGGCACCTTGGATAAGTACCATGATGAAAACCTGGAAATCAGGCATCATGTGTAGTTCTTCTACATATTTCATCCATTCCATCTTCTCTCTTTGATCTTGACAAGGTTGACCTATACACGAACATTTGGCTATCTTGTGAGCTATCTTATGATGATCTTGCTTTCATTCCCTTCCTATTTAGCCTTCATGTCCATTTTCCTCCATTCATTCTAGCCTTTCGCCATCCTTTTCCCCTTTGGTCTTGATCTAATAACAAAAAAAGAGTAGAACACGATGCTTTGAAACCTCTTGACATGTTTACTCCTTTGGATTACATCCTGTCCTTCTTTGGCATTATGCTTTTGTGACTTATCCTATGCTGGCCTTTTATTTCTTGTCCAAAAGTGCTTTTACATGACAATTTTTCCCTAGCTTGAGTGTTCTTGAGGAGTTTTCCCTTGAATATTTTTTCCCTTTATTCTCCTTCATTCTCTTGTCTTCCATCTCTTCCACCAGCTTGTCAATCCCTCTTGTTCTCCACCTTGCTAGACATTGGGACTGCATGATAAGATCTTTCTTGGGAGTTTGCAATGGAAAAAGATGCTATCAAGTATACCAAGTATCAGAACAAGTATCAGAACCAGTTTTAGAACAAGTATCAAAACAAGTATGAGAACAAGTATTAGAACCAATATCAGAACAAGTGTCAGAACCAGTATCAAAACCAAGTATCAGAACCAAGTATCAGAACCAATATCAGAACTAGTATCAGAACAAGTATCATAACACCTACTGGAGCTACACCTTTTTCTTTAGTTTATGGGTCTAAAGCAGTACTGCCTATTGAGGTTGAAATCTCATCACTAAGAATCAGAATACATGGTCTAGTAACTGATGATGACTACAGAGTGTCTAGGTTGCAAGAACTTAAACTACTAGATGAGCGTAAACAAGCAGCGTATGATCATATCAGAGTATGTCAGAAGAGAATGTCTAGAGGCTACAACAAGAAAGTCAGACATAGAGAATTTCAGGTTGGTGATCTAGTCTTGAGAGAAAATCCTAAAAATCAATCCCATCTAGAACACAAGGGAAGTTTGAACCCAACTGGCTGGGTCCCTTTGTTATTACTACTACTTTTGGCTCTAGTGCCTATCAACTCTCAATGACTGAAGGAGAATAGTTCTGAGAACCAATCAACATTCTCCATCTAAAGAAATTCTACGCCTAAGGTATTCAGTCTATGGTAAAATGTCCTGAAAAAAATTATAAAAATCAGAAAAAGTCCTGAAAAAATGAACATCTTGGTGAAAACCTAGCAATAGGCACCTTGATGATTCACAAAAAAAAAATCAGAAAATGTCAAAAATTCAAAAAAATTGAAAAATACAAAAAAATACAAAAAAAAAAAGAAAAAAAGAAAAAGTGCCTTGGTGAAAACCTGGAAATAGGCACTTTGGTAGCAAAAATAGAATCTCTACCAAATGGTGAAAACCCGGCAAATGGGTGCCACTTGTTTCAAAATGCTCCATCTATCAACACAATCTTGGTCTTTCCCAACTTTTAGTCTTGCTTTAGTTTGTACATATCTCTCAGTTTTTTTTTGCATTTCCAGTTTTCAATAAGTCAGTTTGTCCACCAATCAGCTCCAGCGTCTGTATCCTATCAATGCTTAACATTTGGGGGTAATCAATGTCATATCCTATGGTCTCTAGTATATCTTAGATGTATCATATCCAATCAGAGTCCTTTGAAGCTTCATTTGAGTCAGTCAAGTCTGTCTCATCTCCAGAAAGGATTTTTCATCTACAACAACAATCAAACACAAACTGAAAACAATCTGTGCTTTTCATGCTTTTATCTCCTTGTATGCCTACTGATTTACATTGAGATTTTTGCATATTGTGTCCCTTTGAGCTCTTCGATGATGTTGTTGGCATTAAGCAGAATTTCCACTAGTGACAACACTTATTTGCATTCTGGGTGCAAACCGAGCAGACAGTGCAAACCGAGCAAGTTAGTACAAACCGAACAGGACAGTGTAAACCAAGTAACATCATGTCTACCGAGTCACCAATATTTACCGAGTTCAAAACCTACCGAGTGATCAGTATGAACCGTGCCTTCACTTCTACCGAGTGCATGACGATGCCGAGTAATGCAGTGGACGCCGAGTATTAGAAAGTCACCGAGTTAGTTTGTAGGAACCGTGTAACCATACTTGGGCCGACTTAGTAGCACTTATGTTTATTTGTCAAGCCGACTTTGTAATTGTAATTGTAATTGTAACTAATTGTTTAAGACTTGTATATAAACAATGTTGTAAAAATGTCAAAAAAAAATCTAAGAAGCATATATGTGAAAAAGAAAGAAAGGCAGAGATAAGCGAATTACAAAGGGCTTCAGCAGTATAAGGAACAACAAAAACAAATTCATCACAGAAGGTGATCAATACATCAGCGAATCTCAATCAGCAATCCAGTTGCAAAGCAAGAGATCTACTGTTTCATCCTAACAGGTGAATCAGTACTAAATCCTTTAACTGGGTAGACTTAACAGTCTTTTGTAAAATCTCTTTACCGAGTGCATACTTCATTGTATGCTTTGTAAATCCTTTAACAGGGTGGATTTAGCAATCCTTATTGCTCCTAACAGGGCAGATCATCAGAAGTGATCAAATTGTAAGCCTTAACCGGCCAACTTTATTCTGCAGTATTAAAGCTTTGTGGGTTTCATCCCCACCCCAGTTTTACTTTCTTTTTGGAAGGTTTCTGGGTAACCAAATCTATGTGTCATTATTGTAAATGCTTTTAAGTTTCATGCTTTCTGTATGCAAAGGTTAAAAGTAAATTACATGTTAAATTGAAAGAAAATTTGGAGTTACTGATTCACCCCTCCCCTCTCAGTAACTCGGTTAATTCCTGAATATTTCCAACAGATGTCCTTTATAGGATTTAGAGAGTGATGACAGGGGGCATAATCTTTTCTTTATTTTCTGCTTGTATGTGAAAATCTAAATAACTTTGGAAATTCTAGATTGACATGGTGTCTGACTGTAAGAGCCTCTATCTTGAATTGGATGGCCATGTGTACCTCGACCATTGATACCCAAAAAATTCAAGGAATTTTGATCTCACTATTGTCTTTTTGAGTAAGTTCTTTCTCTTACTGTGAAACATGATCTTACATAAGGATGTGAACGATAAAGGGTCACTATGGGTAATTCGCATCGGATTTAGAATAATCTCTTGGCTGTTTGATGTGTTTGTCATGCAAGACGTATTCAGGTCATCACGACGTTTATATTTTGATGCTTATACAAATTGCTATATCAAAATGGACATGATATTCAGGTCATCCTGGCATTTGTGCCTTGTTGCTTATATCTAATCCGACATTCTGAAAACAAAATCAATATTCATATATCCATGGTTGTTGACCAGTGGGTGTTGTATTGATTCTTGCGCATACAAATCGATATTCATATGTCTATGGTTTCATAGCTAGTGGGCATTGTATTGGTTTATCCGATTACCTAAAAGTTCAATGATGATAACAAATCGACACATGATCAGTGACTAGGTCCTAGGTCTTAGGTTGCATTTCATTTTGCATGTCTCTTTGCATTTTGCATGTTGCATGATCTCACAATTGCTAAATGAACTTCAATGCTTAAACAATTCTTCACTCGCATCTTCAAATCTAACAAGAGTTGAATCTCACATGAAGGTTCCTCCAACGAAACAACAAGTAGAATCCTTTTTTGGGATCAAAATCAAAATCTAAGATCATTTATTATGTCAAAATCATGATTTAAAATTTTGGGCCCAGGATGGTCTACTACTTGCATATTCGACCTTCAATCATCACAGAAATCCATAATTCAACTTAATTGATTATCTTACATCAAACTATCAAAATTTCAACTTGGTCAACTATGGTCAGCTCATGGTTTAACCTAGTCAAACTTGGTCTTTTGGGACCTTCCAATGATGCAAAATGCATTCTTGAACATGTATAACCACTTTTCCAATCAATTAACATGCTTCTAAACTCTCAACGCTAACTTTTCTTGTCAGATTTCAATTTTAATCCCGAAGGGGGCATGGTATTGCACATCATTCAAAGTTTGTAAATCAAATTCTATCAATCTTTCCTTAGTAATCAAGACAACAACCACGTCTAGTTATTGATTCATCAAAAAACCTCATCGCTTGGGGCAAATCTATCATCACTTGGGGCATATAAGATTCATCAAGATCCATATCAATTTGGTATTCTCCTAATCTTGTAAACTGTATCAGTTTTTGCAACCATCGGATCATAGTGTTCTTTCCTTGGTTCTTCGGCAACTAAAGGATTCAGATGTGATACCTGCTAGTTCTGCTAAGACAATCGAGTCTAGAACCGGTCACTCACTTCTTTGCAATCCTAAGGTTTGGAATCAGGCGTTTTGACACTTTTTCGCAATCATAGGTTCATTTGTTGCTACAGTGAAAATTATCTTTGGTCATTCAGGACTTATTATCTTCATATCAAATCAATATCAATCAGCTTCTGTCTCATATCAATTATCAATTTCAAACATCAGTTTCATATCTTTATCAAACACAGACTATCTTTGAACCACTGTGCTTCGCACAATAATTCAAAGAGGGGCAAAATGTAATACCCCAAAAATGGGCTATAAGTTCATTAACCTCCTATTTCTACAAATCGAACGAAATCATCATTGAATCATAATTGATTATCTTAAATTCAGCATCAGGGAATATTCCTAGCAATATTCCTAATTATCTTAATTATCTTTAATTTAGTGATTATTTGGCGATAAATCACATTTATCCTAAGTTTGATTAATTGAATATTTTCATATTTAATTAATTAGATTTAATATCTTGCCACTTAATTGTGTAATTAAATTTAATTCTATCTATTATTAATTGTATTATTTAATTTTGACGATAAATCCAATATCCTATGAATAATTGATTAAATTCTTATTTAATTAATTAAAGCAAGTTGTCATTATTTAATAATATAGTTTTTAATAAAAGTTTGATTAAATAATTGATTAACCCATAAATCAATTATTTATTTTCAAAAATCAGTTAAGTTGAGCATAAATCACTTTATTTATTTATTAATTCATAATTATCCATGTGCACAATCAAAGAAACAGTTAAACTCCAAATCAGAAAATCAATGCAAGTTATTGACTTTTTGGAACTCAACATCATTTTTGAGTTTTAAAGTTGATCTAAACTTCTCATTTGAGTTAAAAAGTTGTTTTTGCATGATTTGCATGTTTTTGTGAATTAAATTATCTTTATTATCAGATAACTCAAAAATCAAGCTGAGTTAATCTGAGTGATTTATGGCTTTCTTCCATGCACCTCCAAAGCCTTGGATTTCTATAAAAACAAGGCTCAGCTCTTCATAATTCATCTCTCAAAATTCAAATCCACAGGATCTCATATTTTTTGCACAATCATGCTGGAGAATTGCAATTGGAAGGATCAAAGCTTATTGTGAATCAACATTGTTGTGAGATCACTTTTGTTTTCATATTATTGTTAGATAAATTCATAGCATATCATTTTTTACATATCATAGATTTCATATCATTTTTCATATTATTGCATAGAAAATACCAAAAAGATAGATTAATTGCATTCATATTTCATATCTAGATCAATTGCATTCAAATCCTTCATTTAGGTGTTGTCTAGGTCATTGATCTCGATAACAATCTGAGAACATCAATCTCGCACCTACTAAAAGGCAGTAAATCACTTGGTTAAATTAGATTTCAATTTTGCATGATTTTGATTTTTGCTAACCTCTAATGTTTTACTGAAGTGCTGTGTCTACAAATCAGGTACAATTTTCACACACACACTTTGAAGTTAGTACATATTATTATTTCTCTAGAAGGCTTAGTGATAGGCACCATGTTGGAGATCCACTCAAAGTAATCAATGGCTGTGATGATCTTTGTGTCTAAGAGATTTTCCAGTTATGTTTTTACCAGGAGGGCTACTTTAGGATGCATCTTCCGTAGCTTCTTCTTTACTAGCTTGACATTAGGGCCCATTGCAAGATTGTGCACAACAAGATTTGGATCAAGCCCTGGCATGTGTGCATATGACCATGCAAAGTTGATAGTGGCTTCCTGGAGAAGTGTAGTGAAAGACATTTCTTTACCTTCTATTAAAGATGCTGCAATGTAAGTGATTTTTGAGCATTCTTCTATGCCCAAGTTGTCTGTCTTGGTTTCTTCAATGATGATAGGTGACTGCTCAAGTCTGTAATCCTAGATAGGAGGAAGAGGAAAGGCTCCATCTTCTAGCACCTCGGAGAGGTTTTCACTAGAAAATACGCCCTTTATTTTCTTTTTTTAAAAGTCAGAATGTGCCCCAAAGGGGTTTTCACATAAGGACTCATTCTTTTCTTTTTTTGTTTTAAGTTTGCGGCTAAAGCTTGTCTCCTCCCTAAAATATACTTTGGGTTTGAGCTTGCAGACATGAGTTTCTTATGGATCTTGATCTGCTTGTTGGCCTGATGCTCCCATGAACCTTAGGAGTGCTTGTGTGCTTTGGAACTCATCGATATGTGTGATGCTTGGTTGGTCCCAGTCTATGAGTTTGGGATGGATGAGGGGAAGTTCTATGACATTAATGACGAGTTGATGGAGGACATAAGTGTCTAGGAGGGTATCATTATCAAAGATGTCATCATATGATTTCTTTTCTTCCTCTTCAAGGATGTCTTAAATCTATACGAGGTGATCCTAGCTATTTAAGAAGGGAACGTTGGTCATGTTGGTGCCCCCAATTGCAGTATTGGGCTCTTGTATATATAGGAGAGGGGTATTAAAGAAAATACCTTGATTCTTTGGGTTCTTTGATGTTGTGGTGGGAACTTTTATTCTTCCTTCTTGTGGTCCTAGACCACTACCTTGATATTTCCATTGTTCAGTGGCGTACTTGTGGGATGCTGGATATTTCTCTTTGAAGTAGTCAAGGAGTTCAATATCAAGTGGTGGAGGATCTTTGTATAGCCACCTATTGATGTCCAGGTCCATCTCTTGACTGTCTATATTTCCATGGGATACAAAGGTCATAGGTCCCATTTTCTTGACTTCATGATTTTCTTCAGTGGACTTACTTTGGTGATTTGGGTGCCCTTGAGTATGTTGATCAAGTGGAAAGGCCCCTACTACAAATGTATCAGTTAAGTTGTACTCACCACACCCCTGGTTGTTGATCTTGATGGAAGAGAAAGTGGAGGAGAGGATGGTCTCTCAATCACTACGGGGTTGGGAAGAGCTAGCAATAGAAGTGCCAATGTCAGTTCTAGGACAATGAGTGGAATGAGGAAATGATGCTTCCATCATAGAATAGTATGCAAAGGGTTGGGGGTGTGCATGGATGATGCCTCAGTACATTGATGTAGAAATTTGATGCATTGATGATACATGGATGGTACAGCCTTGATGGAATGGATCCATGGTCAACTGAGGAGGATGTTGAATGGTAGGTCAAGATGAACAACATGACAAATGGTGTCTTGAGTTGCAGGGCCTAGCTTGATAGGAAAAAGAATGGTACCTTCAAAGGTATGCTCTAATTTTTCATATGCCTTGATGGTGATGACTTCATGTGATATGTCAACCTTCATGAACCCTATCTTCTGAATGAATTTCAAAGTGCATAGGTTTAGGGCTGAGCCATTATCTATCATGACCATTTTAATAACAAAATCTCTGACCATAATGACGATGCAGAGAGGTAGATTATGGTTAGGTGCAATGACTGGTATGTCAGATGGCTTGAAGGATAGAACATAGGATGTGGATAGATGCCCCACAAGATTTTTGAATTGGATGACATTTATGTTTGTGGAAACATGTCCTTCTTGGAGGGCTCAGTTGAGGATTTCTTGATGGAGGTGTGAGGTGGGGAAAAAGTCAAGAATGGAGATTTGGATAGGTGTATTCCCAAGATGTTCTATGAAGTTGTATTGTGCATTGTGTGCTAGCCTTGGTCTTGCACAGATGATAGATATCTGACCTTTGTGGGTAGAAACAACACACATTCTATCTACTCCTTTGACATGGATGACATTGACTGTAGGCTCGACTTGGGCTATACATCCAAAAAACTTCTCATAGTTGATATGGACAGTTGTATAGTCTTTACAATCACCATGGTCTCCTTGCTTGGATTTACCTTGGTTTTGGGGTGGAGGATTAACAATGGTCTAGTTCTTCTTAGCATTGTGTTGCATGAACACAATTTGATAGTGTTAGTGCTTAGATCTGCAGATGATTTAAGATTCATAAAATCTTGAATATTATAACTCTAATAATCCCAATAGATGCATCTAACAAAATGCAAGCACTAAAGAACTTAAGGTTGAAAAACCTTCTTCACTTTGAGTTTAATACTCAGGTGGGTTTACCTTCTTAAAAGCTTCTTCAAAGCATCATAACTGATATTTATGCACTTGACATAAATGTATCAACTCAAAGATAAACAATAAAAGTAAATGGAGATAAATTCTTTGATAAAATGATGGTGAAAAAATGTAAATCAAGCCAAAACTAGTGCCTTATTCATTGGGCTAGAGTCAAAACTAAACATCTATAGAATCCTATTAACAAAAATATACTGAAATTAAAATAAATTGCCTAACAATTTATTCTCCTAATTCCCAACCCTGTCATCAAATTCATGCATGGAATTTCAAATCCCAGAGACCTCCCTAAAGATTTATTCTCTCCTTGAGAGAAACTTGAGTTTAACCCCAATATTCACCTTGTGAACAATACATTAATAAGCCTTACTGATTAATGCATGAGAAATTCAAAAGCATCCATACATGATGACAACTAGAGATAGCAATGGAACTCCAATATATTTGTATTAATTATCCACTATATCCATTACAATTTCAACAAAATTTCAAAGAAGTTTGATTCTATATTCAGTTTGCTTTTACAAAAGTCACCCTCAGAAAGAGCAAAAAATTGCTATATATACCAACAGCCATCTTGGAATCCTCAAAAGGATGCAACAAGCTTCAGATGGCTAGGAAAATGACTTTCACAAAAGACAAAAAGTACAAACCAAAAATAATGATAATAGTAATCATAAAGTAGTTCACCACTACTAACATCTTCATAGGTGGCACCTTTGTCTGGAGATATTTCAGAGTAGTTACTTGATTTTTTACATGAATGATGACCACCATTACAGGTTAACTTACATCATCCTATGTTTGAAACATGCTCTCCCTTGAATTCTGGATAAGGTGCCATGTGTGCTCTATTCTTCTTCTTCTTCTACCATGAGAACAGCTGGCTTCTTCTTTCTTCTCTTTGTCATCTTGTCCCAAGCTACCACATCATCATCAGAAGGCCAACTTTAAGCCTGCAATTCCTATAATGATTTGATCTATTGGTCCCACATAGAATCAGTTATACTTTTAGCCTCTGCAACAAACTGTATGCAATCAACCTCAACATTAAACAAACTATCAATCATATTATTACACCTTTCCAAGTCTAGGGCATTGTTACCATTAAGGAAAGCATCTTGTTTGATTACCAACTAATCCATTGATGCCTTCCATTCATCTATACTGACTACCTTTCCATCATCACCATATATTGAAGGCTAGTACCTACTGTAGTCCCTATCAAACATAGCCAACTTGGCCTCAATTTGGTTAGATTTTCCCTTGAAAAACTTTGATATAGCAATCACTAGACAAATTTTCTCAAATACCTCAGTTACTATCTCAAGAATATCAAGCCTACTTTCTTGAAAAGCATCCAATTTATCAAACAACAAGCTTCTTCCTGACCACACACTGTATAATGGCTCCAAAGTGATTAATGATTCAATCACCTTTTCATTAGTCTTATTCAAATGACTAACTAATTGATGAACTACTTCCATTTTCTCCTTTATTTTTCTTTTCCTATACTGCACAATCTTTGCCACAATATCCAGGGATGCATCCAACCTTATTTTCTCTAAGTCCTCAACAGGCTTGTCAACAACTTTTGTATCTACTTGAGGAGGGGCCTCAATTTGAAAAGAAGGGATAGGAACTACCTTTGAGGCTTCTTCAAGTTTCACCTTTAATTCTTCAACCTCATCCTCCAATTTCTTGACCATCATAAGTTGCAAATCCCTATCCTTTGCTACCTTCATTGAATTTTCAAACAATTTGTCATATCTCTCTGATAGCTAGACAGTCTTAGCCTCATTAAGGTGGGAAAGGTACACAACTACCTTTGACACCTCAAGATCAGTAGTATTTTGCATGGTCCATATTATCTTATCTCCCTCCATCTTGTCCTCTATGCTCACTAAAGATGGCTTCTGAGTTCTTGGAGCTAGAGACCATAAAGCAACTACTTGAGACTTAGGGTCATAGCCACTCCCCCTAATCACATCATCAATCTGCACCTCATATGAGAAGCCTCCCTGAGGCTACTTCCTAATTTGATCTAAGAGGAAAGTGGATGTCAAATCCCATCCAGGAGTCAAGAGCATACCACTTGACCTGACCATTTCTCTAGCCTCCTCTATAGTAATGTTTTCAATACTGGGGTCATATGATGTTAAAGCCCTCATTATTTCTTCACTTGGTTGTATACCCTCAGGCAGAGACATCTTCACCTCTTCATGTTTCCTCCAAATGAGGAAATCTCTAAATTCTTTACTTTTCATGAACTGCTCATCATTAAGAAACTCTTCCTGATAGAGTTCTCATTCATCCTTTCCTAACAATAAGGATAGATCCCCCTCCTCCTTTGCTACAAGTGTCTTTCCATCCCTGATGGCCTTTCTTATCTGATGGTGATAAGCCCTATCACTGGGTACCAGAGATGAAGCAATATCAATTACCTTCTTTTGTTTTCTCTCCTTTGAAGGTTCACCAACCTCAAGTTTCTATTTTTTCAAAGGTGGCTCAGAAGTAGCCACTTCCTCTTGTTGACCTTGAATCAAATCAATTACTGGCACATCCTCTCCTTGAGGTGGACTACTACCCTCTTTTGACTCATTAGTGTACTCCTCAAGTTTAGAGGCTGAATACTCCCTAGGGATCTCCAACTTTTTTTCAATCTAGTCTTCTAATTGATTAGACAGAGTACTATACATTTCTATCATTTTCTCCATTCTTTGCAAAAATGGGAGCTCAGGGAAATATCCACCAAAAGGAATACCAGCTAACTTTAGCCTCTTCTGAATATTAAGCAACTCAAAATATTTGTTCCACCTTTTCTTGGCTTCATCAAAATCTAAGATGTTTCTAATCACATCTTCTTCATCTAATCCCTCATGCTCCTTAATTGACCCAATGTTTGGAATTAGAGTCATTCTAGCTGTCCTGATGAAACCCTCGGAATCCACATACTTGCGAGAAGCTGAACACATCTTGAAATGATTTAACCAAACTCTGACTTTATCCAAAGCCCTCTTGCCAATTAAGAAATTGCCTATTTTGAACTGTCTTGGTGTAAATGTCCCCTTTCTATGAGGTGCAAGATGCTCTATGTTAGTCCACATCAATTGCCATATAAAGTCCATCATGGCAACTCTAGGAGGCACATATCTAGGTAACAAATGTGGGGGTTGAGGGCAACCATAAACCCTAATAATTGTGTAACTATCCCCAAGGTAGAAATCACCCCAATTCTGATCTCCCATCCACTTATCCACAAACTGTAGTGGCCTTAGCAACCTCAAAACATTAGTCGACAATCTTGTAACATTTGTACCCAACATCCCAAGAACCAGATGAACAAATTAATTCTGAAAAATGGAAAAATTACACTCATTGGAAGTGTAATTCCAAACCCTCAATGAATATTGGAATAGGTTTGGCTGGTTATTAAAAGTTCTCCCCAATTTCAACATCTTAGCATCAAGGGAGTCAACATGGTAGAATAAGATCAAGTGCATCAGAAGGGAATAATGCATAAACCTGATAGGTATTTTGTTTTCTTTGATAGATATGAAACCCTCATGGATCCTATCAATCACATACTGGATGTAATCATAGTCAGTATTTGAGAGAGAATTCTGAATATCTAAAGTTATCATTAATAGGTCGGCAGGCAACTTTTCCTTCATCTCCATCAATTCCTAAAACCCTACACAACCCATGACACTGGAAATTCATGTAACCATTCAGGGAATAAAATAGATAAGGAGCATTCATGCTAGCAGGAAGAGGGGCAATGTAATTACCATGCTTGGGCATGTGTTTAGTAATTTGACTTTTAATAGACCCGATGTTACTAGAATACTTTTCTCTCTCTTTTTTAAGGTCAATCTCAGTAGAAGAGGAAGCATAAAAGTCAAAAGCCCTCATGAAAGACCCCCTATCTAAGGAAATGAAAATAGACTGGTCTTCTCACCTAATAGTTCTTGAAATGGGGTCATAAAGCCTTGCTAACACAATAATTAGGTCAACATCAAGGAAAACATCAGGCACAATTAACTTGGCCATCCCTAAAGTCCAAGCATTACAAACTGGAATTGCTTTGTGCCTATTATTGTAAAAATATGAGAAGATGGTGAAACTTGATCCTGAAGGCATGATAGGATCTCTACATTTGTCCATAAGGTCTTCAATGGATGTGTCAATAGCTTTCTTATTCTAGTTTGAACTTGGTAACAGCTTGATAAATTCATCAGAGTAATTCGGCTTCCCCTTGTCCTCCCCACTCTATTCCTTCACACCTCCACTGGAAGACGCAATACCCACCTCTAGATGACTCATACTATTGATAAAGAAGAAATTATAGCTCTGTAACTGCACTCCTACAATCTTAGCACCAATAATTCACAATCAACTTCAAAAACTTATAGCACAGAAAGCAATTAGGTCATGACTATATACTTCAAAAATCTATGTGCGTATGATTACCAAATTGTAACAAATCTAGCCTAAGTAACTTCTACATTTAATTCAGCACACTACCAACCTTCAAATCATAGCTAGCCATGGTGTAGAAGCTGACAGGGTGATTTAAAAAATAAAAAATAGGGCGCGAGAGCAGCGATCATGGATTTTTGCATTAAAAACCCTTAATTAATGAAAAAATCCATTGTTAAAACTTGATTGGACAGCTTTCTACTTTTCTCCAGCTCGACACAGTACCCTCATCCATGTTGCAATGGCTAAAAAAGAACTAAGGGCATTGAGAACTTAACCACACATGGCTTGGAGATCCAATGAACAAAGGAAACTCGTGATCTCGAAAAGAAATGCCAACCCTTGATTAAGTTTGGAGATCCAGTGACCAAGCCATTCGTGGAATCTCATAATGATATCTTAACTCAAGGCTTTGTATCAAGAACTCATGACCACCATTGATCCCAGAAATGATCAACGGTCCAAAGGCAATCCTCTAAAACTCACGCTAAGCCCCCACGCAACTTAGAGATTCAACAACGAAAAGCTTCGCCAATTCTCAGAATCTTTTTCTTAACTCAACATTCATCTAGAGAACTAGTGAACACAAGGATCTCCTATTCTCAGAAAGCCAAGCTTAACTCTAGCTTCTCCTCATGATTTAGTGAATAAGGCCATCTCGCATTCTCAGAAAGAAATTCTTAACCATAGTCAGGCTTTGAGAATGAGCGAACACAAGGATCTCCTATTCACTAAGTATTTTTCACACCAAAGGTTACCTCTTGAGATTATGCGCCAGCCATTGATCTTGAACACAATCAGCAGCTATCGCTGAATCACCAAAAAAAACTTTGATCGTCATCTTTTTTCATGAGAATCAGTGACCACTGAAAAAACACTTTACTCTACTTTGTTCGCCAAGTCACTGAACACTTTGGAACTTTAGTAACTAATTCTAAGATCCCGCAAACAATGCACTTACCAAGTCGGTAAATGATTTAGGACACTGCCATCTTTTCTTGAGATTAAGTGACAGGAGAAAACTTCAATCCTTCACCAAAATTCTTTGTCAAAGCCACCAAACTAAGAGATTATGAGAACAAGACACATTCACCAGATCACCAGATAATTTTATGTAGGGCCCAATCTTTGCAAGATTAAAGCATGACCACTGGATGAAAAGACAATCGATGACATTCAATGGATCACTAGAAAGTCATGAAGTTAGCCACCTGATCCAGAGAACAAGAGACAACTACCTTGTTGAGTCACTAAATGATTTAGGGAAACTATCAGGTATCAAGCAGAAAGGAGACACAGTCGCTGAATCGCTGGAAGAAAACTTAACTGTGATATGAACTGGGAGATTCAATGACTGAAGAAAGCTAAGCTAGAAGACCCGCTGCAATCGCCAAATTGCTAAAAGACTTACGAATATGGAAAAACATTGCATGATTCAATGAAGACCAGGAAAAATGACCACATGCAGAAAAGAAAGCTTAAGTGACCCAAAAAGTAACGACAAAACATAAGAGTCAGGGCACACTTAAGGGTTTATACGAAGGAACAAGATCTTCTCAAGGACAAAACCTAGGACAAGGATTTCAAAACTTGGTTATGGAAAATTTGATGAATTTTGAAAACCTAAGGCATGGGATTAACTTGCAAAAGGTGTAAACCAAGATTTGGAATGGCAAACGTGAAAAACCTAGAAATATATCCAACAGTGGCTCTATCTGAGGATGCTTGAATGCAAGTTCATAGAAAGAAACCATGAATCTTTGGGAGGAAGACCAAAAAACCCTAACCTAAAGTAGGAAAGAACACACAACAAAAACAAACACACCTATACATATATACATATCTACTGTGCATGGAGAAAGAGAAAGAGCTAATTGAAGAAAAACTTTAGGAACTATCCATGCACTGGCAATTCCTGTTCTTCACCATCCAAATTTTGCAAAAAATATAAATCCTTGCCATGAGTTTGATGAACAATAAATGGTCCTATCCATAAAGACTCAAATTTTTTGTGTTTCCCTTTGTCTTCAGCCCAGGCATTCCACTAAAGAACCATGTCACCAGGCTGGAACTGTCTCAAAGTTTCTCTTTTATCAAAAAGATATTTCATTTTTTGTTGCAACTTCACATTTTCCTTTTGTCCTTCCCTTCTAATCTCATCCAGTTCAACCAACTGAATCAT
Organism: Chamaecyparis obtusa; assembly: GCA_027943335.1. Classification (NCBI taxonomy): domain Eukaryota; kingdom Viridiplantae; phylum Streptophyta; class Pinopsida; order Cupressales; family Cupressaceae; genus Chamaecyparis; species Chamaecyparis obtusa. The sequence continues at coordinate 292,281 of BSBK01000917.1, forward strand.
TCTGTCTTGCAATGGATCACTGATTTCCATACCTTCTTCCTACATGAATTTGTATATTGGTAAGAAGTTCTTTATTGGTAATCTTGATTTTACACCATACACCATCTCAAAAGGGGATTTTCCTATAGCCCTTTTCTCAGCAATCATATTAGCCCACAATGCTAGTTTCAATTTTACATGCCAGCTCCTCTTATTCTTTTCCAGAGTTTTCTTCAAAATTTGTAGGATACTCTTATTACTAGATTCAACCTACCCATTTGCTTGTGGGTGGTAAGGGGATGAATAAGACAAAATTATTCCCATTTCTGAACAAAAATCAGTAATCTCTTGAGATCTGAAACTCATGGCATTATCTACAACTAATTTGATAGGAACACCAAATCTAGTGATTAAATTGTTTATCAAGAATTCAATTACAATAGTACTAGTTTCCTTTCTAGTCGGAATTGATTCAATCCATTTAGTGAAATAATCAGTAGCAACCAAAATCCAACTATGCCCCCCACTAGATTTCTCAAAAAATTTCCCAATAAAGTCCATACCCCACATTGTAAAAGGAGCTTCTACAACAATAGGGTTCAGCAATAATGCACCTGAGAATTTCAGCTTCTTGGAAAATCTTTGACATGGCTCACACTTTCGAATAAAGGAATGAGTACCTTTGAACAACACAAGCCAATAGTATCCCACCCTCAAAATCTTATGAGCTGTGGACTGAGCAGAATGATGTCCTCCACACAATCTGGAGTGCATTTCTTTCAATACCTTTTCTGATTGGTGTTTGTCTAAACAAAATAGTAGAATTCCATTATTATCTTTCCAATACAAATCACCTTAGATTAATACATACCTTTGAGCTTGAAATCTCAAACTTCTCCTTTGATTATCATTTAGTTCATGTGGACATTTAGCATTTTTGATAAAATAAACAATATCTTTGTACCAGGGTTGCATTTCAATACTAGTGATTGTATCCTCATTGATAGCAACACTATTTACTTGTATGAGATCCATATTTTCTTCTTTCATGAGCTTAGCAAAACCCAGACCTCTCACAAGCTTGGTTATGTGGAGTTCAATGTCAAATTCTTGAATCCTATTGATCCACTTGCACCTCTTCCCATTAACTTCACTCTGACTCAAAATGTCTTTTATTGCTGCATGTGGAACATATGAATTTACTGTTGCACATACCAAATAAGGTCTAAATGCCTTAACTTCCTTTACTAGTGCATATGCCCACTTTTCCATCAACTCATAATTAAGCTCAGCAGATTGTAATGACTTACTAAAAAAGGCAATAGGATGCTCAAACCCTTCTTCATCCTTTTGTAACAGAATAGCTGCAATAGTATGGAAAAATGCAAAGGAAAATAGAGAAAATGGGTTTGAATAATCAGGTGATACCAAAATAGGGGCTTCTTGGATTTCTTGTTTAATTTTCTCAAAAGCTTGCTGAGCCTCACAGTTCCAATCACACTTCACATCCTTATTTAGAAGTTTGACTATAGGCTTCACCAATTCCGCAAAATTAGCAATAAATCTCCTGACAAAATTAATCTGCCCTAAGAAAGATTTTACACCCTTTATATTTTTTGGTGGAGGAACCTTCTTGATTGCCTCTACTCTTTTAGGATCAATACTGACTCATTTTGACACTATATGTCCAAGCAACTTCCCCTCTGTCACAGAAAATTGACATTTTTTGGATTTAAGGAAATACCAAATTCTAAGGCCTTGATAATGACCTTTTCCAGGTGACAACAATGGTCCTTAGCCTTTTTAGAATAAGAATTAAGATCATCCTGATACACAACCATAAGGACATTGATCAACTCTTTAAAAGCAACATCCATTGCCCTTTGAAAAGTTGCTCCAGTATTTTTTAAACCAAAAGGCATGCAAACATACACATATGTTCCCCATGGGGTTGTGAATGCTATCTTAAATTGTTCTAATTCCTTGACCAGCACCTAATTATAACCTGAGAAACCATCCATCATTGATAAGAGCTCACAACCAGTTACTCTATGTAACATAGCCTCCATGTTAGGCAATCCATAACTGTCCTTAAGTGATGCCACATTTAAATTTTTTAAGTCAACATAGAGTCTAATGTCACCATTCTTTTTCCTCACTGGTACAAGGTTAGAAACCCAAGAAGAATGCCTAATAGGCTCAATGATACCAGCATCTCTCAATTTTGTCAGTTTAGCCTGCATCTTTATTGCTAATAAAGGGTTGATAGGTCTCTGCTTCTGTTTGAATGGCTTGGTTTCTTTCTTGACAGGGATTTCATGTTGAAATAAATCAGCTCTATATGCTTTAAGATCATCATAGGACCAAGAAAATACATGCTTATATCTCTTCAATAATCTTATCAAATTTCCTCTAACCTCTCTATTCAACCTTTTTCCAATATACACCATTTGAGGGGAGGTTTCAGATCCTAGGTTTATTTCTTCTAGGTCTTCCATTTTAGTGTTATATTTTTGAGACAAGAACCCATCATTTATTTTGAACATTTCTTCTAACTCCACTAACCCCTTTGGTATGTGATTTGAAGGTAGTTGCACTATCTCATTTCCCATAATACAATATTTTCCCTCAACACATTGATATGATTTATTAAAATCTATTTTTTGTCCATCATACTGATCTAGACCCTGAAGAAACCTAAGGATGTCAAAATCATCCTCAAAAACTTGCCAGTTGTACACATTATTAGGCATCACCGGTCTACTCTTGATTTCTAACATAGACACACTAGTAATGGTAACATCATCATTCTTAAGGGCAACATTGGCCAGAAAATCTGCCATGATATTATTGGATCTTTCTACCCAAATGAGATTGAAAGCCTCAAAGAATTCTAGGCTATCCCAAACAACATGTCTGTACAATTTCAATTTCTCATCCTTGGCAACATACTTAGATCTTACTTGAACTATAATTAATTGAGAATCACCATGGACCTTTAAACATTTGATACCATGCTTTATAGAAACATCTAATCCCAGTATTAGAGCCTCATATTTAGTAGTATTATTAGTACATTCAAAATTCAACAAGAAAGAGTACTTAAATGTAATACTTGATGGGGAAATGAAAACAACACCAACCCCTGATCCTTCCTTGGAGCATCCACCATCAAAGAACATCTGCCAAAGTCTATTTTGTTGTAATGCTAACTCATCCACTATTGGATCTGTGTTCTTCATCTGAGGTAGGATTTCTGCAATCATGAAGTTACTCATGTCAATGTCCACAAAGCAATTCAGATCTTCTGGTGCAACCTTTTCAACCATGATGGAAGAACATGGTTCTCTATATAGTTTTACTTTAGTCACATTAACTGGGATAGTAGCATATGAAAGATCCAATTACAACTTTCCACCGACTACTACAGCCCATTGTCTTGATAGCAGCATGCCATAATGAGGCTTTGTATTAACCACCACCACATCCATTTTATATGTGGCCTCTAGGAAAGCAACAATTTTCACTTCAATTCCCACTAGGGTTCCTACAATAGGAACTGCCCTGTTATCCATAGCATAGCATCTACCATTAGAAGTATCAACTTGTAGTCCTAGCTCTTTCATTACATGATAGGGCATTACAGTTGTAGCAGCACCAAAATCAATCATACATTTTTTTAGTAGGAAGTTATTCACTATCAATGTAACATAGAACGGGTCAATAAATGAAGGCTCTTGTGTCACAATATTTCCAACACATACATTAGAGATGTTATCGATTGAAATAGGACCTTCTACTGAATTCCCCTTTTGTTGCATGGTAGAAGTTACCCCTTGTTCACTTATAAGATCCAAGGCTGCTATCTTATGTTCTTCAATTTTCACCATTTCAAGTAAAGGGATGGAAAGCTTCATTTGGGACAAAGCATGTCTCATATCAAAGGTAGGGGGATTTGCAAAAACATCAAAATAGTCTTTAGGCCTACCAATTTTCCTTTTATCCTTGTCAACAATAGCCTCCTCATTCCTTTTCTTCTCAGTTACAAGCCCCTCCTTATTATTTACAACATTAGGTTTTGGGGAATCCTTATTTTGAAATTTATCCTTAACAAATACTGATCTAGGGACTCCTTGATCAGTATCCACCCTCTTATTCCTTAAATTGTATGAGGATTTAGCTTGTGTTAGAGCAGCCATAGTTAAAGTTCTGATCCCCTCTTCACTAGGCTTTCTCCATTGTTTCTCATCTGACCCTAACTCTACCATATTTTCTTTGTATGTGTCACTATCAAATTCTTCATGGTCAGAGTGAGTAAATACTTGTTGTTCATAACCAGAGAAAAAATTCCTTTTTTGATCAACATCTGGGCAAATCTCTTCATCATCTGAGGACAAAAGATCCCCCATTATTTTAGTAGTAAACATGTTAACTATAGGCTTTTTACATTCTTCATAATCTCCTACATATGAATCATTTGGCTCTTCTCCTAGGGCCTAAGCCACAACACATTGGAAAGGTGAATGAGGCATATTACAGGCCAGACACCAAGGGGTATTCTCCACATTATGTGCTATATTTTTCTTGAAAGGATCTGGTGTATCTCTTCCCTTTTGGGGTTCACTATTATCAGGGATAGGCCTCCCATCTTTCCAATTTGTTTTATAGGGCATATCTCATAAATTGGGGAGTCTATCTTGCCTTTGATAAGGTGGTCTTACATCTTGAAGATTTCTACCACCTCTTTCAAACTTTGTTGGGAAGTCTTTAGTAACACCAAGTCCCTTGTCCATTTTATCATCATCTTTGGATGGCCTTGTAGGTTGTGGCTTTGGTTCCTTCCATAGTCTACCCTCATCCCTCTTATATAACTGACCAGATGCCTTCCAATTACTTTCAATGTTTATGGCTAATTTAAAGGCATCCCTTAGGGTACAGGGATTTTTATCTCTTAGAAGATAAGACATCTTCCCATCCATAGAATTGAAATAAGTAGTTAGGAAAACTACATCATCCAACCTCAACACTTGAAACAACTTGTACATGGCCTTTTGGAACCTACCATTAAACTTTGACATGCTCTCATTGTGATGTTTTTTGATATTATTAAACTCATTGAGCATGTAACTATAACTCACATGTTCTGCATATTGTTCTTTGAAACATCAGACAAACTCATCCAATGATGTAACACTGTTCTCAGGAAAACCCCTATACCAATCCCTGGCATCTTCAACTAATGACTAAATGAAAAGCTTCATTATAACATCTTCATGCTTGATCTCATAATCATTGATTTTATCTATGAAGAACTTCAAATGTTCTTCACAAGTAATTACATTGTTTCCAGTGAATAATGGGATCTTCTTTCTGATCTCATTAGGGATTACATTAGGCTAGCCAGGGATATCATCAAAGAATAAAGGCCTATACCTATCAAGATGAACTGGTCTTCTTTTGAAATTTGGTTGGACCAGAGGGGCTGCTCTAACAATCTGACAAGATGCATTTCCCATTGCACCACCAGTCATAAGGAGAATCTAATTAGTGTTCAAATTTGGCCTAGGTACATTCTCTCTAGGATGAGAGACTTGAGGATTTGGAAGTGAATTTCAAGGCTGACTTGGTTGAAATATCGCTAAATTACTAGGGGCTGAACTACTGGTAGATGTATTTATATTGGTGTGCAAAAAAGAAATCTTCCTCTTCATTTCATCTACAGTAGCTTCAAGTTCTAATTTCTCAAGCTGGAGAGCCAAATCCTCTTTAGCTTTTCTAGCCTTCTCTAAATCTAGGCTTGCTTGGGAGGGTACACTAGAAGGAATAATAGTTTTCTTAGGCTCATTAATGTTCACACCAACCACCTTTTGTTTTCCCTTATCAGGGATATCTTTTGTGGTATTTCTAACATCCTCATTCCTCTGGATCTCAGATGGGTGTAATTTCCTGAGAACAGAGCCTTTTCCTTCAAACTCATCTTGTTTAGGTTTACTACCTTCAACCTAATTCCTTAGAATCTCCATGTCACCAAATAGTTCCTTATCCAAACCCTGTACATCTTGACTTAGATCCCTAGCCTAGATTTCATTTTTCTTGGTTTTTTTGATAAGTTCTTGCCTTTCCATAAGTAGTTCATATATTTGTTGTTCTCTTGCTTTCCTTTTACTAGCAATTTATAACATTCATTCACTCTCTCTTTTTCTTAAGGCAATCACTTCCTCTCTTAATTTTTCTGAATCATATGAGGTTGTTTCTGCAATAGAATTTTCTCCTTATTGTTTTAAGGTTTCTCTCATAGGAAAAAACCCTACTTCTATGACCTCTTCCTCATGCATGGGAAAGTGAACATTAGGCATGACTTTCTTAACATGTTATGGGTCATCAGATGAAGAAGAAGCCTCGTGGGGAAGTGGTGTGTGAACTCTCTCTCTAGAAGATCCTTGGGGATTAGTAGTAACATGACCTCTTCTAAACCATTGTTTTCTACTAGATGTATGGAGCTCATCACCCATATTACTCTCTGGGTGATCCTTGATATATGACCTAGTGAACCTCGGCTGACTCATGGCATGTCACAATAAGATTTAACAAAATTTCACAAATACACACAACTGGTAAACATAGATTTTAGATTCACCACGCACAAGCAAATGGGAATCAAAATATTATGCTGGTCTACAATAAACATAATAGACAGTATTTGAACTTATCTACTGTACATTGTCATTTTAGAGTCCCTAGTAGAGTCACTATTTTTGTTAGTGCTTAGATCTGTAGATGATTTAAGATTCATAAAATCTTGAATATTATAACTCTAATAATCCCAATAGATGCATCTAACAAAATGAAAGCACTAAGGTACTTAAGGTTGAAAAAACTTCTTCACTTTGAGTATAATACTCAGGTGGGTTTACCTTCTTAAAAGCTTCTTTAAAGCATAAGAGCAGACATTTATGCACTTGACATAAATGTATCAACTCAAAGATAAATAATAAAAGTAAATGGAGATAAATTCTTTGATAAAATGATGGTGAACAAATGTAAATCAAACCAAAACCAGTGCCTTATTCATTGGGCTAGAGTCGAAACTAAACATCTATAGAATCCTATTAATAGAGAGATACTAAAATTCAAATAAATTGCCTAACAATTTATTCTCCTCATTCCCAACCCTATCATCAAATTCATGCATGGAATTTCAAATCCCAGAGACCTCCCTAAAGATTTATTCTCTCCTTGAGAGAAACTTGAGTTTAACCCCTATATTCACCTTGTGAACAATACATTAATAAGCCTTACTAATTAATGCATGAGAAATTCAAAAGCATCCATACATGAAGACAACCAGAGATAGCAATGGAACTCCAATATATTTTTATTAATTCTCTACTGTATCCATTACAATTTCAACAAAATTTCAAAGAAGTTCGATTCTATATTCAGTTTTCTTTTACAAAAGTCCCCCTCAAAAAGAGCAAAAACTTGCTATATATACCAACATCCATTTTGGAATCCTCAAAAGGATGCAAAAAGCTTCGGATGGCTGGGAAAATGACTTGCATAAAAGAAAAAAAGTACAAACCAAAAATAATGATAACAATAATCAGAAAGTAGTTCACCACTACAAACATCTTCACAGGTGGCACCTTTGTCTGGAGATATTTCAGAGCAGTTACTTGTTTGTTACATGAATGATGACTGCCATTACAGGATAACTTACATCATCCTATGTTTGAAACATGCTCTTCCTCAAATTCTGGATAAGGTGCCATGTGTGCTCTATTCTTCTTCTTCTTCTACCATGAGGACAACTAGCTTCTTCTTTCTATTCTTTGTCATCTTGTCCCAGGCTGCCACATCATCATCAGAAGGCCAACTGTATGCCTGCAGTTCCTGTAATGATTTGATCTGTTGGTCCCACATAGAATCAGTTATACTTTTAGCCTTTGCAACAAACCATATGCAATCAACCTCAACTTTAAACAAACTATCAATCATATTATTACACCCTTCCAAGTCTAGGGCATTGTCACCATTAAGGAAAGCATCTTGTTTGATTACCAACTAATCCATTGATGCCTTCCATTCATCTATACTGACTACCTTTCCATCATCATCATATATTGAAGGCAAGTACCTACTGTAGTCCCTATCAAACATAGCCAACTTGGCCTTGATTTGGTTAGATTTTCCCTTGAAAAACTTTGATATAGCACTCAATAGACCAATTTTCTCAAATCTCTCAGTTACTATCTCAGGAATATCAGGCCTACTTTCCTACAAATCATCCAATTTATCAAACAACAAGCTTCTTCCTGACCACACACTGTATAATGGCTCCAAAGTGATTAATGATTCATTTACCTTTTCATTAGCCTTATTCAAATGACTAACTGATTGATGGACTACTTCCATTTTCTCCTTTATTTTTCTTTTCCTATACTGCACAATCTTTGCCACAGTATCCAGGGATGCATCCAACCTTATTTTTGCTAAGTCCTCAATAGGCTTGTCAGCAACTTCTGTATCTTCTTGATGAGGAGCCTCAATTTGCAAAGAAGGGATAGGAACTGCCTTTGAGGCTTCTTCAAGTTTCACCTTTAAGTCTTCAACCTCATCCTCCAATTTCTTGACCATCATAAGCTGCAGATCCCTATCCTTTGCTACCTTCATTGAATTTTCAAACAATCTATCATATCTCTCCAACAGCTGGACAGTCTTAGCCTCATTAAGGTGGGCAAGGTGCAGGACTGCCTTTGACACCTCAAGATTAGTAGTATTTTGCACGGTCCAGATTATCTTATCTCCCTCCATCTTGTCCTCTATGATCACTAAAGATGGCTTCTAAGTTCTTGGAGCCAGAGACCATAAAGCAACTACTTGAGACTTTGGGTCATAGCCACTCCCCCTAATCACATCATCAATCTACACCTCGTATGAAAAGCCTCCTTGAGGCTGCTTCCTAATTTGATCTATGAGGAAAGTAGATGTCAAATCCCATCCAGGAGTCAAGAGCATACCACTTGACCTAACCATTTCTCTAGCCTCCTCTACAGTAATGTTTTCAATACTAGGGTCATATGATGTTAAAGCCCTCATTGTTTCTTCACTTGGCTGCATACTCTCAGGTAGAGACATCTTCACCTCTTCATGTTTCCTCTAAATGAGGAAATCTCTAATTTATTTGTTTTTCATGAACTGCTCAACATTAAGAAACTCTTCCTAATAGAGTTCTCTTTCATCCTTTCCTAACAACAAGGATAGATCCCCCTCCTCCTTTGTTACAAGTTTCTTGCCATCTCTGATGGCATTTCTTTTTTTATGGTGATAAGCCCTATCACTGGGTACCAAAGCTTAAGCAATATCAATTACCTTCTTTTGTTTTCTCTTCTTGGAAGGTTCACCAACCGCAAGTTTCTATTTTTTCAAAGGTGGCTCAGAAGTAGCCACTCCCTCTTATTGACCTTGAGTCAAATAAATTACTGGCACATCCTCTCCTTGAGGTGGACTACTACCCTCTTGTGACGCATCAGTGTACTCCTTAGGTTTAGAGGCTGAATACTCCCTAGGGATCTCCAACTTTTCTTCAATCTAGTCTTCTAATTGATTGGATAGAGTACTATACATTTCTATCATTTTCTCCATTCTTTGTAGAAATGGGAGCTCAGGTAAATATCCACCAAAAGGAATACTAGCTAACTTTAGCCTTTTCTAAATTTTAAGAAACTCAAAATATTTGTTCCACCTTTCCTTGGCTTCATCAAAATATAAGATGTTTCTAATCACATATTCTTCATCTAATCCCTCATGCTCCTTAATTGACCCAACATTTGGAATTGGAGTCATTCTAGTTGTCTTGATGAAACCCTCGGAATCCACATACCTGCAAGTGGCTAAACACATCTTGAAATGATTTAACCAAACTCTGAATTTATCCAAAGTCCTCTTGACAATTAAGAAACTACCTATTCTAAACTGTCTTGGTGTAAATGTCCCCTTTCTATGAGGTGCAAGATGCTCTCTATCAGTCCACATCAATTTCCATATAAACTCCATCATGGAAACTCTAGGAGGCACATATCTAGGTAACAAATGTGGGGGTTGAGGGAAACCATAAACCCTAATAATTGTGTAACTATCCCCAAGGTAGAAATCACCCCAATTGTGATCTCCTGTCCACTTATCCACAAATTGTACTGGCCTTAGCAACCTCAAAACATTAGTCGACAATCTTGTGACATTTGTACCCAACATCCCAAGAACTGAATGAACAAAGGAATTCTGAAAGATGGAAAAATTACACTCATTGGAAGTGTAATTCCAAACCCTCAACCAATACTGCAATGGGTTTGGCTGGTTATTAAAAGTTCTCAATTTCAACATCTTAGCATCAAGGGAGTCAACATGGTAGAATAAGATCAAGTGCATGAGAAGGGAATAATGCATAAACTTGATAGGTCTTTTATTTTCTTTGATAGATATGAAACCCTCATGGATCCTATTGATCACATACTTGATGTAATCATAGTCAGTATTTGAGAGATAATTTTTAATATCTAAAATTATCATTAATAGGTCGGCAGACAACTTTTCCTCATCTCCATCAATTCCTAAAACCCTACACAACCCATGACACTGGAATTTCATGTAACCATTCAGGGAATAAAATAGATAAGGAGCATTCATACTAGCAAGAAGAGGGGAAATGTAATTACCATGCTTGGGCATGTGTTTAGTAATTTGACTTTTAACAGACGCAATGTTACTAGCATACTTTTCTATCTCTTTTTTCAGGTCAATCTTAGTAGAAGAGGAAGCATAAAAGTCAAAAGCCCTCATGAAAGACCCCCTATCTAAGGAAAGGAAAACAAACTTGTCTTCTCACCTAATAGTTCTTGAAATGGGGTCATAAAGCCTTGCCAACACAATAATAAGTTCAACATCAAGGAAAACATCAGGCACAATCAACTTGGCCATCCCTAAAGTCCAAGCATTACAAACTGGAATTACTTTGTGCCTATTATTGTAAAAATATGAGAAGATGGTGAAACCTGATCCTGAAGGTGGGATAGGATCTTTGCATTTGTCCATAAGGTCTTCAATGGCTATGTCAATAGCTTTCTTGTTTTGGTTTGAACTTGGTAATAGTTGATAAATTCATTAGAGTAAATCAGCTTCCCCTTGTCCTCCCTGCACTGTTCCTTCACACCTCCACCAGAAGATGCAACACCTGCCTCTAGATGACTCATACTATCAAGAAAGAATAAATTACAGCTCTACAACTTCACTCCTACGACCTCGTCACCAAAAATTCACAATCAACTTTAGAAACTTTGAGCACGGAAAGCAATGAGGTCTTGACTATATACTTCAAAAATCTGCATGCGTATGATTACCAATTTGTAACGAATCTAGCCTAAGTCACTTTTGCATTTAATTCAACACACTACCAACCTTCAAATCACAGCTAGCCATGGCATAGAAGTTGATAGGATGATTTAAAAAATAAAAAATAGGGTGTGAGAGTAGCGATCATGGCTTTTTGCATTAAAAACCCTTAATTAATGACAAAATCCATCGTTAAAACCTGATTGGATGGCTTTCTACTTTTCTCCAGCTTGGCACAGTACCCTCATACATGTTGTAATGGCCCAAAAAGAACTAAGGGCATTGAGAACTTACCCACACATGGCTTGGAGATCCAATGAACAAAGGAAACTCGTGATCTCAAAAAGAAATGCCAACCCATGATTAAGTTTGGAGATCCAGCGACCAAGCCTTTCACAGAATCTCAAAATGATATCTTAACTCAACGCTTTGTATCAAGAACTTGTGACCACCATTGATCCCATAAATGATCAACAGTCCAAAGGCAATCCTCTAAAACTCACGCTAAGCCCCCACACAACTTAGAGATTCAATGACCAAAAGCTTTTCCAATTCTCAAAATCTTTTTCTTAACTCAACGTTCATCTAGAGAACTAGCAAACACAAGGATCTCCTATTTTTAGAAAGCCAAGCTTAACTCCGGCTTCTCCTTGTGATTCAGTGAATAAGGCCATCTCACATTCTCAGAAAGAAATTCTTAACCATAGTCATGGTTCAAGAATGAGAGAACAAAAGGATCTCTTGTTCGCCAAGTATTTTTCACACCAGAGGTTACTTCTTGAGATTACATACCAGCCATTGATATTGAACACAATCAGTAGCTGTCACTGAATTGCCAAAAAAAACTTTGACCATCATCTTTTTTCACGAGAATCAACGACCACTAAAAACACACTTTACTCTGCTTTGTTCACCAAGTCACTGAACACTTTGGAACTTCACTAACTAATTATGAGATCCCATGAACACTGCACTCGCCAAGTCACTAAATGATTTAGGACACTAACATCTTTTCTTGAGATTAAGCGACAAGAGAAAACTTCAAGCCTTTGCCAAAATTCTTTGTGAAAGCCACCAAACTAAGAGATTATGAGAACAAGACACATTCGCTAGATCACCAAATAATTTTATGTAGGGCCCAATCTTTGCAAGATTAAAACAAGACCACTGGATGAAAGGAAAATCAACAGCATTTACTGGATCACTGGAAAGTCATGAAGTTAGCCACCTGATCCAGAGAATAAGAGACAACTACCTTGCTGAGTTGCTAAATGATTTAGGGAAAATGCCAGGTATCAAGTGAAAAGGAGACACACAGTCACTGAATCACAAGAAGAAAAATTGACCATGATATGAACTGGGAGATTTAGCGACTGAAGAAAGCTAAGCAGAAAGACCCACCACAATTGCCATATCGCTAAAAGACTTAGGAATAGGGAAAAACATTACGCAATTTGGCGAAGACCAGGAAAAATGACCACGTGCAGAGAAGAAAGCTTAAGTGACCCAAAAAGTAATGATGAAACATAAGAGTCAAGGCACACTTAAGGGTTTATACGAAGAAACAAGATCTTTACAAGGACAAAACCTAGGACAAGGGTTTCCAAACTTGGTTGTGGAAAATTTGATGAATTTTGAAAACCTAAGCCATAGGATTAACTTGCAAAAGGTGTAAACCAAGATTTGGAATGACAAACCTCAAAAACCTAGAAATATATCCAACACATAGATCTGCAAATTGGCATTAGGCAAGACTTGCACAAGTGTATCCACATGGATCTCCTTTCTGTCAATGAGATCTTGGTTATAATACTTGAGTTTCATACACCTTAAGGTAGTGTGTCCTTTGATGTGATGATAATCACAGTACTCATGATCATTGTACCAGTTAGGCTTGGAAGTTGCATCATCAAACTATTGGATTGGTGCATACGTGACTAGATTAGCCTTGGCCATGTGATGAAAGATTAAATCCAGAGGTTCACCAAGAGCCATGAATATTCTCTTCTGGTAAGTCTGGGATCGAGGCTTGTTCTGATTGGGAGTTGTTGATATGGTATTGGCCTAATAGGTTGGATTGACTTGATTTTTCTTGATGTTCTTGTTGCTGATAGTTTTGCATGGGTTGCTAATGGATGGGAGATTATTGTTGGTAGGTTTGCATAGGCTGTAGATTGATTTTAGGTTGTTTTTATTGATATGTAGGAGTAGGTGTGGGACCAACCATGATGATTTGGACATGCTTGGTGTATGTGGATCCATCAGTGACAATATTTTTGTTTCAATTTCATGGGGTTTTTCATTGGTGGGCTTACTGTGGGTATCATCTTTGTCATGTCGGATTGTGCCTTCATCGAGCAGGCCTCTTTGAATATCCATCACCTTGCTTTTGATATCCTGATAAGTTTGGATGCAGTTCATCCTCATGAAGTGGGATAGTTTGTGATGAAGGGTGCTCCCCTTAATACCACAATCACATAACAGAAACAGAGAAACAACAACAATTTGGAAGAATAGAAAATGGGCTTCTTACTATCTCCACAAAAGTGGAATTACAAACTTTCAGAATTATAATACGCAAAGCCACATGGGCATTCCCTTACAATATTCTATAGGATAAAGCCTCAAGTCAATACCCAGATCTACTACCTAGAACTATCCCAAACTACCTAAGACAACACTACAACCTTCCTTATATAGGCAATTTTCCACCGCCTGGGAAGGTTCCAGAATTTTTAGCCAACAAGGCCGACCAAACTTAGAATTATTTTATTTTACAATTCATTACATCAAAGTCGGCTCAAAATAACTTTTGAAACCCAAATAGAAATTTTGAAGGAAAATCATTTTCCGCTATTTCAGGTGACCCAACTTCCGAACACCATAAGTCATCACTAGTTGCTCCAATTGACAATTATGACCCCAATTCGGAAAGGGCACGAGGAGCTTTACAACAATTCAAATAAGAAAGCTTCATTCAATTGAAAATTTGACCTCATTCGAGGCCTCTAAAGCCTTCAAAATTGAGTTCAAAGTTTCTGTACCCTGCTGCCAATATCAAAAATCTTCAATATCTTCAAAACTAGACTTCATCTATAAATGAAACTTTACTAGCAGGCTGATATGACTAAGATGAACCTCCTCTTGTGAAATCAGAACATTTCGAGATCATATGACCAACTTGCTAAAAATAGTAAGTTTCCATAAATAGTAGCTGTGCATAAGATAGCCCTTGTTGAAAACAAAACTTTAAATATTTTTGGGTGATGCAAGATTGCTCTTACACCCAGGATGCTCCTGCATCAGACACCCGAGGTAATTTGAGAAGTGACCCTGTCATGACTCAGGTGTGCAGAGGAAAACCAAGATGGTTAACCTCCTCCTTCATTAGCCATGATGAATCTTCAACATGTCATCCTTTCCATTTGACCAAATACCCCTCACATGTCATGTTCCTTGTGCTTCTACCAACATGACTATCTAGTATGTCTTCAATCTCCTTGATATCTGAACTGGTTGCTGGAATACTCCACTGTGCTGATGTAACCTCATTTTCAACACCTCCTTCATGATACTCTGTCAGATCTGAAATGTTAAATGCTGGTGAAATATTAAGCTCAGTAGGCAATTCTACCTCATATGCATTTCCTGAATCATGCTTCTTCAGTATCTTACATGGCTCAAACTTCTTCATTTTCAACTTGTTATATGTACCAACTAGAAATTGCTCCTTCCACAAATGAACCATGACTCCATCTCCAACCTGAAATTCCTTATGCCTCCTTTTCACATCTACCTTAGTCTTATACTGTGGATTCATCTTGGTAATATTCTTCCTCACCTCCTCATGGATGTTCTTCAAATGTTTTGCAAAATCCTCAGCTTTAGCACTACTTATTTCTCCTTTATCTATCTTTCTCAACTCAGATGTGTTTCTAGGACTACTTCCATATACAATCTGTGGATGATGTGATGAAATAAACTTCAAATCTATCTTCAACTCTTCTCTTTCTGCTAGTACTGCCTTATTTGGAAAACTAGCTCCTGGAATCAAGTCCATCTAATCACTGATCTTTCTTACTGGTGGTAATCCATCAGTCACATTATCGGATACAATATCCTGAAACTCATTCAATAATTCTGCAACTTCTATAGATTTATCTTCTACTTCCTCTTTCCCAACCTTTGGAATTAAGATAAAACACATATGCTCATGCTGCATACCATCTAAGAAATTTCCTCTATCAACAAAAGTTATTCTTGCATTACCACATACCTTTTCTTCTATTTCCTTCAATGGTTTTAGCTTATGTCACAGTCCATCCTTTGTCAGGGAATAGGTATTCGCATGACCATCATGTACATCACATTTGTCAAATTGGCAAGGTCTTCCCAACAACATATGACACACATCCATAGATATGATATCACATAGTACCTTATTATGGTACCTCCCAATCTTGAACTTTACTAGGCACTGTTCACTGACCATGACCTTGTCGTCATCCTGCACCCAGGCAACCCGATATGGATGTGGATATTTCTGCCTCTTGAGCTTAAACTTTGTCACCATCTCTTTTGACACAAAATTATCAGTACTACCACTATCAATAATCACATCACAACACTTACCCTCACACTTGTACCTGGTGCAAAATAGGCTCCTTCTTTGCTCAGGTTCATTTTCACCACTCAACAGGACTCTTCTATTGATCAGTGTTTCTCCTCTTTCAGCATCTTCAAAAGTTGATGATCTGGCATCTTCATCTACATGTGCAACTTTGGCCCAGCCTTCATTCCTCCTATCTATCCATCCTTGGTGTTGAGGACATTCAAATTCTCTATGACCTTCTTCTCCACAGTGAAAACATGTTCCATGGAAGCCTCCTCTTCCTGAACCTTGTCCTCTTCCTCTTCCTCTTTGATCTCTATTATTATGATCATGGAAATGATTGAAATTATCTCATCTCTAGTTCTGACTGTTACTGGCCTCATCCTACTTTTTCAGATCTTCATTTTGATCTCCATATGACCATCCACTAGATTTTCCATCATGACCTCTTCCACTTTGTCTGCTCTCAAACTTCTTGTTCAACTTTTCCTCTACTTTTAGGGCAAACTGGTATGCCTCTTCAATACTGTTCATTTGAACTAGATTCAACTCCTCCTAAATACTCAGCCTCAACCCATTAAGATAACATGCAACTTTCTCCTTATTATCTTTCACATGTCCTATTCTAATGAGGATTCCATAGAACTCCTCTGTATACTCCTGAATAGAGCTTTCGGCTTGCTTCAAACTTTGCATTTTCTTCAGTAGGTCAAGCTCATAATCAAAAAGGATGAATTGTTGCTTCAATTTATCCACCATCCACCCCCATCTTTTGATTTTATCCTTTCCTCTTTGATTTCACTCCAACTAAATCTTTTTCCACTAGATCTTCGCATGACCTTTCAGTCTAGCCTTCGCGAATTTGACCCTATTAAGATCCTTAATATTTTCATACTCAAAATATTCTTCACATTCATTAATCTAGTCGATCAATTCCTCTAGGTTAAGATTTCTAGAAAATGTCAGGACCTCAATCTTAGGTCTCTTCCCAATCTTTGAAATGGCTCATAAAAGTCTTTCTTCCTCTTGGTTCACAACTTTGACTTCTCCTTCTTGATCTCCTTCTTTGGCTTCATCCTCACTTTCATTTCTGACACTAAGATTCATTCCCTTTTGAATCGCTTCTTGCAATGCTGGCACTTGTCTCTGGAGTTCTCTAACCTTAGGTGTCACAGCACTATCTCTTCCACTACGTCCCTTCGTGGAGGCATTTTCATTATTCCCGTTGAAACCCTAACCATGGTCCTGGTGCAAACTGCC
The DNA here is from genome assembly GCA_027943335.1 of Chamaecyparis obtusa. Classification (NCBI taxonomy): domain Eukaryota; kingdom Viridiplantae; phylum Streptophyta; class Pinopsida; order Cupressales; family Cupressaceae; genus Chamaecyparis; species Chamaecyparis obtusa. The sequence goes on from BSBK01000917.1 coordinate 309,520, forward strand.
TCATAGTCAGCGATCTATTTACACAGAAACCCTAACCCACGGTCCTGGTGCAAACTACCTCATGATCGGCGATCTGTTTACACACTTAGGAACTCCTGCTCCAATACTACTTGATGAAGGGTGCTCCCCTTAATACCACAATCACATAATAGAAATAGAGAAACAACAACTATTTGCAAGAACAGAAAATGGGCTTCTTATTATCTCCACAAATGTAGAATTAAAAACTTTCAGAATTACAATATGCAAAGCCACATGGGCATTCCCTTACAATATTCTATAGGACAAAGCCTCGAGTCAATACCCAGATCTACTACCCAAAACTATCCCAAACTGCCTAAGACAACACTACAGCCTTCCTTATATAGGCAATTTTCCACCGCCTGGGAAGGTTCTAGAATTTTTAGCTAACAATGCTGACCAAACTTAGAATTATTTTATTTTACAATTCATTACATCAAAGTTGGCTCAAAATAACTTTTGAAACCCAAATAGAAATTTTGAAGGAAAATCATTTTCTGCTATTTCAGGTGACCCAACTTTCGAAGACCATAAGTCATCACCAGTTGCTCCGATTGACTATTTTTACCCGAATTCGGAAAGGGCACGAGGAGCTCTACAAGGCCTTAAATAAGCAAGCTTCATTCAACTGAAAATTTGACCTCATCTGGGGCCTCTAAAGCCTTCAAAACTGAGTTCAAAGTTTCTGTACCCTGCTGCCAATACCGAAAATCTGCAATATCTTCGAAACTAGACTTGATCTAGCAATGAAACTTTATTGGCAGGCTGATATGACTAAGATGAACCTCCACCTATGAAATTAGAACATTTCGAGATCATATGACCAACTTACTAAAAATAGTAAGTTTCCATAAATAGTAGCTCTGCACAAAATAGCCCTTATTGAAAACAAAACCAAAAATATTTTTGGGTGATGCAAGATTGCTCTTACACCCAGGATGCTCCTACATCAGTTTGGGATGAAGGTTATTAATAAAGATCTTGGTTAGATGCTTCTCAGGTGGTTGGTATGATAACCTGGTTGTGAGGTTTTTCCATCATTGTAAATAGCCGGCTAGACTTTCCCCTCCTTTCTTCTTTAAGTTGAAAAGGTCTAACAAAGACAACTCATTCTCGACATTATGAGCATACTGGGAAACAAACTTCTCAAAGAGCTCAACAAATGTTGAGACTGTCCCACAGGGTATCTTGTAAAACCACTCAATAGTAGTTCCTCCCAAGCTTTTGGGAAATAGGCACAAAAGGTAATTATCACTATAGGCCACTTCTTGGCATGCCATATAGAACTCTTTGATGTGGTTTGCAGGGTCTCCTTTCCCTTGATATTTATCAAATTTGGGTGTTGCAAAGTTCTTAGAGAAAGGAACAAAAGTGATCAATTGATCAAATGGATAGGGACACACCTCTTCAAACTTGAAGGTCTTGTTCTTTGTGCTATCTTTGAGCTCCTTAAGAGCATTCTTCATTTCTTCCTACTTAGATTTGATTGGAGTTTGAGTGGGTACTACCATTTGGAAAGGCTCTAGTTGTGCTAGTGAATAAGGGTGATTTTGTGGTGGATATTGTGGAGTGGGATATGGAGACTACCCAACAAGATCAGTGGATTGGAATGGATTTTGGGATGATGATTGATGGGGAGGATATTTCTTTTGAGGATATAAAATGGTTTGTTGCTGCTAGGGGATGATAGTTTGTTGCTGTTATGATGTGTAGGATGATGCTTGTTGTGGCTCTGGGATGATGGGATGTTATTGTTGTTGCACTGAAAAGTGTTGCTATTGTGGAGGAGGCTGACATAATGGTGCAACTTGTTGATAGGATGGTCCTTGGTGCACTTGGCTTTGGGCTTGGTTGATGTAGGATGGATGCATTCCTGCATTGCTCAAGGGTGGAATAGATGTTGGGAAGCTAGAAGTAGGAGGTAGTTGTGCAAGGTAACTTGCGAGATAGGAATAAATTTGTTTTTGGGGAGGTGGAACCATTTGAGAAGTAGTAGGTGGTGCGGATAGATAGTTGGTGTATGATAGAAAAGATGAAGTTGGTGGAGGCTGCGTTTGTTTTTGTTACATTGCTTGGGGGAAGGTGGCTTCTTTGTTCACTAGCATGGATGCAAAAAAGTGTGTTGGTATTCCTAAGGCTTGTATTTCTTCTCGAGTAAGGCCCCAATGAGAATCAGTACATGGTGGGAGTTGTGATGTGGAGGATGCTAGAAATGTAGATGTGGAGATTTTGGATGTAGATGGTGGATTTGGAAATCCCATGGAAGGCATGCCTATTGTGAAAGTAGTTTGTTGGGCTTGTGTATTGGAGATGAAAGCTGGAGGTGGAATGTATGTTTGGGAAAATCCTAGTTGGGGAGTGGAAAGAGATGCTTGTGTTTCCCACAGAAAGGGTGACGCTAATGTGGAATCTTGTAGAGTAGGAAAGGGGAATGATTGTGTTGCCCCTAGAAATGATGATTATGAGGTAGAGGCTTGTTGGGAAAAAGAAGGAAATGATTGCGTTGCCCTTGGAAATGATGATGTTGCTTGGCTCATGGATGGTGGAGGAGCTGCTTGTGTAGGAGGTGGCAGTTGGTTTTCTACAAAGATTTGGGCCTGGGTAATTAGTTGAGATGCCATAGAAGATGATGGTGTTCCCATGATGGAAAATGGAGAGGATTGTGTTATGGCTTGTGTTGTGGGGCTCGCCAAGCTGCTTCACAAGAAGTAGGGGATGAATGCAGTTTCCTAAGACATTTGTAGGTTAGGATGTAGAAGTTGTTAGATGATGGGGGTGTAGACTTATGCTGGGATTTGGATGGCTTTGATGGGTATGAGGGGTTGGAGATGTGGTGGAATGGGAGTACCCTCATGTACAAAGTTGGCCAGTATGCCTTGATGATTCTGATTAATGAGTGCACTTACTATTTGTGCATGCCCTGGATGATTCATGAAGCTCTCCATATAAAATGAAGTAGGGGGTCCATTGGGATCATCCCATATATTATCAACTTGTGGGTTCTGAGGATTATAGATTACCATCGCGTTGGTAGGATTGTTAGGATCTAATGAACTAGTAGCCCGATTTGGATCCATATTCCTTCTCTTCCTAGATCGCATCTTGGTAGGCATGGAATGCAGATCTAAGGATTAAAATATAGCTGATCGGATGGATGCAAGATGTTTCTAAGAACTCTAAAGATGATGAATGCAAATCTAGAGAAACTCTAAGGATGGTGGATTTCTATGATGAGATGCAAGGATTTGGATTAATTGAATGATGGTAGAATGGTGAAGGATTGGTGAGATGATCTGATTTGGGTCAAGGATTATGGAAGATTGGTGGGATGATCTGATTTGGATCAAGGATGATGGAGGATTGGTGGAGGATTGTGGAAGATTACTAAGTGTTTGGTCAAATGAGCTACTACTTCTTAGTGTAGGATCAATGAGGATTTTTTAACCTAAGATAGACTTATGATCTTTGGCTAACTTGATTCTTATCAATGTATGCCAATCTCTTGCTTGAGATGATGAGGCAAGCAAGGACAAGTAAAGATTCCCTAGACATAACTCTATCAAAGGGTGGAGATTTCTGATTTTGGATAAAGATTTGAAGAAACTCAAAGGATAGGACATGAGGTGGATGGATTTGGATTACTAGATTTGGTACAAAGATGGTGGGTCTAACTTTGGATGATGGATTCTGGGATTTGGATCAAGGATTTGGGATTCCAATTGTGGATTGTTGATGGAAGGATGATGAAGGATGATTGAATGATTCTATCTCTAAGAGGATGAACTAGATGTAGCTAAAAAAGATGATTTATGATGCAACTAGGAAGATGATAAAGAATGCAATGATGCAACTAAAAATGATTTGGGATACAACTAAGGATATATGGTGATGCAAAGATGAGACTAAGGATGAGCTAGGATGAAGGGATGTCGAGATAGGATTGCGGGATTATGAAGGAGTAATGGATATGTGATGGGCCAAGCTAGTCTTCTCTCTCTAGATTGACATAGCACCGATTAACTTGGAACTAGGTTGCAAATTTCTTCACTCTGGCATTATAGCTTACGCTGTCCAGTTTCACTAGATATTTCTCTTCTGCTTGGATTGATTTTAAGATGGGTTGGTGATCTTTCAGATCTCTTTTCGCAATCTTCTTTTTTGGTAAACTCAAGAATTGGGAATCTTTTCTTTCTTGTGTTGGATCAAATTGGACATAGCTTGGAAAACTCTTGGCAATCATTTTGAAACAAGGCTTTTAGGTGTCCACTTTTGAAGGATCACTTTTGCAATGTTTTTGTTTTGAAAGCTTGTGATCAAGTTTTGGCTCAGTTTGATGTCTCCAATGGCAAAGGAAAAACTTGAAAAAGACACTCTGAAATAAATCTCAACAAAGGACAAGGCAACTTTGTGGGATACAAGAAATGATTGACCACTAAAAATGATAACATTTTTGGAAAAGAGTGTATATTTTGACAAATGTTTGCACTGAGTTTGGAACTTCAAAAACACTTCAAACAAAAATACCTTAGGGAAGGCTAGTATCAAAATGTTTGGCCACAGCTTGATACCCCAAAAGAGAGATACATATGGTGAGTGTCTTAAGGTGATCTGAGAAACCACAAGGATCAATCCTTGCACAAATATTTTGATACCTTCGGGGTTAGATCGGGTAGCTTCTGATTTATCAAGTTTGTAGTTTGATTCGTGGAGTCCTCCCAATTAGTTTATACGCACATGACTCACTTAAGAGCCTAGTTGATCATGCCAAAATAGTAGGGATATTCACCTACCTCGAGATACCATCAACATGCATCGTCCGAGCTTGAGGGGATGAAGCAAGAGTTTTCTCAGTAGTTTATTTCAATACCGGTCAAAGAAGTACCAATTTGAAGTCATTCTCCAAAGAGGAAGTTCTTTTCTCTTTGGAAAAGCTTTGCTAGAAGTAAAACAAGTGAACTTGTCTGAGTTCAAGTGTTTTATGTCACCTATTTAAGAGGATTTTGCAGAAAATGGGAAACTTTTAAAGACACATCAAGAAGTTTGTTCTTTCCCAATTTTGATTAACTGAGTTTGGAAATGAAAGCTTTTTTCCAAACACATGTATTTAAGTTTTTGAATTTTTTATTTCCTTGAAGACACACGAGCTTGAAAGAGATTTGTGAGTTTGTTTAGATTGGCACTCAAGAGTTGTGTTTTTGCTTTGAGCTTGATTTGAAAAGAGAAACCACTTTTTGATTTCAACTAAGAAATTCAAGAGTGAATTCGAAACAAATGCCTTCCTTGATTTGATTTCCACTTTTTCTTTAAGGGCACTCAAGATTTAATGTTCTAATTCAGTTTTTTAAAGCCAAGTGAAGATTCCTAGCTTGATCTTATGCATGAAAACTTTAGAAACTTTCAATATTTTTGCAACATAACATTTGTTTCTATCAATATCAATGCTTTTAGGATAGAAAAGATTAGGACTCTTTTGGGAACCAAATATGAAAGTTTTTAGGAAAGATTTGTAGATTTTGTTCCTAATTTTGCATGCGATCTTGAAAGCTTTTTTCTTAAGACAATGCAAATGAACCCCACTTTTAATGATTTCAAGATTGATTTCAAGAATGTATTTTAGAATGATTTAGGACTGATTTTTAGGAACCAAAACAAATATGATATGCAAATTTCTAGCTCTTTTTATGCACCAAAAAGTTAAAGTGCTCCTAGTTTGCATGAAGCCCAAAAACACCTAGATTTTAAAAGCGTGATGGTTCTTTTTAGCCAATTGAAGAACATTAGAAGTGTGTTTGAGTATTTTAGGACCAATTAGGAATGACTTGAGTTGATTAGGATTTGATTGATTTGTTAGCTTTTTAGTCATTCAAGAGTGATTTTGAGGTTCATTTTAAACATTTAAGCAAAGTGTGTAAGATTTTGCCTTGTTCAGTTTTATGCCCAAATTTCAAAGTGATTTTTTGTAACCCCAGATGTGATCCGGGAAACCTCGGATGTGATCCTAGATTTAAATAAATGCGATACTTTACCAGATGAGACCTCGAATGTGATCTTGAATTCAAACGTATGTGATTCTTTACCAGATGTGATTTGGGAAATCCCGGATGCGATCCCAAAAATAGAATGTGCAAGCTTTCTTCCTGTGTGTGACCCAGTTTCATGGATGTGATCTCTGGCATAGTGAAACATGGTAGAAACAGAGTTTGTGCACAAAAATTACAAAGGTTTTTGTGAAAAATGAGCCTTTTTATGGATTTTTCTGAAAGAATATGCCAAGATCCTGCAAGGAGTAGATAGAATAGAATAATAATAAGACTAAGAAGAGGAAGAAGAATTAGAAATGCTCCCTCCACTTACAAGCTTGAAAAATAAAAAAAATACTCCAAATCTCATTAGAATGTTAGTAAAGAACCCATGAAGTGGGTCCCACCAGGCATGCCAGAATGTAAGCTACAATTTTTGGGGTCTATATCTATTCGGAATAGGCGTAAAGAAGGAAAAAATTAGATTTAAATCTAGCATTTATATTAGTCCAAAACATAAACATAAAAAACCAAGCCACCTCAGATTGAGCCAAAATAGATGCATCTAAGCATTGTTTGATTTTCTTTGTAAGAGGGATGTGGGTGTGCTCTTTAAGAACTTGGAGATTTCCCCTAAGGCTTCAAAGATTTTAATGATGCTAAGAATGATTAAGCTAGATTCAATTTAATCCAAATGAAAGTATGATATTGCTGAAAATGATGTGCAAATGCTATGAAAAAGACTAGATTAATCCATTATGCTATGCTGATGTGAGTTAGAAAAGCATAAAAATTAAGTAAGCTAACAAAGTATGCTAAAATTCTTAAGCTCTAGAATGAAACTAACATTATAACACTACTCAATGTAAAAGATGTGAAATTTATTTTTTTTGCTCTTGGAAGGGGAGTGTATTTATAGGATTTGAGGAAGGGCTTGGGTCAGGGAAGGAGAGTGAGGGTCAAAGGTAAGGTTTGGGGTATGGTATGGTTTAACCTTGGTTAAGGTTGCTCACACATGTGTGAGAAACACTAGGGAAGTCTGCAAAGGGAACAAGAGTGAAAGAGGAGGCATGGGTCTCATTAATGGCTTGTAAGAAGCCTTAATGAGGGTGTAAGAGGCATTTATGAGGGGTTTTGATCCAAAGTCAAAGTTTGAAGGGTTAGGCTAAAAAGGGTAGGAATCACCCTTTAATCATGTTTAGGGTGAGTTTAGGAAATTCTAGAAGAGGTTAGGGATTTCTAGAACATTTCTAAGGTTTTAGGATTTAAATAAATATTTTATTTATTTAAAGGATTTTTGGTCAATTTATCAATTAATAATTAATAAATAGGGGAAAATCATTCAAACTTGACTTAAATGATTTGGGGAGGGATTCTTTAATTAAAGATGTTTACTTAAAATAGGAGGATTTAATGGCATAAAAATAAATAAATAAATAAAATAATTAATTAATTAAAAAATGATGATGTCATTAGGGGTTTTGGAAAAATAAAAATACTTTTATTTTCTAAAAGATTTTAGGTGTCTACAGTTACTGAATCCTAATCTACGATTCATCCATGTAAATGTTCCATTGTTGGTCTTAATATCCATCATTTCATTCCTACATACCCACCCCTTGAATTCTTCCATAATCTGTGTTGTCCTTCCTAGACTCTAGATTTCTCATTTAAGTTAATAATAACATTAAAATATCCCCCTATTACATAATCTTGATAGGGAAAAGTAGTAAATAATTTTTCAATTTCTCTCCATACCTCTTTTTTTCTTGGATGGAGGAAGGGCCATAAAAGTTAATTAACTAAAAACTAAGATCATTGTTATTGCTTTTAACCTTCCCTTCCATGGTATTCCTAGACCTTCCAAGGCTCCTAAAGACATTTCTCCTAATATTTCCCATATTCCTAGTTTCCTTTTGAGTCCTAGAAGATCCTCCTCTCCTAACTTAGTCTCTTGTAGTAACAAAATATCTGCCTCAAAAGTACTGATAGAGTGCTTTAATATACACTTTTTGTTAGGGGCGTTGATGCCCATAACATTCCATGTTATCAACTTTATTTCTTTATGGGAAGTCCCTTCCCCTTCCATGCATATAATGATGTGATCTTCACTTTCCCTAACACCTCTACATCTATTTGTCTTAACTCATTCAAAGACTTCCTACCTCTCTTTTTTTAATTCTCTTGTGGAGTTCACTTGCAGTTTCCCCATTTCCTTAAAGGCAATACCAAGATGCATTACCTCTTCCCCTCTATCCTTTTCTACCACTTTTCCTAGTGTTTCCACTTGTAATACCCCAAAATTGGCACCTATCAATTTCAATCAATTTTGGTGCATTCCTCCAATTTCTGCATCATCGAAGTCCTACTTTGCTAGGCAATTTTCTCTCTCCTACCTGACTTTATTTTGACTTGATGTCAATTGTGAAAACCCTAATTTGCATTAATCTCACACTCTAATTAATTCCTAAGTCTTCGAATTTATTAGATAAATAATCCCTATGATGAATTAATTTAATTCTAAACTCCTAAGTGCTTTAAATTAAATTAAAATCTACCCCCTTAGCTAATACCCATAAAAGGAATTAATAAATTGCTTGATTATTTGAATGGACACTCTTATTTGAATTAATAATTCAAAATAATTGAAAGGTCACCCATATGTGGCAATAAACATTCTTTTAATTAAGTAATTCATGTTTTTTTGTCTCAATTGGGAATGAAGGGTCAACCATTTGGAATCAAGAAACTCTTCATTCCTCTTCTGGGTTTGTCTATTTATTGAACCTTCTCCTTCATTCGAAAAGAGAGCAATTTGAAAGCACATAGACTATAGCAAAATCCTGTCTCAACTATTTACATATTTTCAAAGCTCATTGCATTAATTAGTTTTCTCTCATTTAGTGTTAATTGCATCTTTAGATTAATTTTCTTACTTGCTATTAGTTAATTATCATCTTTCTTTCAAGCTTTCTTAGACTAGAATCTGCATTCCATATTTGTTTTCAAGTTATTAGATTAAAATCTGCATTTCATTCTAGATTAAAAATTGCATTTTCATCTTAGATTAATTGTACTTTTCTTATCATTCTAGTTTTCAAATCCTCCATATTAACTCGGTCTTATGGTTGTTCGCTCTCTATTCTAAGAGTAATTAAACATTCTGATTAATTAGGAGGCAACAAGTAGCTTCACCATGAATTTTGAATTGAATAATCTATACTCATTCTCATAATTCGATTGTGTGAGTAATGACTATGTTGTGTGTGTAGTTGGATTAGAGGTCCATGTTTAGCTATATACATTTTAGCACCCACTGTGGGGCAAAAAAGATCAATTTCTGGCCTCATTCTTGATTTTTCTAACATGAAATTTGAGCTCTGCCATGCATCTGTACTTCCTATGTATGGATTCTCGCATGAGAATCCAGAGCATACCGCATGAATTTTTGCTCTCAGTAGCACTCTCTCGAGTGAAATTTCACTATCTTCATGCAGTACCTTGTGTTTTCTCATGCGTTGTGGAGTACTTCCTTGTGCGAGATTTGAGTCCAATTTTTTTTTTAAAATTTCCACTCTCTATGTTTCTTGTTCTAGATTTCTAATAGTTTTTGTTTGATGTTAATTTCCATTTCTCTATTCTTTCCACAACATAATAGTTTTCTACAAGAAGTTTGTCGAAGAACATAAAACATGCAAATGGTTTGATTGCAGGATGATAGTCGAAGATCTCATAAAAATGTTGTGTTTTTTTTCTTGCTTTCATTCACATAGTCTAATTAGGACCTCGTTAAAATTTCTTGAGAATTTTGATAGTGGGCTAGGGAATTTGGCTCTTCATTACATGGAGGTGATGACCATGAATGAATCTAAAAACCCAATGATCCTACTAATATGAAAAATTCTTGGGGAAGCGGGGAAAGGTAGTGAATCTTTAACACTTCTACTTGCCAGGGGATTATGCTCTTCTCTCTTTGAGAGAACCAAAAACCCAAAAGCTTGTGGATTTGGTGCAGTGAAGCTAACTCGATGATGAATTTTCTTGATGTGTTTGGGTGAAGTGATGAGGTAGAGAAGTATTCTCTTCTCTCTTTGAGAGAAACAAAAAATCAAACCCTCAGATCTAAGCCAAGTTATGTCACCTTTAGAGGGCCTGGCAAAAGTTGAACCTCTGGGAACAACTCAAGTGAGTACGCACCTTTCACCAGTGATTCCACCTCACTTTAATAAAGAATTCTTTGTTGATTCTAAAGACTCCAAAGCCATATTAGCTTCCTTCTCATGATTTTGACTATCATCTTGAGAAGGCCTTGTTTGTTGTACTAAGCGGCACCACTCCTAGCCCTGCTTGCGGGGGTGTATGACTTTCAAGTGTTGGTGTGGCTGTGAGGCCTCAACCTTGTATCAGGGGCACCAGAGGTTAGTATGAATGGAAGCCTATTAGAAACTTTCCTTAGTTAGTGGCCTACCCGGTTCACCTCCAAAAGGAGGCATAATCTTTGCGCAAGGAGGGGGAAGAATCTCTCCCATAGATTCCCACTAGAGGCATACACATGGATGCTTGAAGGTGGTATGCGACACTGGCCCCTACCACAAGGGTAACTTTTGAACATATACTATTGAGTCCTTGGAAACACCAAAAACATGGGCACCCTCTAGGGGGTGACACGACTATGTGAGGTGCACGTATGCGCATAAGCAGTGGGGCAAAGGTTTTATCTTCTCACCATTTTTTTGTAGGGATAGCTATGTGTTTGTTATCGAGTCTTAAACATTGTCTAATCATGATCAAATAAAGACTCCCCTGATACTATCAAGTTGCTTTGTCCTTGATAGGTCTGTTAATGACTACTTCTTGTATCACAACTGCTTGATCTAAACCTTTGTGTCTTTAAACGAATGCTTGAAACCTCAAAATGAGATTGTTGACTAAACTATTCTTCAAACGTGTCAGGAAACTAGATTTTCTGTTAGACATCAATTTAGGCTGTATCTTAGAATTCAACTTTTACCTCAAAAATTGTGTCAAACTGTCAAACTTTGGATCTTTCCCGTGTAAAGTTTCACTTTTCAAATCACTTTCTCTTGTGAGACTTTGTTCTTTTGCATAATGTTTGGTGTTTTCTCATGTGACCTGGTACTTTTTTGTGCAAACCTGTATCTAGATTTTAAAAATAGAGACTAAATTCCCATTGACTGGTCAAAATTTTTCCTGATCTGCTTTTTGTCTGAGGTCTATTTTTTTGTTTTCTTGTTGTTCACTATAAGAAACTAGTTATGAGTTGGGAATTGATCGATCTTTTCTTTGACTCATGTTGTCTCTCATTGGTTTACCTTATCTCTTTATGCCTTTTGTACCTCATGTTGTGATAGTCTTATCTCAGCTATTCTAGCCACCTCTTTTGATGATTTGTACTAGGTCCATCTCATATCTTTGCTGATCTAGCCATTTATCTCCTTCCTATTATCTTAGAGACAAATTCTAGCATTATCTTGAGTCTTCTCTCATCACATCTTCATCTATGAATGTCATGACTAGAAGTGGTAAAACTTATCCCATTTAGAATACTGGTCAAGGTAGAAGTGAACCTCCTAATCAAGAAATAGAGCATCCTGAATCTATCATGAAATCTGAACTTTGTGAGAGATCCTTGAGTTCCTCATTAAGTACTTTGAAAGATACTCCATCTCAACCATCACCTCTAGTGTTCCAGGAGTGTTTTAATCCATTGTTTAAATCACAACCTGGTTTCTCATTTCAAGAGAAAGACAACTCATTCTTCCAAGACAACTCATTGTTTCATAACTTTGGAAGACCACTCCCTCAGACTGCTCCTATTATTGAATCTATTGATACTAATCATGATATCTTCCCACCTAAATTTGTTAAATCTTTTGACCCTATTCATTCATCAAAATTTACCTTAGCTATGCCCCATCGACATCATTCATATCACTTTACTGAGGTTTCAATTGCTGCACAATCCTACGTTAACAAGATGGGAGATCCATTTGATTTCCAACCAGGAAAGTACAGTCAAACTTATGACCAATCTCAAAACAATTAGTATCATGGTCAATCCTCTAATGACCCATGTCATGCTCAACCTTGGAATGAGCAGCCTCATGGTCAATCTCAACATGACCAAAATCAGTCCCACAATGATGATCAATCTCGAAACAAACCTCAAGGTGATCGACAACCCACATATTTCTATCACCCTCCTCCATTCGATCAAAACCAAGATGATCAGCAACAAGATCAGATTTCAAGCATTTATGAGATCCTTGGGAATGAAAATGATGTGATAACTCAACATGATATAGATGATGCCAAAGATAATAAGAGTCTTATTAAAATGATGGAGATCCTTCTCCTAGAGGAGAAGGAAAAATACTTCCTTGAGTTAGCTAAACAAGGGTCCAAGTTACCCCTAGACTATCAAGTTGAAACACTCATGGCCAAGGAAGAAGAAACTAAGACCGCAAAGTTACAAAAAATGGTCCGAGACATGCAAGATCAGATTAGTCAACTTGTGAAGAATAAGGACAAACCTGCTCAACAATTCACAATGAAAAGCATTTGTCCTTTCCCCTTTGATAGAAGTCTACATATGCTACCTTTTCCCAGAGGTGTAGAGCTCCCTAAATATGACAAATACTTGGGTGTAATTGATCCCCAAGATCACTTGAGGGAGTTTGGCACATTATCTATGGAATTCATGCATGATCAAACCTATCTTATGCACTTATTTCCTCGTAGCTTGGGTGGACTAGCTATGGAATGGTTTTCTCAATTGCCTACTGGCATTAAGACTTTTGACAAAATGGCTAATCTATTTCTCCAACATTACTCACATAATATTCAGCATCTGGTCAACATTTGGGATTTTTGCAATTTAAGACAGTGACAAGGAGAATCTTTCCTAACATTCTTCCAAAGGTGGAGACAATTATGTACAAGGTGTCCTCACAAGCTACCAGAGTCTGAGAGACTCGACATTTTCTTGGACAATCTTGTCCTAGACTTTAGATACCAAGTGCAATTACAAGGCCCTCTAACCTTTGATAGCATGATTAAACAAGCAGTGTGAATAGAGGCCTTTATGATCAAGAAAGGTGAATTGACTTTGAGTAAAGACAACAAACAGGGATCTTCAAATTAAAATAAGGATAAAGGGAAGTTTGTTAACAAGAATAGAGACATTGTGAATGATGGAGTGTTCGACAATGTGACCCCAAAACTTGCTAAGTCTATTTTTAATCTCTTTTCCACCATACAAGTGGTTAAAGTGGCTGAAAAGCCTATGGTGGAAAATCAGAAACCTTTGAGGATTTCTAGAAACAAACCTTGGGCATCTCAACCCAAGCACGAATTCACTTCCTTGGGAGAACCACTTGCTGTGGTCTATAAAACTCTTGTGCAAAATCAGATTCTTACTCCTTTGGAAAAGTGTCTCTTTGACCCACAACCATGACCTCATTGGTGGAATGATAATGCCTATTGTGACTATCACTAGAATAAGGGTCATAAGACTTCTGCTTGCCTTCAGTTGAAACACAAGGTCCAAGATTTGATTGATAGTGGTGACATTGTTGTGGACAGCCATAACAAGAATTCAGACCATCAGGCATTTAAGGATCGCTTCCCTCCTCATGAGAAGGGTGAGTCTTCAAATGCTAAAGTCAATTACACATACACTAATGATGACAATGTTATTGGTATGATCGAACCTATTGGAGTAGAGTACTATGACATGATTACCATTAAAGGGAGTGATGATGCTCCCAAGCCTAAGACTCCTTTCATCTTGCGTAGTTTTGCATCTCATTCATCTAAATCTGAACAAACTTAGGATTGTGCCAATGTTTTCACTTGATCACATGGAAGAGTTGTTTTGAAAGGTCCCAATCCTCCAAAACAAACTATGGATAAGGCTTCTCTAAAATAAACTATGGATAAGACTATTGTTGGCCCTACCAACAAGAACACAAAATATGTTCCTATAGCTAGCTCAGCCAGTTATAGCATCTTAGATCAACTCTAGCGAACCAATTCTTAGATTACCATTTTTGAGTTGTTGAAGATCTCACCTACTCATAGGGAAATTTTTGATAAAGCCCTCGCCACGGCAAATGTTCCCAAGGATCTTGATCTTAATCGGTTCCAATCTATGGTGGGTCATTTGACCTCACCTCACTATCTATCCTTCTCTAAAGAAGATGATCACTCTTTGAGTCATCCGCATAACACTCCCTTGCATATAGAGGTCATGATAGGTCCTAAGCATGTCTGCTAAGTGCTCATAGATAATGGTGCTGGTCTTAATACTTGTTCTGCTAAGCTTCTTACTCAGCTAGGTTATGATGAGAATTGTATAGAATCTCGCAAAAATATTACCATCAAAGCTTACGATGAGGAAGAACACAAGTCCCAAGGCTTAGTTGTGCTACCTATCCATGTAGGACCTGTTGAGAGAGATGTTACTTTTCAAGTTCTTGACATTCCTCTTGCCGACAACATCTTGTTGGGTAGGCCATGGATTCATGAGATGTAGGTTGTTCCATCTACATACCATTAGTACATTAAGTTTCCATTTGCTAATACCAATTTCTCCTGTAACACACTCAATCAGTCTACCGACAGCTCTGTTCCAGCAAATAGAGAATCCACTGAGTTCTATGATGCGAAGCTAAAAGAGATGGAATAAAATTTGAAACTCAAGGATATAGGCATGGGAGAATACCGAATTGAACCTATGCTATCACTAGCTACTCTTCCTCTATCTCCACGCTCTTATGGGAGACCTTCTGAGAATAACAAACCTTCTAATGCTTCTCCTCAAATAGTTTATGATGGCACCTTTGTGTGAGCCTCTATGCCATTAGAAGATGAGGATGAAGAAAGAGACATCACAACTTGGATCTACAAAGGTAAAGAAACATCTAAAACAACTACTCCACTCCCAAACTTAGAACAAGATCCATACAGTGAGGCCTTCAAGATCATGAAGTTCTTCGACTATAAGGGGAGTGGTCCTATAGGAAAGAATGACAATGGTTTTCTAAAGCCCATTGAAGCTACAAGTCATAGCACAAAGGATACTATTGGCTTAGGCTTCAAGAAGATCCCCTTTCATTTAGGGATAAAGAAGTTTGTGCCAGAACTTGAACCTAAACCTGAGTCAGAATTTCAAGATACTACTCCAGAGGTAAATCCAGAGGCCAGCTCTGATGAAGAAACATTTCCATATTCTATCCCTTTGAAAATTGCTACACTCTTTGCAAAACTTGATGAGCCTATCATACCTATCCATATGATAGAGATTGATACTGATTCTAATAAAACCTCTTCAGTGCATCAATTCACATATGAGCAATGGAAAGAAACACTAAATGATGATCCCAATTTTCCAGGTGAACAATACAGACCGCCACATTTCCAAAAGTGGTACGAACAAGAAAAACTCCAACAAACCATTAATGCCACAAGGAATGAAGATGAGTCAGGTGACATAGCTAGTACTAATGAAATTCCCACATCAATTACTGACTCACATGAATATGAGTTCTACTCTTTGTCTGATGCTACTTATGATGTAGACATAGATACTGTTCATGTGTATGAAAGACTCCTTGAAGTAGGTGAAGAGTCTAGCATTAGGCTACACAAATTAGATGCCACCAGTGTTAACTTGTCCTCTACTTCTGATGTAAGGTCTCATAGGGATTTGAATGCTCCTTTGAATGAAATCTCTCTAGGTCTTGACTTGCTTGTCAGTGCTTTTGATGGTTATACCATGAACACAATTGAACCAACCACTACCTCTCTTTCAATCTGCCATCCCGATCTGATAAACTGGAACTCTCCTTCCTCATCCAATTAAGTCCTAATGTTCCAAAATGATTATGATTTAGCCTATTACCTCCATGATATTGAACCTGTGATGTCCTCCACCAGCAAAAGTAGTGTCAGCATAACAAAGGTGGATATCAAGTATCTTAGTCAAAAAATTAAAAGAAGAAAAAATAGATGCTCTGATGATGAAAACCACTTTGTGGTAGTATCAGAGCCCAAAATAGTAAAAATAAAAGATGTATCCGAGGGTGAAAACCTCTTTGAGGTGCCCAAGGATGAGATACTTGATACACTTCTGAGCCACTTTCAAGAGAGGTCATCAGTATTGATTGAGCCGACACAACCAGTAAATTTGGGTACAAAGGTTGCTCCACAAATTATTCATCTAGCACAATCATTGTCTGCAAAAGAAAAAGAAGAGTTCTCTAACTTCTTTCAAAGAAAGAAAATAAAATTTGCATGGATTTACTCCAACATACCTGGATTAGACCCCAATCTAATCATGCACCATTTTTCCATTGCACCAAGTATTAAACCTGTTAAACAGAAGCTATGAAAGATGCATCCACATGTAGCACTTTTGGTCAAAGTAGAGCTAAAAAATCTTCTTAAAGTTGGTTTCATAAGAACTATTGATTGTGTAGAATGGATTTCAAATATTATTCCAGTCACCAAACATGATAAATCCATTTGTGTGTGCACAGACTTCAGTGATCTAAATAAGTCATGTCCAAAAGATGACTTCCCATTACCTAATATTGACATGATAGTGGACATGATAGCAGGATATGAGATGTATTCCTTGATGGATGGCTTTTCTAGCTATAATCAAATAAAAATTATGCCAGAAGATCAAGAAAAGACCACTTCACATATGCTTGGGGTACCTTTTTCTAGAACGTCATGCCTTTGGGCTTAAGAATGTTGGAGCAACATATCAGAGAGCTGTCACTACCATTTTCCATGATATGATGCATAAAATGATGGAGGATTATGTGGAAAATACTTTGGCCAAAATCATGCTGTGAAAAACTCATCTTGCAAATTTGGGTCCCATACTTGACTGCATGGAACAATTTAGTCTCAGACTTAATCCCAAGAAGTGTGCAGTCGATGTTACTTCTGGGAAACTCTTGGGTTACATCATTTTAGCTAAAAGCATAGACGTTGATCCAAAAAAAGTTCAAGCTATTATGGACATGCCTCCACCTAAAAATATAAGTTAGATGAGAGGACTTAAAGGAAGGCTACAATCTATTTGACATTTCATTTCACAGTTGGCTGATAAATCACAACCATTCACTAAAACTCTACATAAGGGTGTGACCTATGAATGGAATGAAGAATGTGATAGGGGACTCACTCAAATTAAGCAGTATCTTGCTAATCCACCTATATTGATGCCTCCTATTCATGGGAAGCCACTCATACTATACATCTCAGCAATGAACACATCTTTAGGTGCTCTCCTAGCTCAAGAAGATTAGAATAACAAAGAGAGAGCCATATACTATATCAGCAGAACATTGGTTTCGTATGAGATGAATTATTCTGTCATTGAGAAAGCTTGTCTAGTAGTAGTGTTCTCTTCTCAGAAGTTGTGACATTATATGCTCGCTCACACTACAAGGCTTATTACAAAAATTGATCCACTAAAGTATTTATTGAGCAAGGCTGCCCTCACGGGTAGGTTAGCAAAATGGGTGATGATACTTAGTGAATTTGACATTGAGTATGTGGAAAGAAAAGCTATTAAAGGATAGAAAATTGTTGATCACCAGTATCATCACCTCTGAAAGATCACCAGTCTTTGAGTATTGAATTCCTAGATGAATCCATCATGCTTCTCACACACCAATCTTGGAGCATGTTCTTTGATGGATCATTCACTCAGCAAGGATCAGGTGCAGGCATTTTGTTTATAACACCTCAAAGATACTCATTACAAAAAGCTTACAAAATTTTGTTTCCCTGCACAAACAACATAGCTGAATATGAAGATCTTATCAATGGTATGAAGATATCCATTGAATGGCATGTGGATGAGCTCAAGGTCTTTGGAGACTCTCAGTTAATCATCAACCAAGTCAATGATGTCTACCAAACAAAAGATGACAAGCTAGTACCTTACAAAAGAATGGTGGATGATCTCAAATAGTATTTTGCACACATTTCTTTCCAAAAAATCCCAAGGGAAGACAATAAAGTAGTTGATGATATGGCTTCTCTTGCTTCAATGTTACAAATGTCAAAAAACGACTTCAGACATGAATTCCTGGTGGAGGCATTACACTACCCTGCCTATGACATTCCTAAATCCAGGATGATCTATTCAGTCATTGGACATGATTCATCCCACTACCACCATATCTATTCCTACCTTCATGACCAAATAATTCTAGACACCTATACCCAAAATGAAAAATGTCACCTAATTCATACACGATATGTCATCATAGAAAATGACTTGTATAGATGGGGTCTAGATGGTACCCTCCTTAGGTGTTTAGAACCCAATGAGTCCAAACATGTGCTAGTTGAGGTACACAAAGGTATCTGTGGGTCTCATTTGAGTGGTCTGATGTTAGCCTGAAAACTTATTAGAGATGGTTATTACTAGCCAAATATGGAGAAAGAAGCTGTTCAATATGCCAAGACTTGTAAACAATGCCAATTTCATGGGAATTTGATCCATGCTCCTGCTAAAGAGCTTATTCCTTTCATCAGTTTCTGGCCATTTTAGCAATGGGCCTTTGACTTGGTGGGTCAGATACATCCTTCTTCTTCAAGATGACATAAGTTTATCATCATAGCTACTGATTATTTTACTAAGTGGGTTGAGGTAGTGCCTCTAGCTATAGCTGATGACAAGTTTATGGCTATGTTTATATTGAACTATATCATTTGTAGATATGGTGTACCCTCATCCATTATCACTGACAATGGGGGATGATTCAAAAACAAGGACCTGAGAGAGTTATGCACCAAGTTCAACATTATTTAGCATTGGTCATCTATCTATTATCCTCAGGGTAATGGACAAGCATAAGATTCTAATAAGACAATTCTCAAAATCTTGCACCGAACAGTTCTTAAATCTAGTAGAGATTGGAACCTCTAGATTAATTCAGCTTTGTGGGCCTACAAGACAAGTATCTGAACACCAAAAGGGGCCATGCCCTTCACCTTGGTCTATGGAGCAGATGCAGTATTGCCTATTGAGGTCAAGATTCCTACATTGTGAATCTCTCTGAGGGGCCTCATCATTGATGAAGAAAACAAAATATCTTAGCTTCAAGAGCTTGAGTTACTTGATGAACGTCAAAAGGTGGCATTCAATCATTTAAGAGCATACCAAAAGAGGATGTCCAAAGCCTATAATAAGAAAGTTAGACAAAGATAATTCCAAGTGGGTGATCTCATCCTGAGAGAGAACCCCAAGAATCAGCATCAACGGATCCAGAAAGGGAAATTTGAACCAAATTGGCTTGGTCCATACATTGTTACTGCAGCATTTGGGTCTAGTGCTTATCGACTCTCCACCACTGAAGGAGAGCAACTCGAAGAGCCAATCAATGCTCTTCACTTGAAGAAATTCTATAGTTGAGGCATTCTCTATGTGCTCATGTACATACTTATTGGTCCTGAAAAAACCCTAAAAATGGTATTGTTGCCCAAAATTTCCATTTTGCAAATTTGGCCAAGTTTCTAGGTCTCTATTTTTATCCCGCCCTGCTGTAGCTTGTTTTCACTTGTGAAGTTGATCCACAAAGTTTTATGATTTGTGCTCTTGGCCCCATGTTCTTTGATGTATTATCAAGCCCTAGTTCAAATCACATCACTTAAATCACAAGGCTCTCAAAGATATTCAAGTTTGAATGGTTGCAGGAAATACTGTTGCAGGTTTTCAAAAAAGGTTTAGTATCAAAAACCCTCTATGTTTTCTTCCTTTTGGTTTGAAAGCTCAGGATGTTTTTGACATTCACCCTGAAAGCCTAGTGTGTTTTTGATCTTCAGTCTGAAAACCCTCTATGTTTTCGACCCCTCATGTTTCACACTTCTACTCTGGCATCGACACTTCCCTAAGTGCGCAACTTTGACCTAGTGGGGCCCTGTGGCTGGTTTCCTCAAATTCTTATGGTCGTCACGTGTTCACAAGGAATATTCCTTTCCCTTGCAATCATGCAACAAGATGACACCTGTCGGTAGGCCCATTCTCTATCTGCAAAAGTTAAAGCTTGGAAAAATCTTGTGGTTGTCACTACACCGCTAAGGAGAGATGTTGCCTATTTAAGCACATAGTGTAACGACAGTCATCGATCTTCCTTCTAATGTGACACTAGTGTTAGTGGGCCCAAGCCACATAATCCTATTCGATGGCTCCTAATTCATCTGTGTCATTCTGTCTCACCTTTTTGTCAGTGGGTCTTGTTTCAAAAGGCATCAATGGTGGTTGCATGATCGCTAAGGTATCTTTCCTGACATGTGATCATGCGACTATCGTTGGATGAGAATCTTCAACCGATCAGTGGGCCCATGGGGCCAAAGGCTTCTAAAGCAATTAATGTGTGGTTAGATCTTATGGTTTTTGTGATACCAGAGGTCAAAGTTGTAGGTCAGTTAACTCAGGGATGTAGCGATAACTATTCGATGGGCATCTCAGTGGGTAGTGGGTCCATGTCAAGAAGGTGCTGAGGTGTTTGCTGATGTAGTGGCCAAAACAAATAAGGAAGTGACACATGGTAGTTCTGGGCCTGGAGTTGAAAAAATGCTTTGCGCTGATAAGGTTTTCACATGGTCGCTGGATGAACTTGAGGTGTCTTGCATAGTGGTGACAGATTCTAAGAGGCTTGTCGCATGATCACATGAAGCCTTTTTGGCTCATCCAATCATGCGACCAATGACATTTTTAGGGCGGTGCAACTTTTGGCGGGCTTTCTTCTACAGAGAACATTGTGAAGCGGTGGGGTAGCTCAGAATTGATTTCTGAGGACATTTTCTAGTTGTGAAGGTGATGATGGATGATCTGATCGACGACGCCATGGATTTTTCAGGGTATAGTGTGGTGTTCTTACACCAATGAAACATTAAAGAGTTGGCACCATCTGTACTTTCAAATTCATTCTTGCGAAGATCAAATCTAGAGCCTTAATGAATCATTGGGCTTGTAGGGAGGTAGATGGATTGAGGTCTTTTGTCTGCAGACATGATTAGTATAGGGGTGGACATGCAAGCACATATCTAATCAGTTGAGATATTTTCATGAACATTTATGATCAGAAGTGACTGGTTTAGGGTTGGATTTTTTATGCAGATTTATGTAACCCTGGTTAATTTTGACTCTTGCCTGTGTGCAGTTGAGTGATGTATATAATGTTTTTTTGGAGCTTGTAGAGCTCAGAATTCATATTTTTGTAAAAGAGAAAGATTTTTCTTGGAAAACTATCTGTAGCATTTCTTCCTGCTCTCTGGTTTTCCACATCCTGTAAATTCTCATTGATAATATAAGTATTATAGAGGCAGTTTGTGACAATCCTTCATGTCCCTGTGCTTCCTTTTTTGGCTTATCTCTTATTGGATTGAAGTTTATGAATGCTTTCAGTGATACTTAGGGTTCCTAATCCCTCTTACTTTCAACTTATATGTGCACTATTGTGTTTGATCTGATCTTAGTGAGTTTGTGGGTATTCTTCAGCCCCTGTCATTCTGTCTCATTCCTGTGCCCTTTTTCTGAAGAGAATGTCTACTTGTAGGTCATAGGTTGTGTCTAATTTTTAGGCCCTCTTATGAAATACTTATGCAAGCCTATTTAGTAAGTTGTGATCTACTAGACCTAAGTCTTTCACTGGTTTCATCCCTCTATACTGAGATCCAAACCATAGTTTTGGTGCATCACCTAGTAGGATAGATTTTCTTTTAGTCATTTCCCTTTTCATATACTCCTTCTAACCCTTTCCCCTCAAAGTTTACTTTCCTATCTAAGAGCAAACTAAGGTGACTATCCAAGAGGAACTAGCCTAGAACCTGGAGGTCTCATCTCGGTTAGCAAAGGTCCCACAACCTTGAGATGATTCCCATGTTATACTGAGTTATCAAGACTACGAGAGCTTGAGATAGAGAGGCAAATTTAGTTTATAACATTTTTGGCACGCCCGGTGGGACCACAGTGAAGATCAGTGTAAAGTTCAAAGGTGTTCCTATTAGTTCATCTGCAAAAGGATCAGAGAAATTCAGTACACAAGGCCTATCAGTATAGACTCAAGCTCAAGGATTCCCCACCTTGGTGCTAGTGTATAACAATTCTAGCATGCCTGGTGGGACTAAAGTTTAGATTCATGTTCAAGGTATGCTACCTCTGATATGCTGGTAGCATGCTACAGACCTAGAAGAGGTCATTTTTTTGCATATCTGGCGACTCCAGAAGGTCTACTAGTTTTAAAGATTAGGTGCTGATATGTTTCAAATCTTTCATATTCAGATTCTAGCTAATTGCATGAGTAGACATGTCAAGTTACTATGGATAGTCAGGTTACTCACCATCCTATTGTGAGAATAATGCTCAACTGGCTAGTTTTCAGCCTTATTAAAGCCACCCAAAACCTCCTTTTACCCCAAGCTATTATACTTCTCAAGGGTATCAATATATCTAATATGCCTCAAATGAGTTCACCCTTGTGCAAAGTTATGAGAGGGCCCTCCAAAAAGATGGATCATGGGCACAAGAGGCACAACAACAAATGCAAAGCTAGCTTCCCCATCATGCTTACCACTCACCCTCCCCTTCTTAGCCTATTCAGCAACAGATGCAAACTCTGAGCTCAGACTTCAAGAAGATGCAGGAGGCAAAGAGTCTGTTGCTTGATTTAGTTAAGCAAGTGTCTAAGCTCAAGAAGCAGAGAGAGCAGGAGGCTCAAAGTTATTATGAAGAGGAGTTAGCTCCCTACCAGGAGATGGAGGCTCAAAAATATGAGCAAGGGTTCATTCCTTACCAAGTGATAGAGACTCTTGTTGATGAGAAACAAGTAAGGCAGTTTCAAGAGGAGAATAGATGTCGAGCTGACATTGAGACAACAAGGTTAAGATCACTGATTACTCAACAAGAGGCTCCTAGGCCTAAAATTCCAAGCTGGAGGGCCCATTTGTCTCAAGAACCTACACATGAGGAGCCTGCTAAGAATCTTTTTCCAAGCTTTAAAGAAACTATGCCTTCTTTGTCTCCCCTCTCTCCCCCTCAGTTTCATATCCCAAGTTTTAAGGCAAAAAATTCTTTTCAAAAGTCTGTGCTTGAGATTCAGCCTACCACTTTGCAAGAGTAGCCAGTTCAAGAAAATATTTTATCCCAAGAGGCCCCTCTGGTCTCTCAAGATGATGAAGTGATTCGGATTCTCTAATGGACTCTGCCTCCTGGTTGTCAGATGCCAAGTCTTTTCAAGGATACTAGTTTAGTATCAGAGCAAGGACCTATGGTGAATGAGCTTTCATGTGATGAGGAGGAGAGGGAATTTGAGGTATCATTGTAGAGTGATGAGTATGGTGAAATGGAGCAGCAAGGTGGGGAGGTGGAGGTTGATGCTCAGCCTAAGCTCTTGGTTGATTTTCTTGATGAGCTTCCCCTCTTTGTTGATGATAAAGAAGAGACCATGCCATTACCTATGGCTGAAGGTCAATCAGAATAGCAGGTCCACCATCAATAGGAGGTTGATTCTATGATGGATGCCATGCCCTTGTTGAGTAAGCTACCTTGTTTTATGGAGCAGAATGATGAAGCCATGGGAGAGTCTTTCCAAGAAAAGGACACAGATAAAAGCCTTGAAGAAGAGTATGATTTTTCCAATATCATATAGGTTTTTTGTAACAAACTGAATGATGAATCCCTTTCCTTGGAGTGGAGATTCAAGGTAATGTGCCTGATGAAGGGGGCCTAGTCTTGGATCACCCTTTTCACAAGGAGCTACTGCATGAGCAAGATTTGGAATCAGTTCCAAATCTTCAAGATATTGATAGCTTTGATAGGCTATTGGTCAGTTTAAAAGAGGAGGATGACAGTCCCCTGGCTGTGGATGAGGAGTTGCCATGGCTATCCATGATGGAGGCCAACCATGAAGATAAACAAGAAGCCTTCAAGGAGAGTTCCACCTTTAGACTCTCAAGAGGCTTCCCTATTAGATACTTGGCCCAGAAGGAGTTCACTGAGACACCTCCATATGATCTACTTGAGGTGAGTGATCTTGACCTAGTTTTTGCAGAGGCAGTCCATAACCATTTACCAATATTTTGTATGCCTCGTATCCTTGTAGCTATCCTCATGAGTCCAATGAAAAATACCCTAAGGAGGAAGGGTAGCTACTTCAACCTACCAGTGAATGGTTTTGTTTAACCAGGTCTCTGCACTAGTTAGTTTAGGATAGGTTAGTTTTTCCTGCTTTCTTCCAGCTTTCTAGTTTAGTCTTTCCCTATTTTCCAAGAAGTACATGTGCACAGGTCCGTCTTTTGGTTCAGTTTTGTCTCTCCACCAGGTTTTGTGCTTAGTAGTGACCCCATGCCCAATGGATATGTCAAGGTCACTGGTCCAATGTCTAGCAGGCTAACATCCTGCAGAAATCACCAAAAATGTTGCCCAAAATTTCCATTTTGCAAATTTGGCCAAGTTTCCAGGTCTCTATTTTTATCCTGCCCTGCTACAGCTTGTTTTCACTTGCGAATTTGATCCACAAAGTTTTATGATTTGTGCTCTTAGCCCCATGTTCTTTGATGTATTTTCAAGCCCCAGTTCAGATCACATCACTTAAATCACAAGGCTCTTAGAGATATTCAAGTTTGAATGGTTGCGGGAAATATTGTTGCAGGTTTTCAAAAAAGGTTCAGTATCAAAAACCCTCTGTGTTTTCTTCCTTTTAGTCTAAAAGCTCAGCATGTTTTTGACATTCACCTTGAAAGCCCAATGTGTTTTCGATCTTCGGTCTGAAAACCCTCTATGTTTTTGACCCCTCATGTTTCACACTTCTACTCTGGCATCGACACTTCCCTAAGTGTGCAACTCTAACTTGGTGGGGCCTCGTGGCTGGCTTTCCTCAAATTCTTGTAGTTGTCGCATGTTCACAAGGAATATTCCTTGCCCTTGTGATCATGTGACAGGATGACACCTATCAGTGGGCCCATTCTCTGTCTAAAAAAGTTAAAGCTTGGCAAAATCTTGTGGTTGTCGCTACACCGCTAAGGAAAGATGTTGCCTATTTAAGCACATGGTGTAACGATAGTCATCGATCTTCCTTCCGATGTGACACTGGTGTCAGTGGGTCCAGGCCACATAATCCTATTCAGTGGCTCTTAATTCATCTGCCTCATTCCATCTCACCTTTCTGTCAGTGGGTCTTGTTTCAAAAGGCATCAACGGTGGTCACATGATCGCTAAGGTATCTTTCCTAACATGCGATCATGTGACTATCATTGGATGAGAATCTTCAACTGATTAGTGGGCCCATGGGGCCAAAGGCTTCTAAAGTAGTTAATGCATGGTCAGATCTCATGGTTTTCGTGATACTAGAGGTCAAAGTTGTAGGTCAATTAACTTAGTGATGTAGCAATAACTATTTGATGGGCATCTCAGTGGGTAGTGGGTCTATGTCAGGAAGGTGCCAAGGTGTTTGCTGATGTAGCGGCTAGAACAAATAAGGGAGTGACATGTGGTAGTTCTAGGCCTGGGGTTGAAAAAAATCTTTGCGCGGATAAGGTTTTTGCATGGTCGCTGGATGAAGTTGAGGTGTCTTGCATAGCGGTGACAGATTCTAAGAGGCTTGTCACATGATCGCATGAAGCCTTTTTGGCTCATGTGATCATGTGACCAATGACATTTTCAAGGTGGTGCAACTTTTGGTGGGCTTTCTTCTACAGAGAACATTGTGAAGTGGTAGGGTAGGTTGAAATTGATTTCTGAGGACATTTTCTAGTTGCGAAGGTGATGATGGATGATCTTGTCGACGGTGCCATGGATTTCATAGGGTACAGTGCAGTGTTCTTACACTGATGAAACATTAAAGAGTTGGCACCATCTGTACTTTCAAATTCATTCTTGTGAAGATCAAATCTAGAGCCTTAATGATGCAGTGGGCTTGCAGGGAGGTAGATGGATTGAGGTCTTTTGTCTATAGGCATGATTAGTATAGGGGTGGATATGCAAGCACATATCTGATCGATTGAGATATTTTCATGAACATTTATGATCAGAAGTGATTGGTTTAGGGTTGGATTATTTTATGTAGATTTATGTAACCCTGGTTAATTTTGACTCTTGCCTGCGTGCAGTTGAGTGATGTATATAATGTTTTTTTGGAGCTTATAGAGCTCAGAATTCACATTTTTGTAAAAGAGAAAGACTTTTCTTGGAAAACTATCTGTAGCATTTCTTCCTGCTCTCTGGTTTTCCACATCCTGTAAATTCTCATTGATAATACAAGTATTACAGAGGTAGTTTGTGACAATCTTTCATGTCCCTGTACTTCCTTGTTTGGCTTATCTCTTATTGGATTGAAGTTTATGAATGCTTTTAGTGATGCTTAGGGTTCTTGATCCCTCTTACTTTCAGCTTATATGTGCACTACTATGTTTGATCTAATCTAAGTGAGTTTGTGGGTATTCTTCAGCCCCTGACATTTTGTTTCATTCCTATGCCCTTTTGCTGAAGAGAATGTCTGCTTGTAGGTCATAGGTTTTGTCTAATTTTTAGGCCCTCTTATGAAATACTTATGCAAGCCTATTCAGTAAGTTGTGATCTACTAGACCTAAGTCTTTCACTGGTTTCATCCCTCTATACTAAGATCCAAACCCTAGTTTCGGTGCATCACCTAGTAGGATAGATTTGCTTTTAGTCATTTCCCTTTTCATATACTCCTTCTAACCCTTTCCCCTCAAAGTTTACTTTCCTATCTAAGAGAAAACTAAGGTGACTATCCAAGAGGAACCAGCCTAGAACCTGGAGGTCTCATCTCGGTTAGCAAAGGTCCCACAACCTTGAGATGATTCCCATGTTATACTGAGTTATCAAGACTACAAGAGCTTGAGACAGAGGCACAAATTCAGTGTATAACAGGTATATTGGCAAAAATCTAAAAAATTGCAAAATGTCTTGAAAAAATGATCATCTTAGTGAAGACCTGGCAAACAGGCGCTTCTATGTATCTATTATCTTGGTGAAAACCTGGTAAACAAACACCTTGATAATAATATTAAAAAAATAGAAAATTTGAAAAAATACAAAAAAATCAAAAGATAAAAAATATAAAAAAATGAGATATTCAAAAAAATACAAAAAAAATCAAAAAAGAGAAAAGTACAATTTTATTTTTTTTGAAAAAGAAGAAAAATGTGCCATTGATGAAAACTTGGTAAACAAGCATCAATGTAGCAAAAATAGAATCTCTACCAAGATGGTGAAAACCTAGTAAACAGGCGCCTCTTGTTTCCTGAAGCTATATCTCATCTTAGCATCGCTTGGCTCTTAATTTCTTGCTTTAGTTTCCTTGCATTCCTGCTTTAGTTTTCTTTCCCACTTTCTTGATTTCATTTGTTTCCTGCTTTAGTCTATTTCTTGCTTTAGTTTGCTAGCTTATGCACTTGCTCTTAGTTTTCTTCAATATTTTCCTCAACTCTTTATGGATTGGAACTCGTAATGCTTGGGGCCATCTTCCTGGTCTAGGGGGCATTGTCCTATCACTTTCGGAATTTTTTTTCATGCATCAATCACCAATGATTCTTGTTGTGTTTACCTGCTGATGCCTAGCTACTTTTGAGATTTCTCTCCTTAAGGATCTCTCATGTATTAGTTGCTAGTGGTTCCCACTATGCCTGCCTACTGATACTTAGCTCTCATTCGAACCCCTCTCTTTCAGGATCTCTTCCTTACATCAGTCACTAGTGGTTCTCACTGCATCTGCCTGCTCATGTTTTGTTCATAATTTATTCTCTCTTTTGAGAATCTTCCTTGTATCAGTTACCAGTGGTTCTCACTATGTCCGCCTGCTAATACTTGGTTTGTGCTCCGATATCTTCTTGAGACTTTTGTTAGAAAGTAAAGTCCACCAAGATAATTGAGAGGGGGGAGGTGAATTAGTTATCAGATAATTATAACTTTTATCATCTTCAACAACATTAAACCATATAAGCAATATAATTACCAACCATAGAAAGATATTCATACACAATTACACAATAACACAAGATATGTTGACTAGGGAACCTCTTGATCAAAGAGTAAACCTTGGTGGGAATGATGCCCACAAAAGATGCACTAATATGAATATTCCTTGTGAAAGGATGGACTCTATTAGGAGTCTTATGAAATATATTCAGTATATATAAATCCCTGTTAGGAGATTTTGAATCCCTGTTAAAAGATTCTAACCCTGTTAAGAGTTATGGAAGACAAAAGGACCCATTGCCCAAATAGCTTTAGGGTAAGATCACTAAACTCACTGTCTAAATAATCTTTTCATTATTCAATAGAATAATATGATACCTTTTCTCTGACTGTGCCAAACCGCACTCACTGCTACATCAGATCTCAATTCTAGATCTTTGTACTTCACATGTCTTCCTTCATAATTTCACTCTCATACTTAGCTCTTTTCTTCACTTCATGCATACCACATCACACATCAACATTAAAACAAGGAAAAACATTCCTTTCTTTATACCACACTTAAATAATTACAAATGAGTCAGCACTCAATTACAAAATAAAATATTCCACACGCTACACCAAAATTACATAAAACTGTCAGCTTCCAAATACAATAAATCTTCACTTGTGTGACTTCAAAGTTTGTGTTGTCATCCATGTCACTATCAATGTGTCTCTAACTTCCCTTTAACTACACAAAGCTAGATTCCATCCTGATTAGGAGATATCATCCAATTGCCAAAAACCACTACTCATGAACACTGCCTGAATACTGCTTCCACCAAAATGATCACAAATTTCATGAATAAAAGAATTACTATTTGTGCTCTTAAATATAGACATATAACATATCAAAGAGTATATCCTCAAAATCACATAGCTCCAACTACAATATCCCACATGCGCTAATCAAAAAACTGTCTGCTTCTCTGCAAGTCTTCGATAAAACATTGTGTTGACATCAATGACAATCATAGTCATGAATGCAACAACAACTGCTACAGAATGGGTGCCAAACACTTTAGCATTTAGTCCTAACAACTTCATCTCCCATGATGGTCACTAGTGGTTTCCATTGCGTCTACCTTCTATCGCTATCCCATTGAGACTTCGAATGTTGTATGCTTTCGATTCGACTTCAATTCGCTTGAACACAAATGTAAACTAAAACTAAAACTGAATTTGTGTTCCTTTGAAGCATGCTGAGCTTTTCTTTTGGGTGCTTGCTTGTTTGTTTGATTTATCATTTCCCCTCAAGTGAATCTAAGACATCTTTTTTGATTGAGAAATGCAAAGACTGGGGGCATGATATTTTCTTTGCTTTCTGTTTGCTGGTTTAGTTCCAATGATCCAATGAATCTACATAAGAGGGGTGTCCATCTATAAGAGCTTTCATCTCATATTGGATGACCATGTGTACCTTGACTCCTTTTATATGGATGCTTTGGTGAGGTTGGTTCTTCTCCTTGTCTATTTTGGGGTGACTTCTTTCTGCTACAAGTGAAATTGCAAATGCTCATCCCGCTAAGTGAATGTAACGGTCACTACGAGCAATCTTTGGCAAAAGAAGGAACTCTCATGTGTTTGGTGTGTTTGTTTGCAAGTAACATTCAAGTCATTCTAGCAATTATGCTTTGATGCTTATGTTAAGTTGCTAAATTAAAAGGAATAGGTGTTCAAGTCATTTTGGCTTCTTGTGCCTTAATGCTTACACCTCATTTCGACAAATCTAAGACTAATGTCATATTCATATTCTCATGATTTCAAAATCAGTGTTGTATGGCATCTTGCGATCATCTTGTGCTTAATAGAATCCGATGATGATAAATACAGTGAGTCCAACAACCAATTCATAGGGGTTGCATTCATTCATTTTAGGCTTGCATCTGGCTTAAGCTTGCATCTTTCATTCTAAGCTTGCATTTGAGATAGTGTTTGGTGCTCTCTTATCTCTTCATCGAAGGTTCTCATCTTTTGACCCAGGTTCATCTTGGTTGCACAAGTGTCCAGTCCTCACTCTTGATCTTCAAAACATCTTTTTGATTAGTACCTGTCATATATTGCTATATCCTGCATGAGATGATTAGTACCACATACATTGCATCTTCATTGCATTTTCATTTGCATCCATAAAATTTATATACATTTACATATCCATTTGCATATGCATCCATTATAAGCATACATGAAATCATACACCGCATTCATCTATCTATTATCTATCATTGCATTTCACATTGCATATTCATTTTTTTATCATAAAAGAAAACATGTGCATTTCATATCTAATCCATACATCTAAAGCATATAGAACACCTCTCATAAAACATCAATATCAAATCAATATATCAACAAGTATGATGATATCAAAATTGCGATCTCATATATATATCGGTCGAATCAATGTCATGTACAAAACAAGGGTGCTACTCGAGAACAGTATAAAAAATGGAGCACTACGATATGTGGATCAAAATATGCTAACTCTACCCATCACCACTTAGAGGAGGTGGTGGCAGTGGTCCCTATGCTGGTATCTAAGGAGGGGGCATCGGTCTCTGTGGAGGTGCCTAATGTGGAGGTTCCTATGGTGGTCTCTGTGGTGCTCCTGTGTACTTAGAAAATGGTGGCACCTACTCTGATACATCTAGAATGGATCTGCAATATGCTACATAATAATAAGCTACCTAAGTAGACTCATATCTAATCTTTAGCCATGCTCTCACCAGCTCCTTGCGTAGCTCTCTGATCTCCTAATCTCGATCGGCTACATGGGTCTCATGTATGATGACTCAGGTATGGTAGTCATCTCTCTCACGCTGAACTTGCCTGACCCTCTCTTAGCTCTTCCTGAGAGCATCCTATAGCTATGGTGTCTATGCTCCTATAGGAACATCTGACATATCTATATCATCACTCAAAGGTGTCTGCTATGAGGTATCCCCTGTCCTCTGCATGGTGGATCTCTGCTGGGACCCACTACTCCTGGCACTTGCATCTAACCCCATATTCCTCGGGGGGATATCTATCTGCGCTAACTTGGGCCTCAATGCTCTCTGCCCAGGCCATTGTAATGGTACCTACTACTATATAGGTACCTACTACTACTACTGTTGTCCTTGTGGTCCCTACTATGCAGCCTGTTGTTGTATAGGCTATTGTGCTGGTACCTGTTGTTGTGCTCCCATGCCGGTGGGATCTGTGAATCTAGGAAATGGATGGGCTAGGAAGTGATCCCTATATGTAGGTGTCATCCCTACATTGGTGACATCCACCATGTAATCCCATCGGGCCTAAGGAATGCATGCCTCAATCGCACATATACCCAGATCTAATCTTGGATGCCACCCCTTCTTCTCCTCATTAGAAAAGTAGGCATAGGGGCAGTACTCATGGGAGACATCCTGATGTCTCCCAAATTGATGTAGGACATGTGTAACAAGGAAGCACTCAATAATGGTAACACTACATCTAATCAGTGGACACAAGACAAACATGTAAGAATGCTCTCTCTGAGCATCATCCCATGGCTCAGTAGCAACCCATGGTCTCCAGACAACAGCTGCCATATCATCGAGCTTCTCACACCACTGCTCTATCTTACCTAGCAATGGTTGAGTAATCAGACCTACATACCTGTATATATATGGCTCAAGGGCCTATCATGTACCATGATAAATTGGTCTAAAAACATGGAGATGCTCCCAGGCCCAGATCTGAAGAAAAAAGACACCTGCCACCATGGTCCTCGCACTATGATATAATATCTCATGCATCTCATGGTACATATGGGCTAGCATGCACTCGCCCCATCTGAATCTAACAGGTAGCCTCTCCAGCATCCTCCGTAACATAGAGCCCCAACCACACTCCAGTCCATGTTGTCCTCTATCTAGAACAAGGTAGAAACTCAGGAACATAGATTGAAATGAGACTGGTTTGACAAGATTCAAATGATGCAATCATCTTGCCCCCTCAAGAGAGAAATCAAAAGATGACATATCAGAAGGATGATTGACAACGAGAGGTTGCAGAGTAGAAATAATCAGACTAGATTTGAGAAGCTATAGAAGCAAATTGGAGTGATCAGGAGGTCCTATTGGCCAAGTTTGACCATAGTTGACTAGATTTGACTAGAGTTGACTTTGATGAAAAGAGAAAAGATCTCAAGAACATGATGAAAAGATGGGGATCTGGCAAGAAAAAGATGCCAAAAGGCTGACTGCACAAGCGTCTGATCCCAAAGGATCATAGAATTTAAAATGTGATTTTGAGCTATCTAGAGATGTTAGATTTTGATTTCGATCCCGAAAATGGATTCAGAATGGTTGATTTAGCCAAGGGTGCAATTTTCACACAAAATGGAGCACTTTGAAAATTAGGTCAAAAAGCTATATAAGACCCAGAGGGGTTACTTTCAATTCATTATTCACTTTGTCTTCTTGTGATCTTGAGCTCTAAGAGAGAGAATGGAGGGCCTTCCAGTGCATATGCATCGAGTTGAGCACTTGCAATGATACACCTGGCTGTCAAAGTATGACCTACCTATGAGTAGTCAATAAACCTCCTTGCATTTCAATTTGTACTACTTTCTAGGTCAATTTTGGCAAGTTTAGGAGTGCGTTCTTCAAGTCTCGCATGAGGAAATAGTTTCCTCACACTGGCCTAGGTCACCCCTCATGTGAGGAAATGGTTTCCTCGCATGGGTTAGGGTTCCTTCACCCGGGCTCTGTCTAAAATCTCGCGCGAAGCACTAGGTCATCCCGAGTGAACTTTCTCATTATCGCACAAGAGAAGGTTTTGTCTTGCGTGAGGGAACAGTTTCCTCATGTGAAAAGCTTTTGTAGTGTTGTAATGTCTTTGCAAAATTTTTGCCAAAGTTGTTTCATTCATGACTATGATTGTCATTGATGTCAACACAATGTTTTACCGAAGACTTGTAGAGAAGCAGATAGTATTTTGATTACCGCATGTGGGATATTGTAGTTGGAGCTATGTGACATTGAGGATATACTCTTTGATATGTTATATATCTATGGTTAAGAGCACAGATAGTAATTATTTTATTCATGAAAGTTATGATCATTTTGGTGGAAGCAGTATTCAGGCAGTGTTCCTGAGTAGCGGTTTTTGGCAATCGGATGATATCTTCTAATCGGGATGGAATCTAGCTTTGCACAGTTAAAGGGAAGTTAGAGACACATTGATAGTGACATGGATGATAGCAAAAACTTTGAAGTCACACGAGTGAATATTTATTGTATTTGGAAGCTGACAGTTTTATGTAATTTTGGTGTAGCATGTGGAATATTTTATTTTTTAATTCTGTGCTGACTCATTTGTAATTATTTGAGTGTGGTATAAAGGAAGGAATGTTTTTCCTTGTTGTAATGTGGATGTGTGAAGTGATATGCATGAATTGAAGAAAAGAGCTAAGTATGAGAGCGAAATGGTGAAGGAAGACATGCAAA
This sequence comes from Chamaecyparis obtusa, assembly GCA_027943335.1. NCBI lineage: Eukaryota > Viridiplantae > Streptophyta > Pinopsida > Cupressales > Cupressaceae > Chamaecyparis > Chamaecyparis obtusa. Next base: position 343,065 of record BSBK01000917.1, read on the forward strand.
GTACAAAGATCTGGAATTGAGATCTGATGTAACAGTGAGTGTAGTTTGGCATAGTCAGAGAAGAGGTAACATATTATTCTATTGAATAATGAAAAGATTATTTGGACAGTGAGTTCAATGATCTTACCTTGAAGCTATTTGGGCAGTGGGTCCTTCTGTCTTCCATAACTCTCAATAAGGTTAGAATCTTTTAACAAGGATTCAAAATCTCCTAACAGGGATTTATATGTACTGAATGTATTTCATAAGACTCCTAATAGAGTCCATCCTTTCACAAGGAATATTCATATTAGTGCATCTTTTGTGGGCATCATTCCCACCGGGGTTTACGCTTTGATCAAGAGGTTCCCTAGTCAACATATCTTGTGTTATTGTGTTATTGTGTATGAATATCTTTCTATGGTTGGTGATTATATTGCTTATATGGTTTAATATTGTTGAAGATGATAAAAGTTATAATTATCTGATAACTGATTCACCCCCCCTGTCAATTATCTTGGTGGACTTTACTTTCTAACAATTGGTATCAGAGCAACAGGTCCTTGAAAGAGAAGTTTAACAGCTTAAGGAGATCAATGGCAAATTTCAGGAAAGAAAGTCCTAAGTTTGATGGAGTAAATTTTGACAGCTGGAAAGAAAAGATGAAGACACATCTACTATGTTTAGGACCAAGTTATTGGTTGACTACAAAGAATGATAAGACTATCATTGAAGAAGATGACCTTGAGACATGCTCTAATGATGAGAGAGATCTATTTATGTGTAACATACTTGCAAGAGAAGCACTTTTGATAGCACTTCCGGACAATGAATATAGTCAAGTAAAATGTTTGAAAAAGTCTCATGAGATTTGGAAAGCTTTGCACTCTACTTTTAAAGGTGATGAACATGCAAAAAGAGTTAGATTACATAATTGGATATGTGCATTTGAAGATATAAGAATGTTGGAAGATGAATCTGTTAGAAGCTATATTGGTAGAATGTCAGAAATTGTTGTAGGGATAAAATCTTGTGGAGGAACAAAGACAGAGAATGAAGTGATATGGAAAATTTTGAGGACATTGACTCCTGTATTTAAGTAGACAACACAGATGGTTGAACAAGTTATACCTTGTACTACAAACTTTACAAGAGAGACTCTTCTTGGAAGATTAGAAGCAACAGAAATGAACTTGAGGTTATTAAGAGACTTACCTAGAATGGAGACAGCATTCAGTGCTCTTAGTGTTCACCCTTCATTATCAAGAAGCATCAGTGTGAGTGGAGATTATGTTGGCAACAATAGATCTAGAAATGAAGAAGACAACAATATTGAAGAAGGTATTGCCTTGCTTGTGAAAAGAGAACCAAATGGTAAGAAAATTTTTAAATGTTGGACTTGTCAAGAATATGGTTATTTTGCATCTAAATGTCCTAAGAGAGTTAAGAAGTATAGAAATAATTTCAAGCCTAGAAGATCTAAGGAATGTTACTATGCTAATGATGAAGATCTTGAAGCTAGTATTGAAATAACTTTAAGTGAAAGTGATACTGAGAATAATGATGAAATAGGATTTGTAGCAATTAAAGAAGAAAATTCTGAAACTAATGTTAAGGAACAAAAAGCCTTAGTTTCCCAAGTTGAAAAGAAAGATGATTGGATTATAGACAATGGTTGTTCACATCATATGACTGGTGATATAAAAAAGTTCATAAAGTTTAACAATTATGATGGAGGAGTTGTTAGAGTTGGTAACAATGCACCTTGTTTGATTAAAGGTATAGGATCTATTACTCTTGATGGAAAGACTAATATTGATGATGTTTACTTTGTTTATGGATTGAAACATAATCTTTTGAGTGTTGGACGATTAGTTGATAAGGGATATCAAGTTTGGTTTACTGAGAAAACTTGTGTGATAAAGGATAAAGATGGAAATCTAATTGGAACAGGATCTAGAACCAGAGGTAATGTATTTCAGTTGAATCCTACAAAGATGACATGTTTGATTACTAAGATTGATGACATTTGGTTATGGCATAGAAGGTTTTTTCATATAAACTTTGATAATATTGTGAAAGTCAGTACTACACTTGTAGTAAAGGATTTACCTAAAATTATGAAGCCTACTAACATGATTTGCAAAGAATGTGTAATGGCTAAGTAGAAGAGAAGTTCATTTACTAGTAAGAAGTTTACATCGACAGAGAAGTTGGAATTGTTCATACAGACTTGAGCGGTCCTACCAGGACTAGAGGATTCTATGGAGAAAGGTATTTTATGATTCTTGTTGATGATTTTACAAGAATGATGTGGATTGCATTTCTGAAAGAAAAATCTGAAGCTTTTGATAAGTTTAAGATCATTAAGAAAAAAGTTGAGAATGAATTTGGAATGAAGATTAAATGTTTGAGATCTAATAGAGATGGTGAATTTACTTCTAGAGAGTTTAACACCTTTTGTGAAGTGAATGGTATTAAGAGACAGTTTTCAGACCCTAGAACACCTGAACAAAATGGTATTGCAGAAAGTAGAAACAGATCAGTGACTGAAGCAACAAGAGCTATGTTATTTGAGAATGATTTAGCGAAGACATTTTGGAGAGAAGCAGTGATTACATCATTAAATACAATGAATAGAGTACAAATCAGAGTAGACACAAACAAGACACCTTATGAATTATGGTTTGGACATGCACCCTCAGATGCTGATTGGGGACGTAGTGTTGATGATAAGAAAAGCACTAGTGGAGGAGCATTTTTCCTTGGAGGAAGATTAGTTTCTTGGCTAAGAAAGAAACAAAATTGTATTTCATAGAGCACAACAGAAGTAGAGTATGTAGCAGCAACAAACAATTGTAACCAGATAATTTGGATGAAGTAGATGCTGAAGGATATTGGAATTAAATTTGTTGAACCTGTTGTTATACATTGTGACAACACTAGTATAGTTAGTATGTCTAAGAATCCTGTACTACATTCTAAGAAAAAACATATAGAGATCAAGTATCATGTTGTAAGAGAGAAAGTTGCTGAGAAAGAAGTCAGACTGGAGTACATAAGCACAAAGGAACAGATAGCAGACATATTTACAAAGCCTTTTCCTAAGGATACATTTGAGTATCTAAGAGGTATGCTTGGGATTATGCCCCAGCCTACTTTTGAGTAATGATGTAGTTGGTTGCATCCATCCAGTAATATATGAGCCCTATCTTTCTTCTAGACTGGATGTTGGTACTTCCTCTATGGGGGAGTATGTGTATCTGAGCTGAGTCATGAGGACTCTAGTAAATGTATTTTCTAAAAAGTGTCTTTTGACATTGAGTTGTTGTTGACATAGTGATGAATTTTCTATCATTGATGTCAATAGGGGAGAAGTATGCATGAAAAATAATAGGAGAAAAACAATATGAGAGAGCTGAACAGGATAACAAAGCAAGATTTGATTGATGAAGAGAATTTGAAGAAGCAGTGTTGCAGTATTGGATTTTTGGAACATTGGATGTTTTTCATCTATGTTGCCATCAATGCCAATGGGGGATATTTTTAGGAATGAATTATAAAGTATTTGTCACCCATTCTATAGCAGTTTTTGTTGCATTCATGACTATGATTGTCATTGATGTCAACACAGTGTTTTACTGAAGACTTGCAGAGAAGCAGACAGTGTTTTGATTAGAACACATGGGATATTGTAGTTGGAGCTATGTGACATTGAGGATATACTCTTTGATATGTTATATGTCTATGGTTAAGAGCACATAAAATAATTATTTTATTCATGAAAGTTATGATCATTTTGGTGGAAGCAGTATTCAGGCAGTGTTCCTGAGTAGCGGTTTTTGGCAATCGGATGATATCTCCTAATCAAGATGGAATCTAGCTTTTTGAAATTAAAGGGAAGCTAGAGACACATTGATAGTGATGTGGATGATAGCACAAACTTTGAAGTCACATGAGTGAAGATTTATTGTATTTGGAAGCCGACAGTTTTATGTAATTTTGGTGTAGCGTGCGGAATATTTTATTTTGTAATTGTGTGCCAACTCATTTGTAATTATTTGAGTGTAGTATAAAGGAAGGAATATTCTTCCTTTTTTTAATGTGGATGTGTGATGTGGTATGCATGAAGTGAAGAAAAGAGCTAAGTATGAGAGTGAAATGGTGAAGGAAGACATGTGAAGTACAAAGATCTAGAATTGAGATTTGATGTAACAGTGAGTGTAGTTTGGCACAGTTAGAGAAGAGGTAAAATATTATTTTGTTGAATAATGAAAAGATTATTTGGACAATGAGTTTAGTGATCTTACTCTGAAGCTGTTTGGGCAGTGGGTCCTTCTATCTTCCATAACTCTTAACAGGGTTACAATCTTTTAACAGGGATTCAAAATCTCCTAACAGGGATTTATATGTACTGAATGTATTTCATAAGACTCCTAATAGATTCCATCCTTTCACAAGGAATATTCATATTAGTGCATCTTTTTTGGGCATCATTCCCACCGGGGTTTACTCTTTGATCAAGAGGTTCCCTAGTCAACATATCTTGTGTTATTGTGTTATTATGTATGAATATCTTTCTATGGTTGGTGATTATATTGTTTATATGGTTTAATACTATTGAAGATGATAAAATTTATAATTATCTGATAATTGATTCACCCCCTACCCCCCCCTCTTAGTTATCTTGGTGGACTTTACTTTCTAACATCTTTTAGGTATCTGAGCAATCTAACTCAGATCCTTGAGAATCAAGCTTCGTTCTGGAGATGGTTCTCAAAATATTTTAGGTATTGGGGAAATCTAACCCTAATTCCTAGGAGTCAAGCTTCATTCTAGAGATGACTCTCGAAATCTCTTTTAGACCATTATCTAGAAAATCTAACTCAGGTCTCAGAGGGCTAAGCTTCGTATTGGGGCAATCTAATCCTGATTCTAGAGATTAGTCCTAAGTCTACATCTATCATCATTTGACCAATTGGTATTGGGGAAATCTAACCCTAATTTTGGTTCTCTTTTGGAGCGTCATCTTCACAATCTAACTTAGACTTCAAAGAATCATGCCTCGTTAGGGAGGTGGTTCTGCAATTCAATCTATTTTGGTGTCCTGGCATCCTAACCTTGACTTCTGAGGGCTAAGCTCCATTTTGGGGGTAATCCTAAAACCTCATTTGTCGCATCAGACTATTCTTTGAATCAACATGCTACTTGCACAACAATTCAAAGAGGGGAAAATGTAATACCCCCAAATTGGCACCTATCAATTTCAATCAATTTTGGTGCATTCCTCAAATTTCTGAATCATTGAAGTCCTACTTTGCTAGGCAATTTTCTTTCTCCTACCTGACTTCATTTTGACTTGATGTCAATTGTGAAAACCCTAATTTGCATTAATCTCACACTCTAATTAATTCCTAAGTCTTCAACTTTATTAGCTAAATAATCCCTATGATGAATTAATTTAATTCTAAAGTCCTAAGTGCTTTAAATTAAATTAAAATCTACCCCCTTAGCTAATACCCATAAAAGGAATTAATAAATTGCTTGATTATTTGAATGGACACTCTTATTTGAATTAATAATTCAAAATAATTGAAAGGTCACCCATATGTGGCAATAAACATTCTTTTAATTAAGTAATTCATGCTTTTTTGTCTCAATTGGGAATGAAGGGTCAACCGTTTCGAATCAAGAAACTCTTCATTCCTCTTCTGGGTTTGTCTATTTATTGAACCTTCTCCTTTATTCAAAAAGAGAGCAATTTGAAAGCACATAGATTATAGTGAAATCATGTCTCAACTATTTACATATTTTCAAAGCTTATTGCATTAATTAGTTTTCTCTCATTTAGTGTTAATTGCATCTTTAGATTAATTTTCTTACTTGCTATTAGTTAATTATCATCTTTCTTTCAAGCTTTCTTAGACTAGAATCTGCATTCCATATTTACTTTCAAGTTATTAGATTAAAATCTGCATTTCATTCTAGATTACAAACTACATTTTCATCTTAGATTAATTGTACTTTCCTTATAATTCTAGTTTTCAAATCCTCCATATTAACTCAGTCTTATGGTTGTTGGCTCTCCAATCTGAGAGTAATTAAACACCTCGATTAATTAGGAGGCAACAGGTCACTTCACCATGAATTTTGAATTGAGTAATCCATACTCATTCTTATAATTCGATTGTGTGAGTAATGACTATGTTGTGTGTGTAGTTGGATTAGAGGTCCACGTTCAACCACATACACCACTCCCTTCTCCACTCATCATTTAGAGTATTAACCATTCTCCTAAGCACTTCTTGACTATGCTCCATGAGCTTCCCACCTTCCTATATTAAATCGAAGCCAAAAAAATCATTCAGGTCTTCCAACTCTATCCTTTCCATCTCATTAATTTTAAAATCTTTTTCTCCCAATCTGTTTAGTGGTTATTTTATGCATTCCTCCAATCTCTCCTCCTCTTCTTGGAATAAATCCTCATCCCATACAGAATATGCCAAACCCTACTCAATATTACCTAATTTAGAATTAACCATCTTCCTCATTTCTTCTACCTATTCCAAAATATTTTTTAGTGACTCCTTATAATCTTTTATATTAATATCCTTAGAACATTTTGTTTCTCCTAAGGCCCTTCCTCCATCATCTGCATTATTCCTTTCTTTGAACTCTTTCCTCTTCTTTGATTCCTTTTTTGCTTTCCATTATCTTCCACTATCTCTCCTTCCTCAATTTCCTCCTTTTCTTCATTACAGGGTATATCTATTAACACAAAACCTCCTCTCTGTTTATTGAACTAAACCTCAAAACCCAAATCCTGGGGGGGGGTTCTTTTTACTCTATTGAATCCTCCTCTTTAATCTTACCTTGAAAGAACTCTGGTCGAATTTTGAAGGTCTCCTTCCTAGATTTAATTACTACTAGTTTTAAAGACCTAATATTTATGTCAATTCTTACTAAGATAACATAATCTTCTTTAATAAATTCTTCTTCCTCCATATCAAAAAATGTGCCTATCTTATTACCAATTTTACTTATAATTTATTTATTAATCAATTATACTAGTAGATTCAGTATGAGAACAACTCGTCCGACTTTTAAAAATTTAAGATTTAGTGGATTGAAATTAGGTTTCCATTCTAAAAATGTAAATCCCAAACCTCTAAAACATGGATATTTTCTTGTTAAAAATATGATTCTAAGATCCTCTTTACACCCTAAACATAAAAATTCTTCAGGAAGAATGGCAACACTTACCCACCCTTTGAAAGTTTTCAAAAACCATACCACTATTTTCTCTGCTAAGATACTGATGCCACTCCATTGCACGAACACCCCAAATTTCTTGAATAGTTCCTATGATCTTTCAATCAGCCCATCATTGATTTCCAATACTAATTCCTCTTCTTTGTTCATTTTGACAATATTCAACCCCATTCCTTTTTCTACTTTCCTTGGTTTCATTTGCTATGATTTAACTGACCTGTTTTGTTGTCTTTCTATCAAATCAGGGTTTTCCTTATTTACCCTTCAATCTTGAAATACAGAAGATTAATTTCTATTATCTAAATTCTTGGGAAATGGTTTTAATGACCGTTCTATAATTTAATCTTGAGGGATCACCACTGATCTTTGAAACATCATCATCTGAGTTTGGTCTATCATTGGAATTAGGTACAGATCAAGCTTCATAAGCAGAAAAATTCACATTTTCAAAGACTGCAAGCTCCAGAATAATAGCTAATTTATGTTCACAACCATTGCTTATTGGGCTATTATTCATTGGGATTGAAATTATATTGGTGTTGCTAATGGTTGTAGGTCGAGCAGCCTTCTTTTTCCACACCTACATGGTCTTTATGTTCATTGAACAATAATCCTCAAAATGTGACCGAGCTCGACACCTAAGGTGGGATTTTTTGTCCTCCTCTATATCCACTGTCTGCTGTTAACTATTAGATATATTGAAGTTGGGATTGGTTTGATGGCAAAAAATTGTATCCTAGCATATTTTCCTATATTTCCATCTAGAGTCTTGAGATCCACATCGATCAGCATACCAATATTTTGACCAATCTTCTCCAGACATTTTTTTGACTAGTATTCTAGGGTAAGATTGTAGAGGTGAACCTAGACTGACTTATCATAGGGATAGTAAATGGTTGGATTAAAATTAGGGCACCAGGGCATTAGATACAATAAGTGATGGTTCATGTACCATATGTCTACATTGGTTATATGGCACATCTCCTCCTCATCTGCAAATGCCACAATAAAGAAATGCTTAGTCATGAATTTGATTACCACCTCAGTCTTCCATATTTAAGCTATCCATGACTTGATGGTATATTGCGGCTTGGTTTAATCCCTGTGAATCTGCAGATGATAGATGATGACTTAACATTTCAATATCCTCATACATGTCACTAGCTACATCTATATCGATTCGCAATGAGTCATTTGCCTCACAAACCCTAGCATCCACGTGGCCTGGAGCGAAATCAAACTTTCGCTCCCTACAAATTTTTGCTTCCTGTGTGATGGCTCCATAATTATTTGCCTTATTGCAATTAAATGTATTTATTGTTAATTTTAATATTAATTATTTTAAAAAAATTAATATAATTTTTTTAATTTAATTTAAAATTATGTAAAATATGTTATAATATAAAATATATTAAATTTTTTTAAAATATAAATACAATATAATTTTAATTGTATGTTTAATATAATATAAATTAAATACATTGATATTAAACAAATATATTTTAATTTACTTTACATTAATTTTAAACAAACCATATTTAAAATGAACCTAAACTATAAAATTAAAATCGTAAATTACTAAGCATTAAAATTTTTGAAAGAGCATCTTACACCTCACTAGCGCTGCTGAAAAAAATTGCTTTCACCATTATTTTGCATTTCTTCAGAGAAGCAAAGAATCAAAAAGAATGAATGAATGATCGATGATAGGAAAAATGGTACTGACATCCATTGCCCCATTAAAGAGTGGAGAAGCAGAAAACAATGCAAAAAATGGTGAAAACAACATGAAAAATAAATAAAAGATAGCTACAAAATATGATAACCAACAATATTTCAATGGTCGTGCATGCATTTTGTAGGATATGAACCATTGATTTAAGAATCGAGGTCATGGTTTTCAAACAGTAAAGGCCTTCAGCATAATTAAAGTACTGAATTCAAATCACAATATTTAGAAAAATAAAAACCTTTCATTCAGTAACCCCCGCTTACTTTAAGTTCATTCATCATAATATCTCAATCCATTTAATGCCTTGAGTCTGGACTATGTGAGATTCAAACGCCCGACATCAAAGTAGGGTTCGTAAGGTTTTAAATTGTCATACTACTCAATGACATTTGAACGCCTGATGTCAAAATAGGGTTTGTAATGTTTTTAATTATCATACCAGTTTCAAAAATATTTTAGTGACCAGATACTTCAAAAAATTCTTAAATTCCATTTTCATTTTTATTGGAGTCATTTTTTATTTGAAACTTGTTAGTAAACAGATTTGTCCTCTCTAAAATACCTTTGCAGATGACCCTTAATGCCCATACTAAGAAGGCAAACTAAACTAACAGTTGGAAAGACTATCATGAGATTGATAGCTTTCCTCTAAGTTGTGAGGTACATCTCCCTCTTCAATGATATTCAATGAATTAAATATTAGTTATGTCTTTTAACCAGAAGACACAAAGGCAACTGACATTCATCCATCAACATGAAATGAATGTGATTACAAACTTGAATAATGAGGAGAAAGACAAACAAATGACCTATGGATCACTTACTCAATCTTTCACATTACAAGAAAAGCAAAGGAATTAAATATCTTGTTTTCCAAAGCAAGGGATACATAAACCAACAAATTTAAACATCTACTTGACAAGAAAGAATAGGATAGTATCTAAAACATGAAAAAGATCACCAACTAATTTATCCTAATCAAAGAAACAAATATAGGGACCAACATATCCAAAATATGAATCTACTCTTTATTTAAATACCCAATAAAAATGATCCCAAGATCACCTTTATCCTTTCTTTTACAATCAAGTTGCAAAAAATACACGAAAATTATTCCCCTTCTCTCCCTGTTACAATCAAAACTCAGAAAATCTATCTTCTTCCGGTAGCCCACTGACTTTCCAGAAAGAAGAGCCCTTGTCTTTGAAATATTTCTCCAATGAATAGTTATAGGGATCTCCATGTTCAGTTTCATAATTGAATCTTTAAAAGAGACCCCTTACTTCCTTATATCCCTAATTACCATTTTATTTCCCTTTTGTTCCATGAGCACCTTGTCAAAATAAATTAAAAAATGGAACCATCAAATGATGTTTTCTATTTTAGTTTCGACAAGTAAAATTTCTCATTCAATTACATTTGTATCTGGAATTGTTGAGGTAGGTCCATGTTTGTGTTTCTTATAGTTTGCATCGATGACATATTGAAGAGCTTACTGATAGTAAAATCAATTGAGTAACATCCACTGACATTTTCCATTGACAATAGCAACAAATACTCTAATCCTTAAAAACAAAGTTCGTGTGTGTGTTTTTATACAATCTTATACATGTCCAACATACACCATGTGCCTTTTTTATTAGTTGCAATCTGTAGAGCATTACAACAATTGGACTTTTGTTGATTGTTAATTGATACAATTATGAAAAGGGCCTAAACAAATAGCTTTGGTCAGTAAATCAGGTTTATACTTCTTCCCCTTTTTAATGTTAAATTGAGCTCCATATTTGTATTATGAGTCGGGTCTCAGCACAATTCTGTCAAATGAACCACATGAGTTGTTTGTGCTACTATACATATAGAAAGACCGACATTTTTTCAAGTGACTTGCTTCCATTCTTTATGTTCTTCTGGAAATGAGTTGGCATATGGTTGGATATTTTGCATATATCTTTTACACATCACCACTTGCATGAATATATGCATCATGTAGGTTTGATACTGTATGGGCATATATTTTATTAAAGATTTGAAAGTCTATAGATATAATCTTGTGCTTGGCGATAGGCTTCTTGGTTTCACGCAATAGCTGTATTTGGGTTTTCATCACCATAAACCGTGCCAAGTTCATTATCATCAGGCTGCTATTAATTTTGGAAACATCTGTAAGACCATTAGTAGGGCTTGAAATTTCATGAAACATGATTCGAGGCCAACTACATAAGAAAACATATTACATTGCATTTGTGGGTTCGACCCCATTCATAAATATTTATCCATCCTCCATATGTAAGTGTTGAGGTCTTCAAGATAAAATGATCATCCCATTAAATGATAGATGGAAGCCTTTCATTGATAGCATTTTGAATCAGTCCTACAATTCTCTTAGTGTTGGAATGTCACAGATTTTAGGTATCTTTGAATTATTCTAATCTTCAAACTATTTACATGTCCTTTGAACTTCTAATCTGTGCTTTGACTATTTGGATCTGTACTTGTGATGTCAAGCCATGGAACTCTGAACATTTGAACTAAATGTTTTGAACTTTTAAACTTTGGTTTCCTGAACTTGCATTTTTTTTGAATTTTACTTTCAGACTGATCAATTTGAACCTTGAACTTTGAAATTTGAACTTTTAAATTCAACCGATGAAAGTTCAAGGTTTAGGTTCAAATTCGGGGAGACACCACTAGACTAGGACACATACTTTGAAAATGAACTTGGGATTATGAACTTAACGTAGGTTCAAATTTTGGTTCAATTTGGACAAAAAGAATGCATTATTTTGGATCAAGGAATAATTGATGCAAGCAAAAATAATGGGGAAACATTGGCTCTGGTTGGGGATGTGGATTGAAAAGGACATGGAGAATCTAGGAAATCTCTATTTAAGAAGAACAATGCCTATCCATTGGGTAATAGAGTCAAATAAATCCATGAGCATAGGGAGCTTCTTGCTGATGGGTGGAGGGGAGAAGGGAAACACTCCAAGAAAAAATTGCCCAGGATAGAAAGACAAATCACACCAAAACTAACACCACCAAAGCTAAAATACACACAACCAAAAACTTATTTACAAGTATATACATAGATAGGAAAGATCCTACCTCAAGGAGAAGGAAAGAATATTTACACATAACCATTGACCGGTGAGGAGAAGTATGATCCTTTCTAATGTAGAGGATTGTGCCTGAATGGAGTATCCCAAGACCACTGCCCTTTGTAGACTTCCTCAGTGTTGAATGGCAAACTGATAGTGTGCAAAAATGTGGTGATAAGACAATCATTCTCGAAGAGCCAAATCTTGTCATAGACTTCTAATATTTTGGGGGTTCTTTTCATATCATATTTCAAAAGATCTTCAACTTCTGGCTAAAAGAAATGATCCCTAAGAATTTCTTCAAGAAAGATTGCATGATCTTTGTGATTGGTGCTATCAAGATTATCAACCTTCACATAATCTTTAGTATTATGATAGATTCCAACAAAGAAAGACTTTTCATCTGGTATGAGATCTTCTCTCATAGGGATACTTAATTCATTTCTAGTAGAAAGGAGACCATCACCACACATACCAAGCATTTTACTCATCTTCTCATCCACCAAATCATTATACTATTTATCCCTATCTTCATAATCTAAATTTTTGGTAGTAGAGTTATCCTTTTTGATATCAGATGGTAGATTTTCTTGAGTTTGAATCATTCCTTTATGTCCTAATTCTTTCAAAGTCAGAGAAGACAGAACTGCGAGGGGATGAAAAATAAAAGGGTCCTTTTCTTTTTCCCCCAAACTATCATTCTTGTTGCATTCAAGATCCCTTTCTCATGTGCATCCCATTTTACCAATTTCTTATTTTTGTTCTTGCATAGGGGATCTATTCTTGATAAGGACAACACATAGAAGGATTTTAGAAATCCTACTTCCTTTTCCAAGTCTTCTATAACTTCTTTGATTGGATTTTCTCTTAATGGCAGTATAAAGGGAAAGATATCTTTGATATCTTCACTTCTTTCTAGGAACTAACCTTCCAAAACTTCTAGATATCTTTGGAATACTTCATGGTATTTGTCTTCAATAGAGTTACCAACCTCCATCCTCAGGAAGGTACCTTCAAAGTTATGAGAAAATAAAGCACTGGGACTTTGATTCCTTTTCCGCAGCAGAGTCACCAAAAATCTATTAGTAAATAGATTTGTCCTCTCAAAAATACCTTCGTAAATGACCCTTAAATGCCCATACTGAGAAGAAAAATTGAACTAACATTTGGAAAGACTATCATGAGATTGATAAATTTCCTCAGAATTGTGAGGTACAACTCCCTCTTCAATGGTAATCAATAAATTAAATATTAGTTATGTCTTTAACCAGAATACACGAAGGCAACTGACATTCATCCATCAACATGAAATGAATGTGATTACAAACTTGAATAATGAAGAGAAAGAAAATCAAATGGCCTATAAACCACTTACTTAAATTTTCACATTACAGGTAAACCAAAGGAATTAAATATCTTATTTTCCTAAGCAAGGGATACATAAACCAATAGATTTAAACATCTACTTGACAAGAAATAACATGATAGTATCTAAAACATGAAAGAGATCACCAACTGATTTATCCCAATCAAAGAAACAAATATATGGACCAACAAATCCAAAATATGAATCTAATCTTTATTTAAATACCCAATAAAAATGACCCCAAGATCACCTTTATCCCTGCTTTTATAATCAAGTTACAGAAAATACAAAAAAATTATTCCCCTTCTCTTCCTCTTACAATCAGAACTCAAAAAATTTGTCTTCTTTTGGTAGCCCACTGACTTTCCAAAAAGAAGATCCCTTGTCTTTGAAATATTTCTCCAGTAAATAGTTATAGGGATCTCCATGTTTAGTTTCATAACTAAATCTTTAAAAGAGACCCCTTACCTCCTTATATCCCTAATTATAATTTTATTTCCCTTTTGTTCCATGAGCATCTTGTCAAAATACATTTAAAAATGGAACCATAAAATGATGTTCTCTATTTTAGTTTCGACAAGTGGCATTCATAATTCAATTGCATTTTTATCTGCGATTGTTGAGGTAGGTCCATGTTTGGGTTTCTGACTGTTTGCATTGATGACATATTGAAGAGCTCACTAATAGTAAAATCAATTGAGAAACATCCGGTGACATTTTCCATTGACAATAGCAACAAGCACTCTAATCCTTAAAAATAGAATTGGCATTTGTGTTTTTATCCAATCTTATACATGTCCAACATACACCATGTGCCTTCTTTATTAGTTGCGAGTCGTAGAGCATTACATAAATTGGACTTTTGTTGATCGCTAATTGATATGATTTTGGAAAGGGCCCAAACATAGAGCTTTGGTTAGTAAATTGGGTTTACACTTCTTCCCCTTTTTAATGTTAAATCGAGCTCCATATTTGTATTATGATTTGGGTGTTGGCACCATTATGTCAAATGAACCACATGAGTTGTCTGTGCTTCTATACATATAGAAAGATCAACATTTTTTTGAGTGACTCATTGCCATTCTTTATGTTCTTCCAGAACTGAGTTGACATTTGGTTGGACAGTTTTCATATATCTTTTACACATCACCACTTGCATGAATGTTTGCATCCTACAGGTTTGATACTATATGGACATATATTTTCTTAAACCTTTGAAAGTCTGTAGATATGATCTTGTGCTTGGGGGTAGGCTTCTTGGTTGCACATAGCAGCTCTATTTGGGTTTTCACCTCCAAAAACTGTGCCAAGTTCATTATCATCGAGTTGTTGTTAATTTTGGAAACATCCCAACGTTCATTTGTAAGACCATCAATAGGGATAAAATTTCATGGAACATGATTCGAGGCCAACTACAAAAGAAAACATATTACCTTGCATTTGCGGGTTCAACCCCATTCATAAATATTGATCCATCCTCCATATGTAAGTGTCAAGGTCTTCAAGATAAAATGATCATCCCACTAAATGATAGAGGGAAGCCTTCTGTTCATAAAATTTTGAATTAGGCCAACAATTCTCTTAGTGTAGGAATGTCACAGATTTTAGGTACCTTTGAATTATTCTAATCTTTAAACTATTTCCATGCCCTTTGAACTTCTAATTTGTGCTTTGAATTATTTGAACCTTGAACTTTGAAATTTGAAATTTGAAATTGAACTGATGAAAGTTCAAGGTTCAGGTTCAAATTCGGGGAGACACCATTGCACTAGGACACATACTTTGGAAATGAACTCTGGATTTTGAACTTGGCGTAGGTTCAAATCTTGGTTCAAATTGGACAAAAAGGTTGCATTATTTTGGATCAAGGAATAATTGATGCAAGCAAACATAATATGGAAACAAAACTAAAAATGTAGGCATTCTTTTCAAATTTATCCTATTATCACTAAGCACAATGTCTATCATTTGTTTTCTGAGCTATTAAGCACTGGCATTATTGTCAACTTCCTCCAGTCATCTGTAAGTAAAATATCTATCTTCTTTCTGAGCTATTAAACACAGACAATTATTTTCAATTTTTTGCAATTGGTGGTAAGAGAAATTCTATCATCTTTAAGTATTAGATTTTTTGATCCAAATTTTATCTCCCTTCAATAAATTTAGCTCCCAAAGCCACATGATATTTGAAAACCTGATTCATATCTATAGGTTTTGAGGTTATTAATGTCCAAGATAGAGCACCATTTGTTTTCCGATAGCTGGGATTACAAGGATTGATAGGTTCAAAGTAAATCTTTATCTATTTCACATAGCTAAATATCCCTTCCCTTTCTCATTAGGATTTCAGATCTGGAAGAGATTTCTACGGTTTAAGAATTGCTTATTATTTCTCTTAATGTTAGATGTTTCTCTACCGGTCTGTATCCCATTATGTTGTAGGAAATATTGTCCCGATTGATCTCTCGAGGTAGAAAAACCATTTTCCAAGCTCCACATCTTTTCGTCCATGATTGAAAATCGGTGGAATATGAGTTCCTGTTCATTTATATACTTTTTTTTGTTCTATTTTCAAGAATGTTTGCACAAGAGCTCCTTTGCAAGATGGTGTGCTAAACATGGGTGATTCAATATGTTGAACTTACCTTACTCCCAGTGTTATCTAGGTTTTCTCCTATTAGTATTCTTTATGTGGTCTCCTATTGATATTCTCTATGTGGATGCATTGTAATACTAATGGCTCAATTGTGGGTAAAAATGCAAGCCTTTTTGGAAATGGGAGGCCTTTGGTCATATATGTTAGGAATGGGAGCACTGAGAGGGGGGGGGGGGGGGGGGTTGATTCAGTGTTCTATATATTAATACTTTTTCTTAACTCTTGAAAATAAACTTAAGTGCTTATGTACTAAAATGAATATCAATGTAAGTAAGATAAAAAACCATAACACATAACACCAAATGTGGTTATGGGGAAACCCAAATAGGTAAAAAACCCGGTGGGAATTGACACCCACTAAGAACTACACTAGTGTTTTATGATCCTTGTTAGAAGATCTTGCAACCCTACTAGGAGTTGTTCTTTACAATGCTTTTAGTACAGTGACCTGGTCAAGGGTCGGACCATGTTAGGAGTCTTTTACAATTAACCCTGTTAGGGGTGGGGACACACTGTCCTAGAGCTCACTGCTCAAGTGGGTGAAGGCTACAACCTTCTGGATCTTAGATACACACTATATCTGTAAGGTGAACTGCTACTGTGACACTGCTTGTCAAATCAGTTCCTTTGTGCACTTATTCTTTAGCCTTTTGTAAATCACTATAACATTCTAACTTCTCTTCACATACCTCTTCTCTTCTCTTATCAACTTTCTATATTTCTTCCATACCATATTACAAAGGCGCGTGTCTATTTATATGCGCAAATAGAACTATTAACTAAGGCGGCCTTCAACCTATTAAATACAACACTTCCAAGTGAATTGGCTCAAGCATGTTTAAAAAAAAAGATAATAACATGTCTATAATATAAATACAATAGGTGCATAGCCTTTAAAAAATAATATTACAATCGCTAATCAAAATACCAACACTTGGCTCCATGCTCTGTTCTACTCTACCGCTTACTATCTATGCCACATCAACTGGTTGTATCTTCCTCATACTAAATCATCTGATCATGTGCTCTTAGACTTAACATGATTACATATCAACAAGCTTATCTTTAAGGGCGCATGCCAAAAATTAGTCATATGCATGTGCGTTGATGCTCTATTCACCTGGTGCTCTGTTGACTGTCCAATCTTTCATACTTAACCAAATCTGATGTTCTAACTGATTGCGTTGACTCCATAACATCATATGACTTTGTTGTCATAATGAAAACACTATATCTTAGTCATATGTGGTAGTATAGTCAACTTTCCAACAATCTCCCCCTTTGTCATTAATGGCAACAAAGGAATATGGTGAAGTAACTAACTGTATCCTTATACAAAATTTTCTAATACATACTCTAACTTATATCTCCCTTTTATTATGTACTATACTCCCTTTTACATCATATACAAAACTCCATATACTCTCTTCTATATACTATACTCCCCCTTTGACATTAATGACAAAGGTGCTCAAAAAGGTGTATCTACAAGTACTTACAAGGTGAGTACATCCAAATATGCTATCTTTAAGTTCTGGATCTCTTGCTGCCAAAATGTAGTTGGTGCATTGACTGTTTGGAGATGGGCGCACAAAGAATATGTCAACTTCTCCATCTTCTCCAAATCTGAATTAGGACCTTGATCATATGTCACCATAGTGGCATCGATCTCCTTGATATTCTTATTTAGCACATCTAAGGAGGGCGCAAGTGCATGTCTCAATTGTGCTTGCCTGGACCTTATCTTGGCTATTTATTGCTCCACCTTTTCAATCTTATCTACTTGTCCTTGGTAGACATTATTTCACATATTCACATCTTGTGAGGGATCCAATACTAATTTTCTTACAGCTATCATCATAGCTTCAACATATTTGATTTTCTTGGCAAGGTTTGTTGTGAGCTTATCTTTATTCATGCAGTCTTCTATTATCCTTCTTCCCTTGGCTGCAAAGTCTTTCAATGAAGCTTGACCAACCTTTAGTGAGTTAAGGTCAAGTGTGAAGTTAATTATTAGTTCATTCAACCTCTTCTTTAGATACTTTTCTTCTACTACTTTGGTTGCCGATTCTTCTAGGATTGAAAATTTTTCTTTGAAGCTTGTCAAGATGGTACTGACATCATCCATAGAATGTAATTTTGTTGCCTTCTTCTCTTCTGGAAGTAGACTATTTAGGATATTGACTGACTCAAGAAACAAAGGATTTCTCATCGCCTTTCTCTCCTTTGCCTTCTCCATAGCAAGGACACTGATCTTGATCAGGTCTTCTTCTCCCCAAGAGTCCAAGCTTGTGGTGTTAGGATTCAAACTTGACAACAATGATGCTGATGGCATGGGAGTGATAGGTGTGTTGTCCATCACTTCTATCTTTATCTTTACAATCATTTCAATAGATGGTTCATCTATTGGTTCCTTTTATTTCTCCTCTTCTTCTTCTTTCTCCTTTTCTTCTTCTTTCTCCTTTTCTTTTTCTTTCTCCTTTTCTTCTTCTTGTCCTATTATATCCTCAATCAGCACATCATCTTGTTGCTTTGGTGAACTATCACCACATAGTATTTCTACCTCTTGTGTACTCACAAAGGCTTCCTCAAATTTGTCTAATTATTTTTCAGTGGCCGCCATTGATATCTCCACATTATTAATTATTATTGTGTCATCTTCTTATGTTTCAGGTATGGGCGTAGACTTTATTTCATCTATAAACACTATCACTGTGGGTATTGAATCCTACGGACCTGTTTCTAGTGTATTAGTTATTTCTAACTCCTTGGATTTCTTAGAGGGCACTTGAGTTGTGGGCGCAGTAGGTGGATACATGTGTCTATTCAAGAACACTTTCTCAAATGTTGTCTCAGTCTCTTTGGCTACCAACTCATAGTCTTTATCTATTATCTATAGAGTTATTAGCTTTGTTCTTAGATGCGACTTCACCAAATCCAATAATAGTGTTTTCTCTTCTATTAAGCATATAGGGAGGCTTTCATCTAATATATTTTCCCTTATTCTAAGGTCTTCCTCAATAGCATGTCTCTTCAAAAATTCTAAGATGTTCCATACACTATCCAAAATAACTTTCTTAAGTTCCAAGACTGTCTTCTTGAACTTAATCATATGCTTTATTATCATTCCATGGATCTATGACTTATCAATCTCACTATACTTATCATAGAACTTTCCTATCTGATCAATTCTTCCTTCATCAATTATCTTGGTTTTCAATACTTGAAGACTCGGTCTAGAACCTACCTCAGGAGGTGCTTCAATTTTCTTCTTTCGACTTTTGGTTGTTCTAGAGGATGGATGGCTTGTGCCGGCCTCCTTCCTCTTTGGCATCTTTCTATATTTAGGAGGTGCTTCAGTAGACTCTAGGTCAATTGTATCTATGGGTGTAGGAGTGATATCATAGGTTTTCTCAATTTTTATTTTCTTCTCCTTAGGGTCATCTATTTTCTCTATTTTGGTTTCAATAGTGTATGCAGTCTCAATTTGCATAGCTATCTTGGCCTCTCTTTCCTTATCTAGGTCTCCTTGGGTCACACCATGAATCTTCAAAATCTCTAATGTGATCTTAGAGGCTTTCCTCTTGGTCACTACATTGTTTAGGACTACATCTACTTGTCTGGTTTTCTCCTCATATTTTCCCCACCTAGGCTCATTTGCATCCTTGGGCACTATAAGGAGGACTTGTGCATATGCTTCCAAAACTTGTTCCTCCACTTCATAACCAAGTGGATGAATCCACTTAGTTCTAGGATCAACAACTTCCATGCAAGTTATGTCTGTTTCCACCATAAAAAAAATACTATTCTTATACTTTTCAACTATGCTTTCAAGTATCCTATACCTCATCTGCATCTTTATCCTGAATTTTTTTATCTCTAACTCCATAAAATCTCTCAGAGAACTCTCAGTTGATGACTTAAGAGATATTTGAGGCATTGTGGGTAGACTCTTATCTAGGTATAGATCTGAAACTTTTCCAACTATATGAAAATACATATAGATAATCAGTGATCCAAACCTGAATATTTTTCTCTTATCATGTTTGATTTCCCTTATTTTTTCAATCAACTATGTGTGCAAGATATCGTACAGGTTGAATTATCCATTCTCCTTCACAATTCTGATGGCTACAAGAATAGTGGCTGCGGACATACTATTGACCCTATTTGCATGTTGAAATCTGTACCCAAGTATCATAGACATAAATTTGATGTCTTTCTCCTTAATAGGCTCTATGGTCATGCCACACTTGTCACTACATGACTTACCGGCTTGCTCAACTAGTTTTCTGAAATCCTTACCAATTGGAAGAATGGTGCTTGTCTTTGATAGTCATGTCATCTCATAAATGAGATTAGTTGTGATTCTAACTGGAACTTCACCTATCCAAAATAGGTCATCATGAATTATACTCAATAGAATCTTAATCCATTCAGATTCATTGAATTCATAGGCTGTAGCATACTCAATGATTGGGTGATTCTCAAGGTGCATGAACTCATCTATGAATGTTTTATCAAAATTCATCATCGAATCAAGGTGCGACCTAGTTTTGTCCAAAGAAATTGGATCCTTCTTGCAATACACATATGTGCGTATGTCTTCTACATGCATGATGCCCATAGGGGTTCTAGAAAAGGCTCCTTCTAGGTCATCTAAGGTGGACTTGAAACACATATCTTTTCCTTTCAGAAACATAAAAAAAAACTGGTGTAGCCATGACTTGTTTTAACACTTCAGAGAGGTTACCAAGGGTTTTTGAATTATCACATCGGGCTAGGGCTTCACAAAAATCTATTTTCCTTCTTCGCTGATAAATCCAACTGCAATACTCCTTAACTCAATTGCTTTATCTTATGTGCTCTCCAAACTCTTAGCTTAGAATGCAATGTGTGAATAATGAATCTCTGATGGATATAAAGAAACTTTCTATCGTTAATGCTTGCCACGTAAACAAAAAATACAACAGGACATTTCATTCTTTGTCTCCGCTATCAATCAAGTAGTGCGCTCTTGCATACTGCATCATATTGTCTCCAAATAGTTGTAGTCTAAGGTGCATACTCAGAGGGTGAGTATACCATCCACGTAGGGGTGTAGAGGTAATCTAGCTCCCCCTATGACCATGATGGTCATTTTAACCATAAAGAGGAGGTGCATCCATTGCAGATGCATCCTCAACTATTTCATCAACATTATCCTTCTTTTCTTCCTTCCAAATCAAGCTCGCATCCTATGTAGCTTGCACAAACTTTACTTCTCCTGCTTCATCCAATATTGATCCTTCTGAGTTTTTAGGGCTTTCTTGTCTTTGCACTTTTGTTCTGCAGAACCTAGAGATGTGTCCAACCTTGTTACATGAGTGACAAATGACTCAAGGCCTGATATTCCTCGACGCATTCATGTGGGTTACCATACTACATTGTCTGGCTGTGTGACCAATATAGTTACATTTTTGACATGTAATGTTATGAGAATTTCTTATATTCTGTTTAACTTCTCTGATTTTTCTGATTTTGATTTGATCTACAATTCATAGCTCTATGACCAAACTTATTGCATGAATAATGGTAACCATTGAATGGTCTTACCTCTTTACAATTTCTTCCTATGTGTCCATGTTTGTTACAAGTATAACAAGTCTTTTTTACTGGCTTGTGCTCATCCTTGGGTGGTTCAGCTTGAGCTTCTATATGATTTCATGTCTTCTTAGCTTCTATAGATTCTTCTGATTCTTTCTTTCTTGTTCACATGTCATTGATCTGATTTTGTGGCTTCATTGAATCCAATACCACTGGTGTCTCCTTTAACCTTCTGTTCATACAACTATGACTCTATTAGATCCTTGCTTGTGTGCAATTTGTCAATATGATTCTTTGCTTTAGTCAATTCAGCTTCCACTTGCTTCCTGATGTTTTCTAATTCCAATATTTTCATGTTTGCTTGCCTTAGTTCTTCATCCAACTGCTTGTTCTCTTTGACCTGCTCTTCATAGGCTTCTTGATTATTAAGTAACTTTTCATCCAATTCTTCAATCCGATCTTTCAGAGATGTGTTTTCCTCATTTAGATTTTTAACCATTTTTCCCAAATCACTTATGGAACAGTCTTTCAAATCTTTTCTTAGTTTTTTGATGACTGCATGAGAATCACTAACCTTTTCTTTCAGTTCTTCAATTTCTTTTTCAGATCTATCAAGGTCTTCAAGAGCTGCTTCAAGATTCTTTTTCAGATGTTTCATTTCTCCCTTATCCATGATCTCCTCAAGTGGTTAAACTTGTCTTGAGAGGACCAAAGTGTTGTATATTTTCTAGCAAGCCAGTGCTGGCTGCATGTTTGTCATTGATGACAACATATGGTAAGTATCATGCATGAAAGACTTATGTAGTAAGATTCTAGTATATATAGCATGGACATGTTATTAACATGATATCATGGATGTAGAGGTTAACTATTAGTACAGACAGTTATATAGCAGCTTGTGTCAGTAGTGTTCTTGACAAAGTTACAAGCAATGTTCTGTGAATGATTGTTCATACAATTATCATGAAGCCTTGCATGTTTGGATATGTGATGGAGACATGTTAGTGATGTTACATTCATGGACACAGAGTTTGATGATTAGTAGAAGTGAATTTATATAGTTGTTATTCACCAATAGCAATTTACTATGTTTATTCAAAAGAGCCAAAAGAGATTATATTGGTTCAGGAGTTGTGCCTATCATTTTGGTATGCGCCCTTGGACTAAGGCTTGGAGAAGAGTTAGTAATGTTCGGTTAAGAGCGCATGATGTAATTCAGCTTGAGGAGAAAGTTTTAGTTACTTTGGTAGAGCCGATAGTGTGTAGCGTGTGTCTACATTTATTAATATTAGACAGGTCCTAGAATGTGTTGCGTGCTTAGTAGAGTTGACATAATTATTATTGGAGTATGTTATGGTTTCTCTAATATGAATTCAAGGTGGTTCTAACAGGCCAACTTGATTATATCATTTAGTAGAAAGATATTTATAGGCAGTCATTTTTTATTGCTAAGGTATGGTTCAGAGTTAATTGTGAAGAGCAGAGCAGAGTGTGCGAAGTGTTGAGCCATCAGTAGAAGGTCTATGTGACCAAGTAAAGTGTTTGTGATATACATTGGAACTAATCTAGATAGTAGGTCAAAGCACAATTCACCAAGATCGAGATATAGTGTGTATTTTTTATTCGGAAGGTTGTAGTCTTCACTCATTTGAGCAGTGTGCTCTCGGACAATGCATCCTCACCCCTAATAGGGTCCGACCCTTGACTAGGTCACTATACTAAATATATTGTAAAGAAACTCTTAATGGGGTTAAGGATCTTCTAACAAGAATCATAATACACTAGTGCAGATTATTAGTGGGTTTCAATTCCCACTGGGTTTTTTTACCTATTTAGGTTTTCCTGTAACCAAAATATTGGTGTTGTGTTCAAGTGTTCTTTCATTATGTTTATGATTTATGTATAATTATACTTAATTGGATAAAGAATTGAAACTTGTAGATAACTAATTCACCCCCCCTTTTCAATTATCTCTTGGGACTATTTCTAACAATTGGTATCAGAGCCAAGTGCGTCAGAGAGAAAGTTTAACACTAGTACATATTATTAGTGGGTTTCAATTCCCATTGGGGTTTTTACCTATTTGGGTTTCCCCATAACCAAAATATTGGTGTTGTGTTCAAGTGTTCTTTCATTATGTTTATGCTTTATGTTTAAGTATACTTAATTGGATAAAGAATTGAAACTTGTAGATAATTAATTCACCCCCCCTCTCTCAGTTATCTCTTGGGACTATTTCTAACAATTGGTATTAGAGCCAAGTGCATCAGAGAGAAAGTTTAACATCTTGAGGTTGATCAGATGGCATTCTTTAGAAAAGACAGTCCTAAGTTTAATGGAGAGAATTATCTTGATTGGAAGAACAAGATGATGACACATTTGTAGTGCATTGCTTTTGAAGTTTTTGAAGTGGCTATCAAGGAAGTTGAGATCCCCTCTCTAGAAGATCTTGCAAAGGATGATGCTACTAGCAAGAAAAAGGATTTATTCCATCAGAATGCAATAGCAAAAGAAGCCCTTATCAGTGCCCTATTTGATAGTGAGTTTTCAGAGATAAAGAAAGTAGACACAACCTACAAGATATGGAAGCACCTAGAAGACATGTTTGAAGGATATAAACAACCAAAGAATGCACATAGAAAAACATGGAAGCAAAAGTACAATACATTGGAGATGCTGCCTGAAGAGAACATAAGAGCCTACAACCAAAGGATCAATGAAGCAGTTGCTGGAATCAAAAACAATGGTGGTGAAATCTCAGAAGAAGACATCATGGATAAAGTGATGACTACATTGAATCCAGAATATCAAAACAAGATAAACATCCTTGATGAGACTATGCAATTTTTAGAAAATTTCAAAAGAGATACCTTAAGCAGCAAGATTGCTACATTTAAGATATCAAGTTTGAAGACAGAGCCTAAAAGTGAGACAACCTTCAAAGCTTCGGTCCATGGTAAGAAATCCTTGAACACCTCTGGTAATTTTGATGATGATGATGAAGAAGAAGCCCTAGATAATTTCATTGCTATGATTGCTAAAAGAGAAAAGAAAGGAAAATGAAAATATGAAGGTCAATTACCATTCAAATTCTTTTCATGTAATAAGATTGGTCACTTTGCATCTAAGTGTCCTACAAGAGTTAAAAATTTCAAGAATAACTACAAGCCTAAGTATACAAAGGAATGCTACTATGCTGGAGATGGAGTATCAAAGGAAGAATCAACAGAAGAAGAAATTGGATTCATTGCTCTTGAAGATGAAAAAGATTCACAAGAATTAGCTCTGATTTCACAAGCTAACATTAGGACATATTGGATCATTGATAGTGGTTGCTCACATCACATGATAGGAGACAAAGATAGATTTGTTCATTTGGACAGATACAAAGGAGGCATGGTTAGATTTGGAGATAATACTCCCAAACCCATCATAGGTAGAGGAGCCATCACCCTGCATGGAAAGAATAGCACTGATGATGTTCTTTATTTTGATGGTTTGAAACATAATCTACTGAGTGTTGGGAAATTGCTTATCAAAGGCTACAGATTGGAGTTCAGTGGAAACAAGTGTATCATTAACAACAAGGAAGGAGAAATAATTGCATCAGGATCAAAGACTAAAGGTAATGTTTTTCAGCTTAATCCAGAAGCAAGTTGTTTTGTTGCTAAAGTAGATGACAGTTGGCTATGGCACAAAATACTGTCATATTAACTTTGATAACATAGTTAAGATCAGTAATGTTAAGGCAGTTAGAGACCTACCTTGCATAGAAAAGCCAGTTGATACTATATGCAGGGAATGTGTAATGGGAAAGCATGTGAGGAATTCATTTAGGAGCAAGCATAATTTAGCAGAAAACAAGCTGGATCTGATTCATACAGACATATGTGGACGAACTCAAACAAGATCATACTATGGTGAAAGGTATTTTATTTTGTTTGTAGATGATTATTCTAGAATGGTGTGGGTTGCATTCTTGAAAGATAAGTTAGAAGAATTTGAGAAGTTCAAAATATTCAAAGCTAAGGTTGAGAATTAATCTGCACTTAAGATAAAATGTCTAAGGTCGGATAGAGGAGGAGAATTCCCCTCTAACAGATTCTACAAGTACTATGAAGAACATGGCATAAAGAGATAGTTAAGTGCAACTAGAACACCTCAGCAGAATGGGATTGTAGAGAGAAGGAATAGGATCATCCTTGACACAACATGCACCATCATGATTGAAGGAAAAATTGCACACACCTATGCGAGAGATGCGGTCAATACAATAGTCTATACAATCAATAGAATACAATTAAAGCCTGGCGCAGATAAGACACCTTATGAGCTATGGTAATGTCCCACAGTGAAATACTTCAGAATCTTTGGAAGCAAGTGTTACATCAAGAGGGATGAAGCAGTGGGCAAGTTTGATGCAAGAAGTGATGAAGGTATTTTTCTTGGTTACTCTACTAAAAGAAAAGCTTATAGATGTTTTAACTTAAGATTGAAGAAGATCATTGAAAGTGCTCATGTTAAGATTGATGAAAATTTTATGGTTCAAGAAAGATATCATGATTACTCACATATGATTGAAGAAGAACCTAGACCCTCCACTAGTGAGACATTTGTTGAAGAGATGTTTGACAGTATCAATTTATTGTTCAATGACCCTGAAACAAGTGAAGAAGAAACTCAGAAGGAAGATGAGATAGTATCACCTAAAGTTCCAAAGTTTACATCTAGAAACCATTCCAAGAATGACATCATTGGAGATTAGAGTGGAAAAGTCTTAACAAGATCATAAACAAAGAATATAGCTAGCAATGAGGCGGTATGTTTATTATCTCAGATTGAATGCTTAAGTGTTGAAGATGCATGTAATGAATCAAATTGGCATGATGATATGAAAGAAGAACTAGAAAAGTCTTAACAATATCACAAACAAAGAATTCAACTAGCAATGAGGCGGTATGTTTACTATCTTAGATTGAACCCTTAAGTGTTGAAGATGCATGTAATGATTCAGATTGGCATGATGCTATGAAAGAAGAACTAGATCAGATTATCAAGAATGACACTTGGGAACTGGACCCAAGACCTAGTGATAAGAATGTGATTGGAACAAAATGGATATTCAAAAACAAGATGAATGAAGATGGTACAGTAGTAATAAATAAAGCAAGGTTAGTATGTAAGGGATATGTGCAAAGAGAAGGCATTGATTATTTAGACACATTTGTACCTGTGAGTAGATTAGAAGCTATTAAGTTGTTTCTAGCTTATGCCACAGTCAAAAACTTCAAAGTCTATCAGATGGATGTCAAGTCAGCATTCTTGAATGGAGAACTAAAAGAAGAAGTATACATTGAGAAACCAAAAGGATTTACCCTATTAGACATACCTGATATGGTATGCAGAATGAAGAAAGCCCTTTATGGACTTAAGCAAGCCCCTAGAGCATGGTATGAGAGACTTCATGGATATCTAACTAAAATTGGATTCAAGAAAGGAGCAGTAGATTGTAATCTATTCATAAGAGAGACATCTGAAGGACTACTACTTGTAGCTATATTTGTTGATGACATTATCTTTGGAGGTAATGACAAACTTAGTGATAAATTTTCTAAAGAGATGCAGAGCGAATTTGAGATGAGCATGATTGGACCTATCAAATACTTTTTGGGATTGAATGTGCAACAGACAAAGAAAGCTATTTTCATTAATCAGTCCAAGTATGTGAAAGAGATATTAAATAAATTCAAGATGGATGATTGCAAGCCAATAGGGACACCTATGATAACTGGATGCAAGCTTACAAAAGAAGATGACTCACCAGCAATAGTTATAACATTGTACAAGTCTATGATTGGCAAACTCATTTATCTTACTCAAACTAGACCTGATATTTCCAATGCAGATGGCATAGTGGGAAGATTTGCAGCAAAGCCTAAACAAAGTCACCTCATATTTAGATACTTGCAAGGCACTATAGATTATGGTCTATGGTATCCTAATTTAGAAAATATTAAGCTTCATGTATATACTGATGCAGATTGGGTAGGATGCATTGATGATAGAAAGAGTACATCAAGAAGAGCAGTGTTTCTTGGTGACAGACTTGTCACTAGGACAAGAAAGAAGCAAAATTGTATCTCTCAGTCAACAACAGAAGTGGAGTATGTTGTAGCAGCCCTGAATTGTTCTACAATTGTTTGGATAAAGAAAATGATAAAAGATTTTGGAATTCATATTAACTATCCTATTGTTATACATTGTGATAACACTAGAACTATCAATATGTCAAAGAACTCTATGATGCATGCAAATACAAAACACATTGAGATCAAGTATCACTTCCTAAGAGAGAAAGTAGCAGAGAAAGAAGTTAAGTTGGACTATGTGAGTACTAAAGATCAGCTAGCAAACATATTCACAAAGCCCTTTCCAAAGGTTACTTTTGAGTATCTCAGGGAGAAGTTGGGAGTAATTCCCTTCCTTGATTCTGCTTAGAAGAAAGAAGAAAGAGCATCAGTCCTCAGGGACTAATGGATGGTTGACTACTCTACCTCAGGAGTAGTACCGGTGCTTAAACTATTTGGCACCCTTTTCCATTGATGTCAAAGGGGGAGTAATATATAGTCATGAAAAATAGAAGTAAAAGGAGTAATATACTAAGGGGGACTAGTATTCAGTTATGGAAGCAGTTCAGTTGAGGAAATGAAGAATGTTGAAGAATATTGTAGCAAATGGAGGATTCATCCTTGGGGGAGTTTTGAAGAGGAAATGGTGAATGTTATAAAAGAAATGCTCATTTGGATTGGTGGATTTTTTCATTCCATATGTTGCCATCAATGCCAAAAGGGGAGATTGTTGGAGATTTGCCAGCAAACCAGTGCTGACTGTATGTTTTTCATTGATGAAAACATATGGTAAGTATCATGCATGGAAGACTTATGCAGTAAGCTTCTAGTATATACAACATGGACATGTTATCAGCATGATATCATGGATGCAAAGGTTAACTGTTAGTACAGACAGTTAGGTAGAAGCTTGTGTCAGCAGTGTTCCTGACAGAGTTACAGGAAGTGTTCTATGAATGATTGTTTGTATAGTTATCATGGTGCCTTGTGCATTTGGATATGTGATGGAGACATGTTAGTCATGTTACATTCATTGACATAGAGTCTGATGATTAGTAGAAGTGAAGTTATGCAGTTTCTATTCACCAATAGCAATTTCCTATGTTTATTCAAAAGAGCCAACATAGATTATATTGGTTCAAGAGTTGCGCCTATCATTTTGGTATGCACCCTTGGATTAGTGCTTGGAGAAGAGTTAGTAATGTTTGGTTAAGAGCGCATGATGTAATTTAGCTTGAGGAGAAAGTTTACGTTACTTTGGTAGAGCTGACAGTGTGTAGCATGCATCTACATTTATTAATATTGGACAGGTCCCAGAATGTGTTGCGTGCTTAGTAGAGCCGACATAATTATTATTGGGAGTATGTTATGGTTTCTCTAATATGAATTCAAGGTGGTTCTAACAGGCCAACTTGATTTTATCATTTAGTAGAAAGATATTTATAGGCAGTCATTTGTGATTACTAAGGTATGGTTCAAAGTTGATTGTGAAGAGAAGAGCAGAGTGTGTGAAGTGTTCAGCCATCAGTAGAAGGTCTATATGACCAAGTAAAGTGTTTGTGCTATACATTGGAACTGATCCAGATAGTAGGTCAAAGCCCAGTTCACCAAAATCCATATATAGTGTGTATCTGTTATTAAGAAGGTTGTAGCCTTCACTCATTTAAGTAGTGTGCTCTCGGATAGTGCATCCTCACCCCTAATAGCGTTAATTGTAAAAGACTCCTAATAGGGTCTGACCCTTGAGCAGGTCACTATACTAAATATATTGTAAAGCAACTCCTAAGAGGGTTAAGGATCTTCTAACAAGGACCATAATACACAAGTGCATATTATTAGTGGGTGTCAATTCCCACTGAGATTTTTACCTATTTAGGTTTCCCCATAACCAAAATATTGGTGTTGTGTTCAAGTGTTCTTTCATTATGTTTATGCTTTATGTTTAAGTATACTTAATTGGATAAAGAATTGAAACTTGTAGAGAATTGATTCACCCCCCCCCCCCCCCTCTCAGTTATCTCTTGGGACTATTCCTAACACAAAGCTATAATACCAATTGTTAGGAATGGGAACACTGAGGGGAGGGGGGGTGAATCAGTGTTCTATATATTAATACTTTTTCTTAACTCTTCAAAATAAACTTAAGTGCTTATGTACTAAAATGAATATCAATGCAAGTAAGATAAACAACCATAACACATAACACCAAATGTGGTTACGGGGAAACCCAAATAGGTAAAAACCCCGATGGGAATTGACATCCACTAAGAACTGCACTAGTGTTTTATGATCTTTGTTAGAAGATCTTGCAACCCTATTAGGAGTTGTTCTTTACAATGCTTTTAGTACAGTGACCTAGTCAAGGGTCAGACCCTATTAGGAGTCTTTTACAATTAACCCTGTTAGGGGTGGGGACACACTATCCTAGAGCTCACTGCTCAAGTGGGTGAAGGCTACAACCTTCTAGATCTCAAACACACTATATCTGTAAGGTGAACTGCTGATGTGACATTTCTTGTTAGATCAGTACCTTTGTGCACTTATGCTTTATCCTTTTGTAAAGCACTACAACATTCTAACTGCTCTTCGCATACCTCTGCTCTGCTCTTATCAACTTTCTATATTTATTCCATACCATATTTGATGCAAGAGCATCCAAGGTTTAGGCAGGGGTGTTCTGTGTCCTCGTCAAACTACCTGTAGTGTTTGTGTTTTGGCCATTTTTTACTTGGTTGCAGCCTTAACCGACGGTCTTGGTCATTGAAGGAAGCTCAGTCACTGAAGGAACTCGGTAGTCTCTAGCGCTCAGTGAAATGGTTGCTCGGTCATGCCTGCGGTGCTCGGTATATACTGGTGCTTGGCAATGCCTAGTGTGCTCAGTAATTTTACTGTCACTCGGTAGTTCTGACTTACCAATTGGAGTTCTGTGTGATTTGTTGAGCCGACTCAATGAATTAATTTTTGGTAGCCATTGTCTTGGGCTGACATGCAGAATTAAATGTTTGTATACATTTTTAAGTTGACTTGTATGGCATTTAATTATTATTTGGGAAGTTAAGGGTTTCATCCAGCTGACTTGTGGCTGATGATTAGTATTTAAGGAGGGTTTGGGTAGATGTTTAGGGGGCATAAAGAAAGTGTGACAAGGAGACAGAACTTAGAGAAGAAAGGTTCATAACTTGGAAGACTTATTCAGTCAGATCTGAGGTTCTGAATGCTGAAGTTGGCGAAGTTGTGGAAAAGTTCTTGATATTCTTGCAGATCAGATCATAATCTGATAGTCCTTTGTAGCAGAGCTAGGGGTTGCATACTTGGAAACAAGGAGATTGCTTGGAGGCTTGTGAGCTCAAGTTTAGATCTTCCTTAGGGTTTCCATCAGCTTTTGATTGTCTTCAGAACTGAACTAGCTGAGATTGTATTGGATCTGGTTGTGGATCTTGTAGAATTATTTTATTTTGTAATTGGCCCTAACCCAGAAGGCCTTATAGCCGAGCATGTTAATGCAAATTTCTTGGAATAATTGTTGTGTCATCTGTTGTGTTGAGTATTCCACTATGTAATTCTATTGGCTACAAGGTTTGGACTGTCCTTAATTGGATCCACCATCCTTGACTACGTTAGGTGGTATCAGAGTGAAGTTTGTTCCTGTCGAAGCAAAAGTTTGACCTAGAAAGGCTAATCTTGCAAAGTTTATCTTATTGAAGCAGAGATTGTGTGCAATCTGGATTACAGATCTGAAGCACTAAACTTGTGAAATTGTGCCCCAGTTGTTTACAAGATTGTAGGTTGGGATCTGACTTGTTGCAACTTGGAGATTGTCACAAGGTGATCGGTGAGGGTTTGTTGCAGAGGGTTTCTCTTATCTTTAAGGATGCCTCTGAGAAGATTGGACCCTAGAGTTATTTTAGATTTTTGTGATACTGTTGAATCTCGAATCACAGAGAAGGTGAAATCAGATTTCAAATCTGAGTTGGAATTGATGAAGAATGATATGGTCACCGAGATCATGAGAACTGTTGCTAGTATACCTTGGAATATTGGTACTGAGGATGGATATGAAGAAGCTGCTGAAGAATTTGAAACCACTAGATCTAGTGGTGATGACCAGAGGAACAGATTTGGTGAAGACAAAACTGCTCAGTTTCCTAGATCTGCTACTCGGTTTAGTAATTACTGAATGGAAGTTTCTACTTTCTCTGGTACTTTGAAGCCTGACAATCTGATTGATTTGATTGGTGAACTTGAAGATTTCTTTGAGCTGGAAGAAATTGAAGATCCTCTTCGGGTGAGATTAGCACAAACAAAGTTGAAAGGACATGCTGCTCTTTGGTGGAAGGAACTACAGAGAGACCGAGAAGATGAAGGTGAAACAAAGATCAATCGGTGGAGATTGATGGTGACTAAGTTGAAAGCTAAGTTCATATCGGATGACTATGAGCTTGACTTGTTTAATAAGTTGCAGAATCTGAAACAGAAGGATTTGTCTGTTGAAGATTTTACTAAGGAATTCTACAAACTTACTATTCGG
The DNA here is from genome assembly GCA_027943335.1 of Chamaecyparis obtusa. NCBI lineage: Eukaryota > Viridiplantae > Streptophyta > Pinopsida > Cupressales > Cupressaceae > Chamaecyparis > Chamaecyparis obtusa. The sequence continues at coordinate 375,413 of BSBK01000917.1, forward strand.
TCTGGACACTAAGATCTTGGTAAGGAAAAGGTAGCTCGGTATGTGAATGGTCTGAGATTCAATATTTAGGATGAGCTTGGTTTGCTGAAGATTGATTCTGTTGAAGATGCTTATCAGTATGCTCTGAAGGCAGAAGATAAGTTGAAGAGGAAATAACCTAGTAACTCCCAAGGGAAAGAAAAGGTTGATCACTCGGTGAAGGATAAGCCGACTAATGCAAAGGATGAACAGAAACCTGTGGAACCAAAGAAGAAGACAAGTAGAGTTATCTTTAAGGGTACTTGCTATAACTATGGAGAGGAAGGACATCATTCTTTTGAATGTACACAGAAGAAGGTTGACCGACGAACTGCTATGATGAATGAGAACATTTAGAATGAACCTGAATTAGAGAACTTATTGCTTCAGTGAACATTGCTCGGTACAAAGGATGAACCTTGTCAAAGGAGTAACTCATTTAGGACCCGATGCAAGACTGAAGGTAAACTCTATGATGTTATTTTTGATAGTGGTAGTACTGATAACCTTGTTGCTGAAGACCTAGTTCAGAAACTTGGTTTGAAGAGAATGAAACATCCTTGTCCTTATAGGCTTGGCCAGTTACAAGATGTTCATGCTTTGGAAGTTAGAGAATAATGCTTCATTGATGTTCAGATTGGCCAGTACAAGGATCTTGTGCTTTGTAACGTTGTGAAGATGAATAGTTGTGATATATTGCTTGGTAGACCTTGGCAATATGATTGTAGAGCTATTTATGACTGTGTAAGAAATGTGTTTACTGTTGAGAAGAATGACAGGAAGTTTTCACTGATGCCTTTGATGGATGCAACACTTGGTAGGAGAAGCCTGAGTATTGGTAGCCGAGTTGAGATTGTAGATCCAAAGAAAATGAATGATCAATATGAAGAACCGACCTGTACATTGTCCAGAAAAGATTTGAAGAGACAAAGGAAACTGAAATGGAAGACTTTGCAAGCAGAAAAGGTGGGCTTGTATGTGAGGAACCAGTTCGGTATTTATGTGTTGAATCCTGAAAGCTGTTCTTCTCACATATGAACATCTTTTAGAACCTGGGGTGTTTGATGTAGGGGCATCCAAGGTTTAGGCAAGGGCATTTTGTGTCCTCGGCAAATTGCATGGAGTGTTTGTGTTTTGGCCAGTTTTTACTCGGTTGCAGCCTTGACCAATGGTCTCAATCATTGAAGGAAGCTCGGTCACTGAAGGAACTCGGTAGTCTCTAGCGGTTGGTGAAATGGTTTCTCGGTTATGCCTGCGATGCTCAATCGATACTAGTGCTCAGCGATGCCTGGTGTGCTCGGTAATTTTACTGTCGCTCGGTAGTTCTAACTTACCGATTGGAGTTCTATGTGATTTGTTGAGCCAACTTGGTGAATTAATTATTGGTAGCCATTGTCTTGGGCCGACATGCAGAATTAAATGTTTGTATACATTTGTAAGCCGACTTGTATGGCATTTAATTATTGTTTGGGGAGTTAAGGGTTTCATCCAGCTGACTTGTGGCTGATGATTAGTATTTAAGGAGGGCTTAGGTAGATGTTTAGGGGGAAGAAAGAAAGTGTGACAAGGAGACAAAACTTAGAGAAGAAAGGTTCATGACTTGGAAGACTTATTCAGTCAGATCTGAGGTTCTAAAAGCTAAAGTTGGCGAAGTTGTGGAAAAATTCTTGATGTTCTCACAGACTAAATCGTAATCTGATAGTCCTTTATAGCAGAGCTAGGGGTTGCATACTTGGAAACAAGGAGATTGCTTGGAGGCTTGCAAGCTCAAGTTTAGATCTACCTTAGGGTTTTCATCAGCTTCTGATTGTCTTCAGAGCTGAGCTAGTTGAGATTGTATTGGATATGTTTGTGGATCATGCAGAATTATTTCTATTTGTAATTGGCCCTAACCCGGAAGGCCTTATAGTTAGGCATGTTAATGAAAATTACTTGGAACAATTGTTGTGTCATCTATTGTGTTGAGTATTCCGCTGTGTAATTCTGTTGGCTACAAGGTTTGGACTGTCCTTAATTGGATCCACCATTCTTGACTGCGTTAATATTACAAAGGCGCATGTCTTATTTATATGCACAAACAAAACTATTAACTAAGTCGGCCTTCAACCTATTACATACAACGCTTCCAAGTGAATTGGCTCAAGCGTGTTTAAAAACAAAGATATTAACATGTCTATAATCTAAATACAATAGGCGCATAGCCTTTACAAAACAATATTACAACTGCTAATCAAAATACCAACAGTCGGCTCCATGCTCTGTTATGCTCTGTCGCTTACTGTCTGTGCCACTTCAATTGGTTGTATCTTCCTCATACTGAATCATCTAATCATGCGCTCTTAGACTTAGCATGATTACATATCAACAAGCTTATCTTCAAGGGTGCATGCCAAAACTCGGTCATATGCACGTGTGCTGATGCTCTGTTCACCTGGTGCTCTGTTGACTGTCTAGTCTTTCATACTTAACCAAATCTGATGTTCTAACTGATTACGCTGACTCTATAACATCATATAACTTTGTTGCCATAATGACAACACTATATCTTAGTCATATGTAGCAGTATAGTCAACTTGCCAACAATATATGTTGGTGCTCTTTTTGCATTTGCTTCTACAATTGGAGAAGTGGTTGAGGGAAGGTACCCATGTTGTTGCTTGGTTTATTTCTATTAACAACAGCTGCTCAATTTTTTGCGGTACAATTTGTGAAACTGATGGCCCCATGGATAGAACATTTGATGCTTATTTTTAAGCAGTCTTCATAAATATTATTGTTAAATTAAATTTTTACTTATATTTCTTGCAAATAATATTGAACGCAAAATTATAGGCAAATAAAATGGAGATGAAGAAATATGGTAAAGACACGTGCCATTTTCTTCAATAAGTAGATGTTGCTTGTTTGCACAACCCCACTTTTTTTCAAGACTTATGGCAGGTCCCTATGCAACTGCTTAGCTTAGTTTGGCTAGCAACTGTTGCTCAAAATTTTTAGGAGCAATTTGTGGAGTTGGTGGCCCCATGATTATCAAATTTTGTATCCTTTTTTAGCAACCATCACAAATAACATGTTTAAATAGAATTATTAATAATAAATTTTATAGATAGTATTAAGAGAAAAAATGAGAAGCAAATAAAAAGAGGGAAATCAAGTTGTTGAGCCATGTGTGATTTTTTGCTAATTTTTCTCAACAATAAGAAGCTTATTTCAGCTCCCTATTTATTTTTAGGAAGTAGAGCTGCTCCATTAAAATAGGAAAAGATTCCAATTTATCCTTTCCAACTAAATAAATATTTGCATGGAATCTACTTTTGAGATTATTAATATTGCTGGTACATGATTTCACAACATTGGTTACTGGTTAGATGACATAGTCCTCACAATTACACCACCGAAATATCCAACTACCATCAACCATAACCAATCTTGTGTAGAACCAAAACTTCAAGATATCATATGGCCCGGTGAAAGAAAACTAGTGCCACTGGGTTGGACATTTCCAAACAATGGCAAGCAACTTGTGATTGATGTGCCTAGAAAAGTAGGTTTTAAATAATTTATTTCCATAGAAAATGATAGCCACATACAAAAAGGATTTTACATTGATGTGTTTTTTGTTGCAACGAACTTGCTTTCTTATGTCGTTCCATAAACATTTATGCCTTATGGAACATGGGATTTTACACCTAGTTATGACAAGCTCGTGGAGCAGGTTGTCTTAAAGGTTGGTATCTACCATAAATTTTGAATCATTTCCATAGTTGTCCCTATATTTTGGTATCAAATTTTGTTTCCTTGTTGTTGATCCCTCTAGTATTCTTGCACATCATTGCATAATTAGTACAACTTTGTGGTTAGTTAAAAAAGCACTTGAACCATGTTCTATTTTGTTCAATTTATGGATAATTATTAGGTTAGTGATGGCTAGAGACTACAGTGATTAAGTTTCTTATATTATTATTTGTATGTCACTTATATATGTACATCATTATTTGTATGTTAGTGACCGTTAAGGTTAGATATAGTTTTAGGGTTAGGATTCAATTACTCTTAGGACTAGAGTTAGAACTATGGTTATTAATTTGTGTTATATTAAGGTTACGACGCAATTAAGGTTATGGTTCCATTTACAACCCTAAATATGACCATAATCTTGTTTGTAATCTTGAACGTAACCTCAACCCTCAATCTTAATTCGAATCATAAACCTACTGCTAACCCTTGTTCGGTCCTAACCAAACCCTAAGCTTAATCTAAGCTAAAACCCGAGCTTAATCCTAACCAAACCTTAACTCTAACTATGATTTTAACATCAAAATCCTAACTCTAACTCTAATCTCCACCTTGACACTAACCCTAACCCTAATTAGTTGATAACCCTAAACATAATAAAGAAGGTACATCAATGATACACTATACAATGAAGGATCCCATCAGTCTTATGTGGAGGGACTCAACAATTGATTTATGTTTACTATGTCTTATTATTATTTATTATCACTCTTTTTTGATATGTACTTCCCAATATATTAGTTAAGCTATATCTTATTATTGATTTATGTTTACTATGTCATACTAAAACTATTATCACTCTTTTTTGATATGTACTCTCCAATCTGCTAATTAAACTATATCTTATTATTGATTTGTTTACTATGTCATACTAAAATTATTATCACTATTTTTTTGATATGTACTCTCCAATCTACTAGTTAAACTATATCTTATTAATATTGATTTATATTTACTATGTCATACTATAAATTATTATCACTTTTTTTTTATGCATTCTCCAATATATTAATTAAACTATATCTTATTAAAGGCAGCTAAGCTCCCTACAAAATTTACCATTGACCAAATTTTCACTATCTGTTCTTTGTAATCTGCATATTTTAATATATTTTGTAAGAGCGGCTGCCTATCTTATTAGGTCTCCAATAAATTTTAAAAACCTGTCCCTTGCATTGACGTCGTAGCCTCCGCTTACTTTAAGTTCAGACGTCATATTATCTCAATCGATTCAATCCCACGAGACCAGAGAAAGAAAACAAGTCACAAGTCTCAATTATGAAAACAAGTTGACGAATTTCCCTATGTAATAAAGGGCGATCCGAAAACAAGTCGACAAATTTCGCCGATTGACAAAATCTTAATATTATTGAGATTCTGATCGGAATGTGGCTTTAAATGCTTCGTTTAGCTGGATTGTTTGGCATTCGTTTCAAATTTCCCCCGTTACCTCTAAACAGGGGTCCCCTGTTTCAAGATGTGGAACTTTATACGCTACTCATGCCACTCTTATCTATGTCTGATTCTCTTACTTATATTCTCTGCCTGGATGCCATGTAATACTAATGCGGCGAGGCCTTTGGTCGTATATGTTGGTGCTCTTCTTGAATTTGATTCTACAATTGGAAGAGTGGCTATGGCAGCCATGGATTTGGCAGTGAAGAATGTGAACAGCGATGATAATCTGCTTGGTGGGACAACGCTGGAGCTTAGTATGATGGACTCTAATTGCAGTGCTTTCGTAGGCACAGCAGCAGGTCAGCAAATTAAATTTTCAGGGTTATGCTTTTAATGTCCGCTTTAAATGTATCTTCTAGGATTTAATAATCATTCACTTGTTGTCATAGTGATTCTTAATCATAATGGATCAATTTATGTACTAATAGTCGATAGTTTTTTTAGTTGTTTTTAGCTTTTTTTTATTCATGATTGGTTCATTTGTGCACTACTATTGGAGATTTGTGTAGCACTATTGAGATTTTTGTCCACAAGTAGTGTTGATTTTGAATAAATAGTTATTGACGATTTTGAGGTAGTTTTCAATTGATTGATTTATCTAAAAGTATTGACTAGAGATGGTTCTATGTTGTGTTTTATATGGTTTTGATTTTAGTATATAAGTAATTTCTTCAAAAATATTGAAGATTGGGAAATTATGTGTATATCCCAATAAATAATGATCCGCAAAAATAGTCACATGCGCAATGGTAAGGACCAAGAATGGCATGGATAAAACATGCTTAGACCTCATCCTTTTGTTTTTTGATGGAATATTTATAAAAATGGTTAAGGAATTGTTTCAAACCCATATCCTTACTCAGTAGCATGTAGTAGATGGTTTTTCGTACAAGGGTCTCTTAGTCAATCTTAAGGAGTGGAGCTTCTTAGAGTGCAATAATATGATATCAAGCTTTCCAAACTTAATTGATGTAGATTTGACAATAGCTTGTGTTTCCCTACCAAATAATAAGGGTCTCAAAATATTAGTGCAAGATGTCATGGTTTGCATATGCTACACATGGTAGACATGAGGAAATTTATTTGTGATCATACAAGCTTTATATTCTAAAAAAATGACAAATAAGTTTCTAGGATGGGATTGAAATAATTTGTTAAAGAAGTAATATTGACTTCTCTTAGATTGCTAAAAATTGCAAATGTTACAAGAATGACAACTCCATACTATGTCGACGAATTAGTCCCTACAATTTCTACATAAAAAATTGGAGATCCTTTCTTTTGTTGTTTCCATAGAAGAATTCTATCACTTCAGCTTCATGGATATTGTACTAACTAAATTTAGTCACAATCTTAAACATCTAATGGAATTGGAGATCATTGTTATGAGGCTAGCTATTGAGGAGCTCTTGCAATTGATCGATGTTGTTTAATGCTTTAAGAATTTATGTACATGCCCTCAAAACTCTATGCAATAAATGTCAAACTCACAATCTTAGGAGTCATATAAATTTTTCTATTAAACAATCACTTCTATCTCATTATAGTTTATCTCATTATTATCTCATAATAATGAGATAACGCTCTAATATTAATATTTTCTTATAGAAAAAGATGTTTAATTAAAGAAGTACCGAATTCAAATCAGACTGGAATTCGAAAATGACCCCTAATTGTTATATGATTTTTTTAATGATGGTTTGGTCATTTTAATGCCTTTCATTTTACTTTTAAAGAAAATTATTGATTGTCAAAATCATTTAATTTATAAATAATTTAATATTTTTTAAAATTTAAATATATTTTTTTAATAATGCATCTATTACATATAATAAATATTTTATTCTTGATAATATAGTGCAAATAATCTAATTACTATTTTAAAACGTATTATTATATATAATTGAAACTAACTAATTCAAGATGCAAATGTCTATTCATAAGAAATTAAAGTTGTTAGTAATATGATTTTCTTATATAGATATAAATATTTCAATAATAATATACAATAAATCATGTAGAAACTTTTATGATAAATAATATAAAATTAAAAATTAATTATAGATAGTAATATATACAAAAATATAAATTAATTAAGAAACTTTCTAAATTAATATAAATATAAACATATATATTATAAAATTATATATATATATATATATATATATATATATATATAAACCATTTAAAAAAATAATAATTTGTTTCTTCCATGTTTGTATCCATCTAAAAAATTAGAATTGGAATTTCGAAATTTCAATTTTGTCCCAAAATAGACATGCATCTTCCACCCAAATAGGTAGAATTGAAATTTCAAATTCTAAATCTAAATTTTATAAATCCAAATTAGATTGATGGTCGGATCAGTAAGGAAGAGGAAAAGCCATTAAAGTTGTACTCATAAGAGCCATTCCTATGTTACCTTGCTGTAAAAAACTCTCTTTTCCCAGCTCTGCTTCCTGCAGCCCCACAGTCTTGCCACAGTCTTGCCATCCATTTTTTCACTGTTGTTTCAAGGATGGAAGGTCCCTGTTCCCCACAAAACATTGCTCTCACTCTCATGTTCTGTAAAACAAATGCCAAGGCTGCAAGCAATGGGGCCACTGAGGAAACCCCACGTATAAATGTCCAATTGTTGCTGCGGTTGCCATTGCCATTGTTCTTTTTAACCCCTGAAATTCTCGTGCAATGGTAATGATGCCTTGAGGGCCAAATGGGGACTGATTTTTTACCGCCAAAGTGTTTCAACTTGAGAAAATCGGTGCCACCAATCCTGAAGTCATTGTGAAATGAGGAGTGCAAGTAATCAAGTCTGAGGCTACGAAACACACCCATTTCGTCTGACAGAATCAAATGACATTTCGAGTTCGGGTGAACTAAATGGATCTAGCTCATATTCTGGAAATCATTTTTAAGATAAGATACGTATCTTCCAGAATTACCCAAACGGGCCTTTCAGCCTGCCATATATAACTCAAAAGTAAAAAACATGACCAATACTACCATCAAATTCCAGGCCTGATTCAAATCACGCTATAAAAAAACCTTTCCATGCGGGAGCCCTCGCTTGCTTTAAGTTCAGGCGTCATATTATCTCAATCCATTTAACCCCACGAGTCTGGACTCAGAATCCCACTAGGTTTTGAGGTTATTAATGTCCAAGACAGAGCACCATTTGTTTTCTGATAGCTGGGAGTACAAGGATTGATAGGTATAAAGTCGATCTTTTTCTATTTCACAGAGCTAAATATCCCATCCCTTTCTCATTAGTATTTCAAATCAAGAAGAGATTTCTACAGATTTAGGCAATCGCTTATTCTTTCTCTTAATGTTAGATGTTTCTCTCTTGGTCCGTATCCCATTATGTTGTAGGAAATGTTGTTCTGATTGATCACCTGGGATAGAAAAACCAGTTTCCAAGCCACATTGGAGGAGTGGCTAAGATAGCTATGGAATTATGTGAATAATGTGAAGTGTGAACAGTGATTATAATCTGCTTGGTGGGACAAAACTGGAGCTTAGTATGATGCACTCTAATTGCTGTGCTTTCATGAGCACAGCAGCAGGTCAGCAACTTTAAATTTTCAGGGTTATGCTTTTAATGTCCTCTTTATTGATGGTTTAAATCATTTCAAAGTAGTTGAGGTTCACATAAACTTATTTTGTCTAAATGTATAGCAGATTTGGTGGTTGTTTGAGTGGTTAGCTCTTTTGTTTCCACTATGGGATGATTCCATGCTAGCCAACATTGTTGTTTTGCTAGGCAAGATCTGAGATGCATTTGTTTTGAAAATTGCCTTTACAATCAGCTCCAAAATTGCAAATTGGATCTCTGTCTCTCAATCAGGTCTCCATTTGCTTGAACAAACTACAATGAAATAACACAATTCAATCAACTTTCTTAGTTGTGGACAAATAAAGTTGTCAGAGACGGGTTCAAGAAACTCACAGACCCAGACTTCGGCAAGGAAACAGAGTACTGGCAATTCCATGCTCTTCCAATACATACTGTAAACAATGACTTGTGAGAATTCCATCCACTAGCAATTGCTTGAGTCCATAATAGTTTTTCAATATTATGCATTCACAAGAAGACAGTTCCAATTGCTGGATTTTGACCATTGCATTTGTTTTAACTATTTTTCATTAAATTCCCAATATTTCCATTACTGGAGCTCTGAATGCCTGTGACGTGTGTGGTAGTTTTGGGTTCCAAATTAAATTATGATGCTCTCAAGTACTCTTCTACTGACACCTATCCTAATGCCGTTTTAACATGACATGTCACCAAAGGATTTGTAGTCTAGAGAACTTGTATAATTGAACAACATATTTTCTGATGTTTTCATTACAGTTTTTTTTCTTTGTGAAGCTTTGGAATTGTTGAAGAAAGATGTCGTGGCAATAATAGGTCCACAATCATCTGGGCTTGCTCACATTGTTTCACATTTGGCAAAGGAACTCCAAATACCACTTTTGTCCTTTGCAGCTACTGATCCCACTCTTACATCACTCGAGTACCCATATTTTATCAGGATGGCTCACAGTGATTTTTCTCAAATGTCTGCAATTGCTGCTTTAGTGGGTTATTACGGCTGGAGAGAAGTAGTAGCGGTGTACGTAGATGATGACCATGGCAGAAATGGAGTTTCTGTATTAGGGGATGCTCTGGGAAATGTGGGAGCTAAAATTACTAATAAGGCAGCTATGCTTCCTGATATCAGCCAGAGTGAGATGGGTAATATATTAGGGAAATTGGATTTAGTAGAGTCGCGGGTTTTTGTAGTCCACATGAATTCAGATGCTGGTCTTAATCTTTTCTCTAAAGCTAAGGAAATGGGGATGTTGAGCAGTGGATATGCTTGGATAGTCACAGATTGGCTATCCTCTGTTCTAGATTCAACTGTGCTTGCAACAGATGACATGAAATCACTTCAGGGGGTGATTGGACTGCGACGGCAAATTCCAAATTCAGGAGAACACAACGAATTTACCAACCAGTGGAAATGGTTACAAACTGTTCACAGAGTAAATGTCTCTTTGAATGTGTTTGGGCTGTATGCTTATGACAGTATATTGATGATTGCCCATTCTATTGACGCCTTTCTGAATCAGGGTGGAAATTTCTCTTTTGTAGAACAGAACACGCTATCAAATAAGAGTGGAAGCAATTCAGAACTAGCAGCTTTGAAGGTCTTCACAGAAGGAGCACAGTTGCGTAAGATAATACTAGAAACTAATTTCAGTGGTGTTTCAGGTCCTGTGCAACTAGATAAAAACAGGGATCTGATGGGCTCTACTTTTGAGATTATTAATATTGTTGGTACAGAATTTCGCAGCATTGGTTACTGGTCAGATGATACAGTCCTCTCAGTTACACCACCAGAATATCCAGCTACCATCAACCATAACCAATCTGATGTAGAACCAGAACTTCACGATATCATATGGCCTGGTGAAAGCAAACAAGTGCCACGGGGCTGGACATTTCCAAACAATGGCAAGAAACTTGTGATCGGTGTACCAAACAAAACAGGTTTTAAAGAATTTGTTTCCACAGTAAATGATAGTGACATACCAAAAGGATTTTGCATTGATGTGTTTTTGGCTGCGGTGAAATTGCTTCCTTATGCCGTTCCATACACATTTACATCTTATGGAAATTCTTCACCTAATTATAGTGAGCTCGTGGAGCAGGTTGTCTTAAAGGTTGGTATCTATCATAAATTTTGTATCATTTCCATACTTGTCCCTATATTTTGGTATCAAACTTTGTTTCCTTGATGTTGATCCCACCAGTATTCTTGCACAACATGGAAGAATAAGTCATAGGATCTCAGTGTAAATATATGCACGCTACTTCAGTTAAGCTATTTATAAATGGACACTTGCAGAATTTTGATGCAGTCGTTGGAGATGTTTCAATTGTGACAAGCCGAATGAAGATTGTGGAGTTTACGCAGCCCTATGTAGAAACTGGCTTAGTTGTGGTGGTACCTGTTAAAGAGATTAGTTCCGATGCATGGATTTTCCTCCGTCCGTTTACAGTACAGATGTGGTGTACAACTGGTGCCTTTTTTGTTTTCATTGGAACTGTTGTGTGGATTCTGGAGCATAGATCGAACCCTGAGTTTCGAGGGCAGCCGAGGCAGCAAGTGATGAATGTGCTCTGGTAACTTCTTTTCCTGTAGGTGTGCAATTGATTTTTATGTGAAGTAATCAAGCATTGCTCATTTCAAACTGCTTCCTTTGAACTGAAAGTAAAGTTGGAATTCTGAGGTGGTCGATTACAATTTGATGTGGTTTGTGTCATTTGAAGTATGCAATTAATTTTGTGGATTTTGAATTGATTCAAGAAAAAATGTTTGCAATAACAAACCTCAAGAGTAGAGCATTTCTGAGAACATTAAGGAAATCCATATATTCAAATTTTACATTATTAATTTATTACTTTCTTAACAACAGAAGACATGATAATGTTGTTGTTGCATTTGAGAACTGTATTTTCAGAAATGCCTTACAAACATTAGTTTTGGCAGGTTCGCATTCTCTACGATGTTCTTTTCCCATAGTGAGTACTTTGCCTTAAACAATCTATTTTAGTGTGTTGGAAATATATGGGTTTGGTGTATGTTTTCATATTATTGATCTTAAACTATTTGAACATTACTAAAGATGTAGTAAATGCAGTCAAGATTCACCTGATTTTTATTATTGGAAAGGTTTTTGTCACTCTAATTTCAGGATACTTTTCATCTTGCAAATATCTAAAATGCTGTGTAAACAAAATTATGACCTATGGGGTTTGTGCAGGTGAAAATACTGTGAGCAGCCTTGGACGTGCAGTACTAATCATATGGCTATTTGTTGTTTTGATAATTAATTCAAGTTACACAGCAAGTTTAACATCATTCCTCACAGTGGACCAGCTTTCATCAACAATTCAAGGAATTGATAGCTTGGCATCGACCAATCTTCGAATAGGATATCAAAAAGGATCCTTTGTTGAAGATTATCTATCAGGAGAGTATAACATAGCGAAAACAAGATTAGTGTCTTTAGAAACAGCGGATAAATATGCTGAAGCATTGTCTCTGGGGCCAAACAAAGGTGGTGTGGCAGCAATTGTAGACGAGCTTCCTTATATTGAATCATTTCTATCCACACGGTGTGAATATACAATTGTGGGCAGTGCATTCTCTAAAGGTGGATGGGGATTTGTAAGTAGCTTTGCCATGATCTATGTTAACTTTTCTCATTTTTCTTCTGTAATGAGATTTAACTTTTTAGGATCTGTGTTGATATTGAATAGGTTTTTCCAAAGGAATCTCAACTTGCAGTTGACATGACCACAGCAGTCCTGAACCTTTCAGAAAGTGGGGAACTTCAGACAATTCATGATAATTGGTTGAAAAACGATCAATGCAGCCCAGACGGATCTGCAGTCCAATCAAATCAGTTTGGCCTGGAAAGTTTCTGGGGCCTTTTCCTGGTCACAGGGATTGTGTGCTTTGTAGCTCTATTTGTATTTTTCTTTCGCCTTATTTGTCAATTCACTCGTTATGATGATGTATATAATGAGGAATCTCCTGGGTCACAACCATTAAGACTAAGAAGTGCAAAGGTTGTAAGATCATTTGCCTCTTTTTTTGATGAAAAGGAGGATAATGAAAAATTAAAGAGTCTGAAGAGAAAGCGTTCAGCCAAGAAAATGGATCCCGAATTTAAAATCACTCGTTGTGCTGATACTTTTAACGAGGAATCTCCTGGTAAGTCACATTCAAATTCGGGATCATTAGTCTCTTTTGTTGATGAAAGGGAGGACAATGCAGCCAAGAAAATGGATCCCGAATTTAAATTGAGCCAGTGTCAGAGCCCTCCAAGCTGATTAATATCCCTTGGTGTGGGCAGCTCTGTTGTTCATAACAATGGCATTTCCCTTGTTTAGTTTGATACTAGCAAAACTACCATCTTGGTTCTAAAGCTACGACGTCTTTGTCAATGCAATGGTAGCTCAGAGTTATTATTGGAAGGAAGCAGATTACCGATGTACTGAATAACCGAATTTTCTTAGACTCCTAGCTATCTCTAGATTGTACAAACTTTATTTTACCTAAAGGTTTATTAAATATTGTGATTTGTGTTATATAATATTTCAACTTTATCCTGTGATTGATTAATTTCTTTTACAAAGTAATGTCAAGTTTCAATATATTTTGATATGTTAGTTTTTTTTGTCAATTTGATTGAACTTTGATTGTCATATTTGATAGTTATTGTTCTTTTTTTGTGTCTTGTGTCTCGTATCTTGTATCTTCAAGAATATGCCTTAACCAAAGAACTTCAAAAGTAGTATTGTATAATGCTTTATAATCAGCTTCAATAGAGGACAAGAAATTAGTTAGTTGCTTCTAACTATTGTAAGACACAATGATTGATTATAAATACTGTGCATATCTTGTGGTAGATTTTCTATCATCTAGATCACCAACCCAATTAGAATAAAAATAATCCATTTGTTGTTTCCAAAAATTGTTGCTCCACAATCATATAACATATTCTTACCTTCAAGGTAGAGGATTTATTGTCAAAAAGGTAATACATGGTTTGTGAATAGACCGAGGAGGGCTAAAGGTGAATTGATAATATTAGATAGTCTCATTTAAACTTTAAGCTCAACTAAACTGAGGAGGGTATTCTCTGAGGTATTCTTACTAGGTTTTTAAACCAATAAAAACATAGCGTGATTGCAAGAATCAATAAATATTATACTCAATGTGCATTTGACCTCCATTTTTTGTCACTAGGTCAAGTCAAACTAGCTACATAAAACCTCTCATATAGTTGATAAAACACTTTGGACATGTAATCTTAGATGACAAGGACATTTCAATCCCTAAAGATCTTTTTGTTCAATATTTCATTCATAATGACAACATGGAAACGTGCATGACATGACTATTTGATGATTTAACTATTTAGGTTGCCTAAGATTGTTCCCTAGTTCATAATAATGAATCTTGAATAATATGTATATCACAAACTAAAATTAATCTACTATTTTGAATAGGAACATAGGGTACTAAAATGATGTAATGTTTGGTTCTTCATGAATATGGACTAGTGACTACTACATTGAACAACAAAATCATGAACATGTATCGTCTTAAAATGGAAGCACTTCCATCTTGATAGGTTTAGCACCCTCTTTTTGTACATTTATCTAGATAGACTTGCATTTAGGATGCATTCTGCACTTGATTTTTTCATTTTAGGTGAAATTAGGGTTAGGATCCCGAGGATTCTCCTTAATTTCCCTCTTCCATGGCTCTATTTTCTAGGTAGGACTTAGAAATAGGTCCTCTTGACTTTCATCACGATCATCATAAGATTTTATACCTCTCCCCGACATTCTATCCCATTCTGGCATCATTTCTAGGTCTCTGGGCATCCCCGGGACCTCCTGTCCTTGATTTTGGAAGGATCTGGATCTCTAGGTCTAAGATGACCTAGACCCTGACCTAGGTCAAAGTCGAGCTCATCCTTGACCTAGGTCAAAGACAAGGTCATCTTTGACCTCCTTCGGAATCTATTTCCCTTTTTCAGATTTGGTCCTAGCGGGCCCCGAAATCAATGTCGGGCCCTCATATACGAGTGCGAAAGGGTTTTAATTCAAAATTCATTTAATTATTTTCCCTCCTTAGTTGGTTATTGTGATTGGATCTTAATTCGAGGTGAAATTTGAATTATGGGTACTCACATTGCTTTAGGAGCCTCACCTTGAAACCTCTATATAAAGACTCTCATTTGCCTTCATTTTCACAACACAACAACACCAAGCAATTTCATGATCAAGTGCTCTCAAGGAGACAATTTCATGAACAAGGAGATTCAAGCAAGCAAGGAATGGTGAAGTGAAGATACAAGATTGCAAGAGGATGATATAGAAGATCAAGCCATTGTTAACATCAAACATCTTTGTGAACACACCATTGTGAACATATACTTGGAGCAAGAGAGATCCTTTCTTCCTTGATCCACCATTACCAACTTTCAAGTATTTGAAGATACAATCATGGGGTAGCATTTACGGATTGTAAGTTTGGTAGAAGTACTTTAGCCTTGGGGGCTTGGTATGCTTTTCTATCTCATTCAAATCTATGCATTGTTGTCTCATACATATTCATGCTAGGGTTTTGATCTAGAGGATTAGATCTTGGCATTACACTTTCAATACATACACACACACATTCTATTTCAATCAGCTATTTGTGGAGATGGAGATCACCAAAACAGGGGTTTGACTAAGGCAAAACTCTATATAGCCACCCCAAAAATCCCCTTTTTCAGATATCTACAGTCGTTGTTTCGAGAATTGGAGGATGAATCTGAGTACCCTTTTCAACAAAATTCCAAGATCTACGAACAAAATCAATGCTGACCTTTAGAATAAAAATGTAGCCTTTAACCTTTTATTGGGGTCAAAGACTACCTGCTGTCGGAAAGACGAAAGTTTTTTGGGTTTTCTCCATTATAGTTTCTTGGTCCCCGATCTGGTTGTAGAATCTTCCGAAACTCCGCACAGGCTTCAGAAAACAATTATTTCTAAATCTATTTCATGATGAGGTATATATCTTAACCTAATTAATTTTCAAGTATTTCCAAATTTACTTTACTTATACTATTCCAATTCAAGATACATACAAATGAATAGTGTTGAATGTTAGGTGCATTGTTAAGGCTCCATTTTTATCCTATTCATTTTTGTGAACCCATTTATGAAAACTCTCTCTTTTTGGTGTTAGATTTAAATCTTGCATGCTTATATTTCAAAAATACAAAAAAATTGCAAAATACCTTTAAAAATGCAAAAATATTTACATTTTCATGCTTTTAGTGCTTTCTTTGTATTCAACATGTATGATTCTTGTTTTGACTACTTTGATGAGGCTTTTATTGTACAAGAGGATAGATTCCCTAATGAGGTACATGGTAGTGAGGATGAAAATGGTTCGAATAAGATCTCCATGGATCTCATTCCTATTTCACTCTCCTCCACAACCTCTCCAATTGACCTTTACCATAGGGTGTGTGCATGGTTACCTTCATGTCCCACTATTTGTAACATTGATAAACCTAAAATGATATATCCTACACCTTTGATGATGGTAAAAGTATGTCCTCGTATAATAATTAATGGTAAACCTAGAGATCCTTTGAATTTCTTCGATAACACTGATTCCGTCTCACATGCTTATTGCACATAGAATAACCCTCAACCTACTGTTCTGATTTCTTTACCACCTTCTCAACCTATGCTTCCTCAAGCACCTAGGTTTCCATCTACCTTTAAGGAGTATAACTTAGTTGACCAATTACGTGCTACTCTTGCTAAGATATCTTTATGGGAAGTACTTCAAACTTCCCTGACATATCATGAAGCATTGCAAAAAGCTTTATCTACTCTTCCTGCTTTGCCTCCTAATCAAGAGAACATTCATTCTATTTTGGATTGTATGCATACTATGTCTTATGTACCTCCTATTGTGTTTTCTGATAATGATTTACCTTCCCTACAGGTGCAGAATCAATATTATGCTCTTATGGTAGCTATCTCTATTAATCAAATTATCATTCGAAGAACTTTAATTGATAATGGATATGGGATTAATGTGTGTAGCATGGATATGCTCAAAGCAATTAAGGCTGATCTTACTACTATTCAACCTGATAATGTTCCTATACATGGATTTGACAATATTGCGAAGAGAACTTTGGGCATTATTACCTTACCTATTAAAGTGGGTCCAGTTATTCTAAATATTCCTATTCATGTTATGCTTGGACGTCTCAATTATAACCTTCTTTTAGGAAGACCATGGTTACATACTATGCATGCAATTCCTTCTACTCTTCATCGCAAGGATAGGTTCATCTATAACAACTTAATGTATACATTACATGCGGATGATGCCCCAAATCCTTGCTTAAATGCGGGATATGCCAAAATCTTTGAACCTCTTCAACCTAGTAAAGAGATTTAAAAACAACCAGAGATACAACAATCTGAGATAAAACAACCTAAGATTTAACAACAGGAAGCTCCATCTTCTTCTTCTTTGACCGAGGATGATTGGGGGACATTGGATTTTAATCCTACTTTTATTGGAGAATACAAGGTCTCTAATTTGGAATTTATGAACCAACAAAATGAATTTGAGAAAAAAGTTTTTATTTCTTCTCCACTTTCTGAAGAACTAAAAAGTAATTTTGTTGCCGCTCCGGTTAATGAAACGATTGAAACTATAAAACCTGATTGTTATGACATTGTGACATATGCCGCTCCTTGGACTCCTTCTGATATGACTGATCAATATGGTCTTGGTTATCATTTGCTTAAGAAATCTGGATTTAATGGGAAAGGATGTGGTAAATATGAACAAGGTATACAAGTACCTTTGGATAATGAAGTTTATGATCATACATATGGATTAGGATTCAATCCTTATAGACAACCATCATCTTTTCCTCTTAATGTAAATCATATTTGTGATGGACAGTTGAAGTTGGTTAACCCATTCCTTATTGACCTTAATCAAGAACCCTCTTTGGATATTTTTCCTAAAGATGAAGCCTTAATGAAATTTTTAGGGGTTTATGAAGATTTGCCTAAGTTTCATCACAAACGGGAAAAGCCTTATTGTTTAAAAATTGATGCTTATTTTGGAGAACATGATAAACTAGATACTCTCCCTTTACCGATGGATCCTCCGATAAGAAGTGATTTGTTAATTACTAAAACTATTGATATTCAAATGGATGAAAACAACCCTGAAAGGATGATAAAAATTTGGAAATGTTTGAATCGGGATGAACATGATCAGTTGGTTTCCCTTTTGCTTGAATTTAAGGACATCTTTGCTTGGACATATTCAAATATGTCGGGTATAGATTCTAAGATTGTTACGCATAACATCATTTTAAAACCAAATATGAAACCTGTGAAACAAAAAATTCAAAAGATGAATCCATGAATCTCTTTATTAATCAAAGGTGAAATTGAGAAATTATTGGATTCTAGATTTATCCATTCTATTGATTACTCAGATTGGATTTCAAACATTGTGCCTATGTCAAAATGAGAAAATAAGATAAGGGTGTGTACTAATTTTAGATATTTAAATAAGGCATCCTTGAAAGATGATTTCTCGTTACCTAATATTGATATGATTGTGGATTCAACAGTGGTTCATGCCTTGTTATCTTTTATGGATGGTTTTTCGGGATATAATCAAATCTTTATCACTCCTGCATATCAATTTAAAACTGCATTTATAACACCTTGGGGAACCTTTTGTTGGGTCATGATGCCTTTTGGATTAAAAAATGCAGGAGCGACTTATCAACAAGCTATGACTCTGATTTTTCATGATTATATTCATAAGATCCTTGAGGATTATGTGGATGATATCTTATCAAAATCTATACAAAGAGAAGATCACGTTACTATTTTACAACAGATATTTGAAAGGATTAGAAGTTACAACATGAGATTGAATCCTAAGAAATGTGTCTTTGGAGTTGATTCCGGAAAGTTATTAGGATTTATAATCTCTAAGTGATGCATCAAAGTAGATACTAAAAATATTGAAGCTATTGTTAATATGCCTCCTCCTAAGAATATTTCTTAGTTACGGAGTTTACAAGGAAAAATACAAGCTATTCGTTGCTTTATTTCTAATTTAGCAGACCAAACTATCCCTTTTACTTCCTTGCTTAGAAAGGATACCACTTTCTCTTGGAATGGTGAGTATAAAATTTTTTTTGACCAATTTAAGGAGTATCTTGTGAATCCTCCTATCTTGCAACCTGCTAATTTTGATAAACCATTCCATTTATACACTTCAGCAATTCCACAGGCTGTGAGTGCACTGTTAGCTCAAATTGATGATGATGGTAAGGAACAACCTATGTATTACATTAGTTGGACTTTACTTGATCACGAAACAAGATATACAGATTTATAAAGACAATGTCTAGCTATAGTTTATGCATGTCGGAAACTCAGGCATTATCTTATAAATGTTGAAGTTAATGTGATTGTCAAATTTGATCCTTTGAAACATCTTTTCTCACAAACTGATCTCTCTAGCCGGTTGGCAAAGTGGGTGATGTTGCTTACAAAATTTGATCTTAATTTTATTTCTCAGAAGTCTATTAAGGGACAAGCTTGAATAGATTATTTAGCTGAAGCTCCTTGTCCCCACTCAGATACATGTTCTACTTCAATAGAATTTCCTAATGATAATATTCTAGCTATTCAACAGGATGATATTTTGGAATTATATTTTGATGGGTCTAAGTGTAAGACAGGTTCTGGTGTGGGTATCATCTTGATTCCCCCTACAAAAAAAACCATCCCTTTATCATATAAATTAACTTTTTCTTGTACTAATAACATTACGGAGTATGAAGCTCTTATAGCTAGACTACGAGCAGCTTCATCCCTTAATATCAAACATTTAAAAATATATGGAGATTCACAATTGATTGTTGAACAAATTAAAGGAGGATAGCAGACTAAGAATGATAAAATGACACGGTATGGAGATTTAGCTTTTGATGTGCTTTCACAATTCTCCTCTTATACAATTTAGACTTCACCTAGAAGGATAATCGACACGTAGACGCCATGGAAAGTGCAACTTCTTTGGTTTGTCTTGAGAATAATGCTGAAAACTTTCAATTTACTATACAAAATCTTAAAAGCCCTGCAATTTCTGACAAGATTACCTTTGATTTTTTCAATTTGCATTCAGATGAATGGTATTCACATATTTTTCATTTTTTGAAGGATGGTACTTTTCCTAAATCAGAAACAAGGAACATGCGTAATCATATTAGGAAACTTGCATCACGTTACATCATTTTAGGAGATATGCTTTACAAATGCTCTTATGAAGGATTATTATTAAGATGTCTCAATAGAACTGAAATTCCTATAGCTTTGGAAGAAGCTCATTCTGGTTCTTGTGGGGGACATTTTGGTGGAAAATCTCTAGTTAATAAATTGCTTTAACTGGGATATTATTGGAAAACAATGGAACATGATTCTTTCATGTTTGTTAAGAAATGTCCTCAATGTCAACAACATAGTAATTTGATTCATGCTCCTGCTCGTGAGCTACGTAATCAAGTTTCTCCATGGCCTTTTAGTGTTTGGGGTTTTGACCTTATTGGAAAAATCTCATTGGCTTCTTCTCAAGGACATACTTACATTCTCACTGCTACGGATTACTTCACGAAGTGGGTTGAAGCTATCCCTCTTCGTTCAACAATGGTGGATGTTATTTGTGATTTCATCCTTAATAATATCATAACAAGATTTGGTATTCCTTCGATGATACTTTTGGATAATGGAACCTCTTTTAAGAACAAAGAAGTCACAAAATTCTTGGAGAAATATAGGATTCAACATAGATTTTCAACTCCTTACTATCCTCAATCTAATGGATAAGCTGAAGCATCAAATAAAATCATTGAACAAATTCTAAGAAAAATAGTTAGTAAGCATGCGAAAGATTGGCATACTCAACTGACTTATGCTTTATGGGCCTATAGGACTAGTGTTCGTACTACCATGGGTACTTCTCCTTACAACCTTGTCTATGGTACTTATGCTATTATGCCATTGGAACTAGAAATACCTTCTCTACATGTTTCATTTCATGGGATAATTGATAAAGATACTTTTCGTGAACAACGCTTACAAGAGCTAGAAATTTTGGATGAACAACGAATACATGCATTAGAACATATAAAAGCTTATCATAAATCTCTTCAGAAACAATACAATCATAAGGTAATTGAATGAACATTTATGGTTGGTGATTTAGTCCTTTATGAGAATCAATGAAATGTGAATTCTTTACCAGGCGAAAAAGGAAAATTTAGCCCTGATTGGCTTGGACCTTTTGTTGTTATTAGAGACTTTGGTTTAGGTGCTTATAAAATTGTTGATATGGATGATGTTTCTTTTAAGGAACCCATTAATTTCATGCATCTCAAACATTATTATCCTTAATTTCATTTCTTTCCTTGTGCATTTATGTATTCCTTATAAAGTTTACTTTATAGGTTATGTAGTTCTAGAAAAATTACATATTGAATATATTTATTCACTTTCTTACTTTCTTTCTTTCTATTAAGTTTTATATTAATGAAAACATAGTAATCAAATATAGAACTAATCAGTAGAGAAAGTTTTTCATTCATCAAAAAGATTTTTTCAAGTTTTGATACATATGTGGCCAATGGCCCTATCTATCACTACGTCTATCACTATGCTTTGATGGCCGATGGCTTCCAGATCTCTCTCCCCTATGATAGGAAGATGAAGATTTGTGTATCCGTGTGTGGCTCCTTGATATGATCATACCCTATGGATGCTCTTGAGCACTCTATAGCTCAGCTATCAGCTTCTCCTCTCTTTCTCTGCACAATCTCAGCTCTCGTTAGATGCATGCAAAGATATCAGCATGCTTGCCAGGATCTCTGCGACTAATGGAAGAATCTCGCTCATTGGCCGGTAGTCGGTAGGATATAATTGTATCCTTGAGAATCTTGGATACAAAGCTCCTCCACTCTGCTATGCTAGTTGTAGAATGAAATTTTTTATCAGTCTAGTGTCTTTTTATCTCAAATCAAATCACATATTCAATCAAATTTCATATTTCATACCTGGGTCTCCCTCCTGGATGTCACAAAAGTGTCTAGATGGTGGGGGCATGGAGTGACTACTCTCTCCACACTCGCTATAGCTAGGTCTCGGTGGTGGTGTCTCTGTATGGGGCTGTGGGGGCCGTCATGATCTCAATGGTGATACATGAGTAATAGGTATATCTACACCAGTATCACCATCTAGGGGCATGTCCTCGACTCTCTCCTCTTCTCTCTCTGCTCTCTCCTCCTCCATGGGATCTCTCTCAGAGATGTGCTCCTCCTAATCTCTGATATCCTCATCCTCCTCTATGGTACCACTATCTCAGTGTGTCCCCTCTGTAAAACGTAGATCACCTGTGGGATAATCCTTAGGAAAGATAGGACGGATCCCATGAAAAATCTAGTACCTGATGTAATCCCAGCTCATGCCTGAATAGGTCACATATAATGGTACCTCTATGTCCTCTATCTCCTCAGCATTGCTATCCTCTATGTCTGCTATCGATGGTCGGTGCATGGCACCGGGTCTTTGATAGTACCTTGTTGGATGTACGTAGAGAGGTACTTCTCTAGGGACTCCCTATAATAGGTTGAACTACCTCATCACCCGATCATAATAGTAGGGCATCACTATATGACTTTGATGACCCTCTAGCAGCTTATGCTGCTATGAATGTCTCATCTAGAATTGTGTATCCGACCACTTTGTCATCTGATAGTAGGGTCTCCATATCACATCAGTGCTCAAAATATAGTCTAGACGTACTCTCCAGTAGAGCATATCTCCAAACTACCAAACATCTCTCAAAGAATATGTGAAGACTCTCACTGTACTTGTATCTACCATCATTGGAACTCCCTATGGACATGTACATGAGAAATTCTCAAACATCCAAATCTTCAAGAGTGTGCATATTGACAGACTCTGCCTCTGATACCTCACTAGCTGACCTAGCTGATGGTATAGCTAAGCTAACATGCTGCGACCCCATGAGAACACATTCCTCTCTCTCTCTATCCTTTGTATGAGATGTGTAAGAGGTGAACAAAATATAGTACCCTTTGAGTTGGGTAACACAACTAAGGATACTATGCAAAGCATCACCCTCCATACTAAAGGTGTAGGGCCTGACAGTATGGATGATAATAGGACCTAATCTAATCAGGTCTGCATCTGTGGAAGTCATCCTATATAATAATATGCATCTACATGAATCTCCTCATGAGCACACTATGCTCTAGGTCTAACGGTCTCACCTCGGACTGGAAGCCGCATGATCATGTAGACATCCTCTAATGTCACTATGATCTCACTAGAGGGAAGATGGAAGGAGCATGTATCCTCATCCCACCTCTCTATCAGAGCTGATAGCATGGCTCAGTGTAGTCTGATCTGTGGAAGGACTGATACTCAGTATAGTCCCACATCCTTTAGTAACTGCATCTCCTCATCATCAATCTCAGACAGCCTCTCTCTGACCATGACTAGCAACTCTCTAAAGGGATGCTCTCAGAAACATACCAAGTCCTACAAGCACAAAAAAACACCATATCGGTCATCTACATCATCAAATCTACAAATCTAGTTAAACTAGGTCAAAGTCAACCTCAATTAGGTCAAGGATGACCTTCTTAGGTCAATGTCAACTTTTCAGGGTTAGGGTTGACCTTTTTGGGTCAAGGTCGACCTCATCCTAGAAACAGGCAAAAAACCCTCTGGTCAATGTCTATTTTCATTGGTCAAAGTTGACCTAGATGGGTCAATGTCAACTTTGCCTATAAAAAATAGGAATTTGGAAAGTACAAAAGCATACAACAACAAACTCACCTTAGGTAGTGACCGTTTGGTAGCCAGGCTATGTCTTAGAAGCTCTAGGCACATCACTCAAAGTTCCTCTCTTCTCGGCATCTTGCTTCCTTGTTTTGAATCTACAAATGGTTACAATGAGTAATTATTTCTCTCTTTTCCTTATTTATAAGTTCAAATTAGGGTTTTATTAGGGTTTCCTCAGGGTAAACTCAGATTTCCCTTCTTATGCATTTAGAAAGACATCCACTCTTTTCATCATAACTTGAGTTCGGTAACTCCATTTTCAGTGCTGCCAGTGGTGTTGGAATCATGATTCAGATATCTAACTCCTTGAACTAGTTTAGGAAGGTTAGGAATATTTCTAATTGGTTTAGGAAAGGACTTTTCAAACATACTGCATATCCAGTATATAGAGTTTTTCTTATCACCCTGTTTCACCCTTTCGAAGTAGAAAGATGAAAAAGGGGGGGGCATAAGGGGCTCTATACACTTCTCAAATTATTATATAGAAATCCCTAGATGATTTATGGATTTTCATTAACCTTGTGTGTTGCACGTTCTAACAGTTTTCTACAGGACCTTTACATCAAACACTTGGCTATATCCTTTTTATTTAATATGATGTTTTCCTACTTTAGCTTGCATATTCACGTAGTGTCATATCTGAGCTAAAGTGGGGGCTAAATGTATCATCTTACAATGGAATCACTTACATCTTGATAGGTTTAGCATCCTATTTTTGTACATTTATCATGATAGACTTGCATTTAGGATGTATTCTGCAATTGATTTCTTCATTTTAGGTGAAATTAGGGTTAGGATCCTGAGGAATCTCCTTAATTTCCCTCTTCCATGGCTCTATTTTCTAGGTAGTAATTATAAATAGGTCCTCCTAGCTTTCATCATGATCATCATAGGATTTTATACCTCTCCCCGACATTCTGTCCCATTCTGGCATCATTTCTAGGTCTCCGGGCATCCTCGAGACCTCCTGTCCCTGATTTTGGAAGGATCTGGATCTCTAGGTCTAAGATGACCTAGACCCTAACCTAGGTTAGATTCAAGGTCATCCCTAACCTAGGTTAGAGTTGATCTCATCGCTAACCTAGGTCAGATTCAAGCTCGTCCCTGACCTAGGTCAGAGTCGAGCTTGTCCTTGACCTAGGTCAGAGATGAGCTCTTATTTGACCTCCTCCAAAATCTGTGCCCCTTTTTCAGATTTGGTCCCGACAGGCCCTGAAATCAATGTCGGGCCCTCAAATCTGAGTGTGAAAGGGTTTTGATTCAAAATTCATTTAATTATTTTCCCTCCTTAGTTGGTTATTGTTATTGGACCTCAATTCAAGGTGAAATTTGAATTATGGGTCCTCACATTGCTCTAGGAGCCTCACCTTGAAACCTCTATATAAAGACTCTCATTTGCCTTCATTTTCACAACACAACAACACCAAGCAATTTCATGATCACGTGCTCTCAAGGAGACAATTTCATGAATAGGGAGATTCAAGAAAGCAAGGAATGGTGAAGTGAAGATGCAAGATTGCAAGAGAGATCAAGCCATTGTTAACATCAAGCATCTTTGTGAAGACACCATTGTGAACATGTACTTGGAGCAAGAGAGATCCTTTCTTCCTTGATCCACCATTACCAACTTTTAAGCATTTAAAGATACAATCATGGGGTAGCATTTACAAATTGTGAGTTTGGTAGAAGTACTTTAGCCTTGGGGGCTTGGTATGCTTTTCTATCTCATTCAAATCTATGCATTGTTGTCTTATACATATTCATGCTAGGGTTTTGATCTAGAGGATTAGATCTTGGCATTACACTTTCAATACATACACACACACACATTCTATTTCAATTGGCTATTCGTGGAGGTGGAGATCACCAAAATAGGGGTTTGACTAAGGCAAAACCCTATATAGCCACCCCAAAAATCCCCTTTTTCAGATATCTATAGTCATTGTTTTGAGAATTGGAGGATAGATAGATGAGTACCCTTTTTGGAAAACTTCTGAGATCTGTGAACAAAATCAAAGTCGACCTTCAGAATAAAAATGTAGCCTTTGACCTTTTATCGGGATCAAAGACTACCTACTGCCGGAAAGATGAAAGTTTTATGGGTTTTCTCCATTACAGTTTCTTGGTCCCAGATCTGGTTGCAAAATATTTTGAAACTCTGCACAGGCTTCAGAAAAGAGGTATTTCTAAATCTATTTCATGATGAGGTATGTATCTTAACCTAATTAATTTTCAAGTATTTCCAGATTTACTTTACTTATACTATTCCAATTCAAGATACATACAAATGAATAGTGTTGAATGTTAGGTGCATTGTTAAGGCTCCATTTTTATCATATTCAAAACAACAAATAGCGAGGAGACACATTCAACAAAGATTAATAGTATGATAGATGAATTTACATACAAATCAAATGTTATATCCTTCAAGACATACATACCTAATAATCTATTTCAAAACTATACTAACACAAATGAAAGAAAGGAAAGATTATTACAATTGTATTGCAACGCATTTGAGGCCATCACTCTTCATCCAACCTTTATTACAATTACACCAACCAATGTGGTAAAAAAAAAACATAATTGCAACATATATTTTCTCAAAACATTTTGAATTGTCACACAGACGTTAGATACTATATGAAAACATACTTTGGAGACCTTTCACACATTTTGTTGAATGTGTTCCATCATTACCTACTTATATTAGTAACGTTTTATTTCTTAGAGCTCTACACACATTCTCAAAACAAAAAATTGGCTCAGTAACCAATTGTTTGCACACACACAACCAATTATTATTTATAAATCTTAATTTTTAGGAACCTACTTTACATGTGAGAACCTTGAGATGAGAGAAATGATGGATCACATGAGGAAACCCCTTTTTTAATATAACCATATTGTCCACATTATTAATATCTAAAATTGATTAAATAATCCTACAAATATGTCTAGAGTGTTGCAAGAAATATGTAAGAACATCCACCAGATGTAAGGACCTTCATATTATTAGATTCACATAATACTACAAAATACACAAAATAAATCATAGGTTAAAGCTACATATTAAATATACAAGAATTTATCTACATTAATTTAGGTTTTGACATAATGTCTAAGTTCATCAACACAAAGATTAGGCAAAACATAAGGAAACTATTTCGTGATACAACCTACCATAATGTTGAATACAATGATTATATAAAGTGAATTTATAATGATAATATTGATAGGAACTCCTGATATCTATCTCCCTCAAGCACACTACAAGTGAGAACATTTTGGGAGTTCTTTTTCACCCAACTATGAAGCACTATGCTTCTCAAGAATTCTTCCTAACATGAAGAATACCTAACAAGGATGCCTAATAGTTTGAAACTGGTAAGATTAATAGAATATTTTTTAACATAATATATGTACATTATAAGATGCTAATGTAGAGTGTGAAACATAATGATTCAAATAGAAAGCATCTACTAAAAGATCAAATAAGATTTGGCCAAAGAAATTTTTTGAGTTAACTATCGACACATAAGTTAAAGTAGAGACTTACCATTCTACTTGCTTCATATTTGGCACACATTTGATCTCTCTAAAAAAAACATTTGAAACATAAGAACACATCCATGCAAGCATGCATGAAAAAGTGCAAAAGAGCATGCATGAGCAGGGTGAACCCACAATAGTGGGTTACACTTTTTTGCCTGAATAGACACTGAACTCTACATTTTGAAAAAAACTTTTAGATTCAAATGCATATTGTCATTAAATCATTTGAAATCAAAAGATGAAGTAAATTAGAGTCTTTTAGGATTTTCTATCTATATTCTAAAGATATTTTTTATTTTTATTTTTGAATTGATTTGAATGGTTTTTTCTTTCTTCCTCAAAAATTGGTATGTTACTAAAAATGTCATTTTCAAAGAGTTACATTATTTTCATGGAGCATAATTTTTTTTCTTCTAAAATAGATATCAATGTGCTTCTTTTGAATTTAGTTTTGTAACATCCATATAGAGGGCATGAAATTGGTTTGACAACATTATCACAATTATTGCATATTTTATTAACGTTTGAAGTTGACTAAACCGTAATTTTGACATACCTTGACTACATAGCTTATAACTTGTCCTGTATTTCTCTAATTTCATTTTTATTTTTTGATAGAAAGAGAACTTCAATACCTACAACATAGATATTTTTTAGAATTAAATTAAACTCCATTCATAGTAATTCAAAGATATCCATCTAAAAAAAATAAAGAATTAATAACCTGAACATGACATGTAATGAGATATGATAACTATAGCATCATAAATTGCATCCATATGCAGTTTATTGCTCACCTGGGCCTTATTTTAGCATGTATGATCTCGTATGCCTGATCTTGACACTCTAGCTCTCAATTCTTCATTAAATTCTATCATCTACTCAACATTATGGAACTAGGAGGAAAGTTGGGCCTTCCTCGGGGGAGTAAGTTACCTTTGATTCCCTTCTCCCTATAATCTAGCCCCAAATTTGAATCACTAAATGGTTATCTTGTGGGAGTGGGAACTTTAAACCCACATCATCTCTCTCTAAAATTAACACCACAAAATGCTAGGAAGAGGTATAAAAGTAAGTTTGCCTCCCTCGTTTGATCATCACATTCACACACACACAAGATTGGATCAAACACTCAAGCTCAATAATTTAGGTTATTTTATCTCAGCATATTCTTTAGATTTAGCATCGTGGAAAGCTTCAACATCCTTCTATATGTAAGGAAATAGTTAGTTCAAAAGGAATTCATTAAATAATTAAAACATTCAAACAACTAAAACTAAACAACACCATGATAGAACAAAAGAGAGAAAAATAAAAACCTAAAAGAGAATGCAAACCTTTCATAAACCCAATGTGATCTCCCTTGATGTGCAACTTTTCCAAGCTATTTGATGTGTGCTCAAAATGATTCTCAAGCTTCAATGATTTATAATGATTTTACTATTATGATGGTATAGATGAAAGTGGTTTGGAATGAAAATGGCATGGTAACTTTGCTTGTGTTAGTGGATGCAAAACTGAGAAATGAGCTCTTAACTTATAGAGTTTGCAAGCGATAAATGGATGGCTAGGATTGAAAGATAATGAAGGGTTGAGATGCACTCCAAGAGAAGCACATGGATTGTGCTTTTTTAAACTCATAGTATTGTGACAAGTGTCACAATGGGAGGAGTTGAGAAGACATTGGGGGTGGAGTAGATTTTCCATAAATGTATTTCTTGTCTCACATTCCAAAGGGAAAGATTGGGGAATGTGAATATTTTGGGGAGGGTGAAGGGATCTTTGAGAAGTGGGAGAAGGAATCAAATATTTCTTGGAGGGCACAAACATGTAAGAAGCCCATGTGGGCTCTTACACAATGTGGGTGTGCATTTAAGGTTGATAAGAGGCATGGTTGACTTTGGAGACTAACCCTTTTTTAGTAATGTGCAAATGATTAAGGAGGAAATTAGGCTTAGATTAAGATTTATTAGTGGGCAAGTGGGATAGGTTGGGTTGGAAGCATGTGTTGGGTAGTTAGAATGAGATTAGGTGAGGGTAAAAGTTAGGCATCATGTTTTCAAATAGATTAAATTTAATGTTTATTTAATCACACGTGGATGAATTGAGATAAAATGAATTAATTTAAGTAAATAATTATATCTATTTAAATTAATAGAGGAAAGGAGGTTAATTAATGGTTAAGGGTTCTTATTTAATTAATTGGGCTATAACTAATTAATTGAGTTAATTTGGATAGAAGGCTAACATTTGAACTAATTAAATAATACATAGTTATTTAATTAGTAATGCTTGGAAGAAAACTTAATTTAATTAAAATGGTTGATCAAATTTAAGTGTCTACACTTTCCCCCTCTTTGAAATGGAATTCAAATAATGTTGTTTCAAAGAAGATTATTAAAGTTTTGATGATGTGAAGAAATACAAGAAAGGACTTTCCCTAGATAACAGGAAATGATTTAAGTTGGACAAGGTGATATCCCCTGAGAGGGCAACCATGAAATAAAAATGGGTCGGGGTGGTGTCTCAAAAGAAAAAATGCCCTAGAGGGAAGGAGAAAAGAAAATGGAAAACAAAGTCTAAAGGAAAAGATGAGGCTCAAAAAGGAGTCCCTAGGAAGTAATAAAACAAAAATGGCCCTATAGGGATCGGGGAGGTGAAAATGAGGGCCTAGAAGGGGCCCATGAAATTTGGGAAAAAATACTATTCATTTGCACCTTGCAAGTTAGAAAATTGAGAGAGGAGAGCCTTTTAACTCTTGGTTTAGATCACATTTGCACGTTAGAGGAAATGGTTGCGGAGGGAGGACCAATGCACTAGATGAATATTATTAGACATGTATAGCAACGCCGATGAGAGGACTAATATTCATGTCTCAAAAAAACCTAATCCTCATGCTTGATTTTTGGTCATTTATTAGCTTATATGTGGGTTTTGAAAGCATTCACATTGGTTCATGTCCCACAAGAATGAGTGGTGGTTTGGTAGGAATGTATTCCTACCAAAACACAAAAGGGATACAGATAGCAGGAATGGGTAGGTTAGACTAGGGATCTTAGGATTGTAATCCTGTAATGGAAATAATGGGGAAATACAATGTGGGATTTCAATTCCATGGGAGAAGGATTAATATGAACATGATCTTGTAGGAGAAAGCTCAATGTTGTTGCAGGAATGTGATCTTGCAAGATTATAGGAAAAAGGATTGATGGTCGTTAGGGAGTATGGACTTTAGTGGGATCACCATTGGGAATGGAGATAATTTTGAAAAGGAAGAAAACAGTGGCATGAAAGCTACAAAATATGGTTCAAATGCAACATAGAAGAATTAGGGGTAAACTAGGGGGATAAGCTAGTTAGAAAATATATGGAGGGAATAATTGAGATATCTATAACTAACATATCCTATAGGTTTATGTTTTTAGTGGTTGATGGATGCACTGGTGTTGATTGAGCATCATGCAATGGTTCTAAGGGTGTTAACACAATTCACAAATGTAGATGGGGTAAGGGTTGATCAACTTGGCTTGGGGTATTTGGCTAGGATACCCCATGTGTGAACACACATGGTCATGGTGCATACATTGATTGAGAGACACATATGTTATAACTTAACCTTACATCTCCCAAAAAGGGAGATGACCATCATATTAGAGGATATCTATCAAATATGGAGATCACCAATCTAAGGGGCAAAAATAGTAGCCAAACATGTGGCATAGGTGGAGGCAGTGCAAAGTTTGGTGGGCAGAGATGTACCTTTATGCCATGGGTAGTTGACATTAGACAAATATTTGGATTAGTCATCTTTAGACTGACGTGAACATTTTTACACAAGTGGATTATCTAATAGATTTATAAATACTAAAATATAGGAGTTATTAGTGTGACCTTGGGGTTGATTCCAATGATCATGAAAGTGGTCGACATAAGGAGGCCAATAGTGTGGAACACACTGGTATGGGCCAAGATATGTAAGTATCTTCATGATATATGCTACCATATGGGACATAGTTTGGGATATATGACTTTATTATAGGAGTGGGCATGCAAATATACTAGTTTAATGTGACTAGTTAGTAGGGAGGAGAGAGATGCAGAATAACCCATCATGTATAGCTAGGGAGGAGTGCAGGTTTATTATGAGTATATGGATGTTTTAGACTATTGGAGAGTGGCTTGGGAGAGTTGAGGGATGACATTACATGGAAAACCTACATGGAGATAGAGGTGTGGGTGAAGGCTATGAGACATATACCTTTTATGATTATGTTATTTTATATTATTGGGAGTTGGGAGCATATCACATAGAGATACTGGCTAGATAACATTATGTGGAAATTTGGTAGGCTACAAGATGTGTTGGTGCCTAAGAACAAGTTATAGTAAACCAATAGGGAGAGGATTTTGGAATTTGGGTTCCCACTAGATAGGGAAAGATTGTTAGGAAAGTGAAGGAGGCTACAACCCATGGAGTGGGACCCTCGAGGTGGACCAATTGATTCAGGGGTTACAAAAAAATATACTTCTTGGTTTAGGACACCACCATGAATAGGGAGGGTAGGTTTAGTTCCATTGAGCATGAGATAGAGGTAGGGTATGACTAAGAGGAGACATGTTGGGCTGTATCAATTTTCTTAGAGGAGGACTACAATAATAGAGGTATAGATGGATAGGTTGTAGTAGGGGTTTGTAGAGTAGGAGGAGGATAGGGGGGAGGATGGAGAAGGATGAAGAGGAAACAGAGGAGGTAGACTAGTAGAAGATGAGACCAGAGATGGGTTGTAGTTGCAAAGGAGACACAATAGGAAGAGTTTATTTTTATGGATGTGGACGAGGGGGATAGGTATCACCTGGGGTGAGGGGTAGCTACCAAAAACATTAGCTAGGGATGGTGAGAAGAAAAGTGATAGGGTGGAGATATAGGTGGAACCCTCCTCTGAGGTAAGGATACAATAGCATCACATATGGTGTCATTATAAGAGTCACTAGATAGAGTTGACCAAAGCCATAGGGAGGTTTTTTTAGAGAGAGATCAAATAAGAAATCAAAGGGAAAACTTGCAAGTAGAGAGGGATTCATTGAGATAGTATAGGAACACACTATAGGTAGAAAGTGATAGCTCAATCAGAGAGAGACGCCCTTAGGTTGGAGGGATACTAGGTAGTGATAGATTGAGATGGATTAGGGAGATAGAAAGATTATCTAATGGGGGAGAGGGATAACCTGTTGTGGGAGAGGGAGGTGATGAGGCATGAGATAGAGGGGTTTTATGGGGAGATAGATGAGTTGTAAATCACAAGGGATGTGATTGAGATAGCTTGCCTATGGAGTTATCAATGAGCAGAGGGGTATAGGGGGGAGATGGAGGAGATGATGAGGATGGGTGGGGGAGGGGTGATAGTGTGATGGTGGTGCTATAGGATATCAAATATCTATCAGACCAGGTAGGGTTTTATAGAGAAACATACTAGGAAATAGTGCCACTAGAGAGGAGGGAGGTATATGTACCTCCTAAGAGGGCTAGTAGTTCATCTCAATGTAGGTCCAACAAATGAAAAAGGAGTTTGATGAGAAATATAGACTCCCATAGGACATTTGATAGCCATAGGGTCACATAGTTAGTGAGATCAGTACAAGGATCTATGTAGATAACATAGGGATAGGGACAAGGGATACAAACTATAAGATAAGAGGACATAGGTTCCTCTGGTGCACATGTACAACCATGACCCAACCCACTGATATAAAAATATAGGAAGATGACACGTAGGGACCCCCAACTAGAATCTTGTGGAGTGATTCTTTAAGCATTTTTGTATACTTTATGACATGTAGATTATTTTTGTTGTACCATACACACAATATACTTTATTGATCCATGAATTTAATCTTATTTATGGACTATGATGTACATTATATTTTTTGACACATTTTTGATAGATATATATATGACGGAGATTGGTAGGGATCATGTGTATACGTACATTTTTTTGCTTTATGTGATGGATGAATGCATATATTTGTGATTATGCACTAACATATTTGTGATAAAAGATGTGACACATTTATGATTCTTTCATTATATGATTATGGGTATGTGCAGGATCATGGTATGCCAAAAAGTGGCGATGTGAAAAAATGAACTTTTCACTCATCTAAAAGTGCACTAAAAAGTTTGTTGACTTTTTAGTAGGCCTAGGTGTTAGTACACTTGACCAAGCCAAAACCCAAAGCATAGGCCTAATCGGATATCCAATACTATTGAATATCTAATTTTTGCAAGTAAATTATATATCTAGCGCGTGGTCGCATTCAACATTTTCATTGTAAAAAGGTTGAACACAACCAAAGCATTTTGCATATCAGATATAATCAGATATCCGATTTGATCAAGATAAACAAGTAAGTTAAATTTTTATTATTTTTATTATTTTTTAATTGAAATTTGTAGTTTTTTAAAAATAAAAACTAGGGTTTAAATGATATTCTTTATTATTTTTTAAAATTGATTATAATTGTTTATTTGGGTTTTAATTGTAATCAGACATGGACTCAAACCAATCAAAAAAATCTCCTAATGATCTCGCAAATAATCGAGAACCACCTTCAAACAATCCCCCACTTTCAGAAGACCAACCAGTCTCAAACCCTCGATGTTTAGAGGATCTCATAGGAGACAATCTAAATCAGCTTAGAGGATATCATACCACATATGCCAATATCCCCACATTACGCCCCATGTTTTCCATTTTGAACTCCATTATTGAAAACATGGAGAAACTTACAAAGCAATATAATGTTGCACTTCTTTGGTGCGATTCCATGCACATCCAGTTTGACGATGGGCTTGATTATGATCAAGTTCTGAACCTAAACATAACAAAACATGACATATGTAATCTTTTTGTTTATCCTAAAACTAGTTTAAAAGTTGACCCTAAAAACCAAGTTGTCAATTAAATGGTGCACAAATGATGCAATACATGATAACTTTTGGGACTCCTAGTGGATGGTTTTTGATAGACCACCTCACAACAATTTGGATGTCCCATTCTATTTCATAAAAAAATTGTATGTTGAATTTGTACTCGATCACAAGGTAAATTATTGGACATGTGACCGAGCCAAGGTGTAGGCTTAGGTGCTCCTTAGGACAAGCTATGGGTACACCATGTGAAATTTCACACATATGTCACCCCTCCTGAGATTTCACCACCTCCTATAGTGCAACATCCTAATATTATTATTGAGGCTGGCTAATAGACTATTTGAGCCATTCACACCTTGAGTGATCTACTGGTTATGCAGAGCGCGACATTGTTGCCTCCTCATGCTGATTCTTCTGGCCCTTCCACATCCTCCACGAGCTCACATGTTTGTGTGCCCCACACTTACATTATGTGCAAGAATATGTGCTTAGGTCCCTTGAATGATAGTGATGCATATAACTACATCTTCAAGGTGGACGATACTACACAACACACTATATGCACTGAAGCATCTCATGAATATGTGCATTAGGGGCATACAAATCCATGGACTCCTACTATTATGGTAAGGGTAAATAGTTCACTTGTTACATTGTATTTAATTTTAAATGCTCGTATTTTTAGTAGAATTTTCTTATAATGATTTCCCACATATGTTTTTTTATGTGTTACATTTATGTTCATTTGATGATAGAGGAGGAGATGACACAGGAGGAGGGGTCCACACTTTTGGCCATATCATTTGGCCTTGACACTGCCATGGTACATATGTTTTAATGTACTCATTGGTTTCCTTTTATTATAATAGTATATGTACATGTGTTTTCTAATTTTTACGATCATCTTATTACATACTGATGCAGGTATCACTAGTTGCCACTAGGGGGAAATGTGAGGGGGTTCAGGCATCTGGCATTGAGAAGGGGAAGGTAATTAAGTAATTTAGATTGTTTATGCATACATGTATACTTTTCAGTTGTGCGTACTCATTTTTAGTTTACATGGTTTATTTGACAGAGGGTGGTGTCTAATGATGTTGTGAGACCCCTTCGCCATGGTAGAGTCACAAGCATCTCAATTCACAGTGATAGCCCCATGGTATGTATATTTCTAAAGTTATTTGTGTATATTTTACTATCAAGTATATATAATATGATCAATCCATGATTGTATGAAGTATATGTTTGAATTTTGTAGGTTACCCCTAGTTTGAGGGAGGTAGAATGCCAAGGGTTTGTATTGCTGATGACTTAGCCAACATTTCATGAAGTTCAACATAGGTAAGTTTTAATGTTAATTCAGTTATTTTGTAAACATATATTTGCTACCAAGGATTCAACATTAAATAGTATAACTCGTAGATCAATCTCATGTTCACAAACATATATAGGTCGAAGTCGACATTGGTGGCATTGTCCCTTCGCTACCAAGGACATATATTAGGTCTCCTGTCCACATGAGGAGACAGAGAGGCGAGGTACATGAGAGTTCAATTTTAGTTTTTTATTATTATTATTGTTGACTATGATTTTGTAATTTTATTTTTTATTTGTAGAAACCATATAAATTAATTAATCTAGCTCGGGGCTTCACTTTTGTGTTTGAATGCAGGATCCATCAGAGCCAAAGAGTACTTCAAAGAGGCTACATTTTGATGATCCACTAGTAGAATAGGATGTCCTAGAAATATTTGTAGTTGAACTTCTAATTTTGAGATGTCATATGAAACATTTTGAGATGGTGTATGCCACATTGTATCTAGATATGTTGATTTTGTAAATATGTACAAAATTATTGTTCATTCTTATATATATATGAAACTTGATATTCGATCCAATTTGTTAATTGTGTGTTCATTTATTCATTGTTAGTATGTAAATATGCTTGTGTGTATGTACTCATGTGTATGATTTATGTCTTAAGTATATTCATGTATATTAAAGTACATTCTTCATAACCTAAATTCATGTGTATGGGCTACATGCATGACTTAAGTGAATTCATGTGTATGCTTTATAATCTATGTGCTAGATGTATGCTTCATGAATTAATAAAATTTATGTGTATACTTTATGTGCAACGTGTGTTCACATGTGTAACTCATCATTTAAGTGAATTCAAAATTTATGTGCTACATTGTATTCATTGTTGGATACAATTGTCTAAAGGACATTGTTGGATTAGCTATGTGTTGTCTTTGATGTCACACAAATGTCATATCAATTATCATTCTTAGTGTCTACCGAGTTCAGTTAGTTAGCTAAGCAATTCTCAGTGTCTACCGAGCTCAGTCGGTCAGTTAGGTAGTTTTTAGTGTCTACCGAGATCTCTCGGGTGTCTAAAGGAAACATGACAGGGTAACAGTGTTAACCGAGCCTCCTCGGTTATCGAAGGAAAAGTAGTGGTTACCGAGCTCTCTCAGTCTCTGAAGGATGTTGCAGAATTCACTGTGGTTATCGAGTTCACTCGGTCACCGAAGGAAATCTTTTCAGGATTAATGTTTACCAAGCAAGGTCGGCCTTTCAAAGGATTTTTTTGTTACAGTTTGTTTATCCAAGTCGACTATTATAATAATTTTTAGTGTTGACTTGAAAATCTAAATGTTAATTAAAATGGCATATATATATAGAAGGTCAAGTGGTGAATAAAATATATATAGCATGCAGAAATCATTTTGAAGGATGGTTAGATATCCTTGAGGAGAAGCAAAGATTTATTTGATCAGTAAGGATCTAGTGAAGCAGAACAAAGATCTATATTCAACAATTCAGTTGCAGGTCATTTCATTATTACTCTCTTACAATTGTAGTAGTGATATCAAAATATCTTAACCGAGTTGGTTTAACAACCATTTTGTAAATCCTCTAACAAGGTGACAGTTCTATTGAATTGTTTCAAGACCTCTTACAAGGCCACTCCTAGCAGGGTGATTAAATCCTCTAATAAGGTCACACCTAACAGTGTGTTTTGTAACCTTTTACCGGGTTGGCTTCTAACCGGGCATCACTTCAGAAGAGTGAAAAATAGTAACTAGTTACATTGGTGGTTTTTCCCATATTGGGTTTCCATGGTAAATCTGGTGTCTCTTGTGTTCATGTTATTTTCTTTATTCATGTAAGATCAGACCTTATACAGATCAATGATTGGAAAATTATAGTATGTAGTACACACAAGGCCTGATATTGCCTTAGTAGTTGGTATAGTGACAAGATTCTCGGCTAAACCCAGAGAAAATCACATGATGGAAATCAAAAGAATCTTGAGGTATTTAAGGGGAACTGAAGATTATGGCTTATGGTATAAATTTGGAGGCAATCTGGATTTAAAAGTGTTTACTGATGTTGATTGGGCAGGAAACATTGATGACAGAAATAGTACAAGTGGTGGAGCATTCTTTCTTGGCAAGAGGTTAGTATCTTGGACTAGTAAAAAGCAAAACTGCACATCCCAATCCACAACAGAAGTAGAATATGTTGCTACAACAGTAAACTGCTCTAATATTGTATGGTTTAAATAGCTTTTGGAAGGCATGAAGGTTGAGATCAAAGAACCAGTTGTTATGTTTTGTGATAATACAAGTGCAATAAATATTTCAAAGAATCTAGTAATGCATTCCAAAACTAAGCACATTGCAATAAAATATCACTTTGTCAAACAATTGGTGTAGGACAAGGAAATCAGATTTGAATATATTCATACAAAAGAACAAATTGCAGATATCTTCACCAAGCCACTACCTAAGGATGCATTCTTGTATCTTAGAAGCAAGTTAGGGGTCACTCCCCTATCCGAGGTTCACTAAATAAATTTTTAGTGATGCATCAACCAGAACATGTTGAAGATCAATCAGTTGATGCAGCATAGTCAGAGAATCATTGCATATGAATCAGTACATAAGGTACATTGATATTTACTGAAACTGTGTAAGTTGTCTTTGGCATGTGTTGTCAAAGAGGGAGAGTTTGCTGTCATTTCAAGAAATTTCTAAGAAGAATAATTTGAGAAGTTAAGAGGGAGAGTTCTTAGTCAGAAAGAAGTTTGAAGATGATAAGAATCAGAATGAAGCTAAGGATATGTTTTTAGGTTTCTCTGTGAAATTTCATTGTGCTATGACATGTTGTGTTGCCATCAATGCCAAAGAGGGAGATTGTTGGATACAATTGTCTGAAGGACATTGTTGGATTAGCTATGTGTTGTCTTTGATGTCACACAAATGTCATATCAATTATCATTCTCAGTGTCTACTGAGTTTAGTCGGTCAGCTAAGCAATTCTCAGTGTCTACCGAGCTCAGTCGGTCAATTAGGCAGTTTTTAGTGTCTACCAAGATCTCTCAAGTGTCTAAAGGAAACATGACAGGGTAACAGTGTTAACCGAGCCTCCTCAGTTATCGAAGGAAAAGTAGTGGTTACCGAGCTCTCTCGGTCTCCGAAGGATGTTGCAGAATTCGCTGTGGTTACTGAGTTCACTCGGTCACCGAAGGAAATCTTTTCAGGATTAATGTTTACCGAGCAAGGTCAGCCTTTCAAAGGATTTTGTTGTTACAGTTTGTTTATCCAAGCTGACTGTTATAATAATTTTTAGTGTCGACTTGACAATCTAAATGTTAATTAAAATGGCATATATATATAGAAGGTCAAGTGGTGAATAAAATATATACATCATGCAGAAATCATTTTGAAGAAAGGTATGTGTGAATTTTGAAGGATGGTTAGATATCCTTGAGGAGCAGCAAAGATTTATTTGATCAGTAAGGATCTAGTGAAGCAAAATAGAGATCTATATTCAACAATTCAGTTGTAGGTCATTTCATTGTTACTCTCTTACAATTGTAGCAGTGATATCAAAATCTCTTAACCAAGTTGGTTTAACAACCATTTTGTAAATCCTCTAACAAGGTGACAGTTCTATTGAATTGTTTCAAGACCTCTTACAAGGCCACTCCTAGTAGGGTGATTAAATCCTCTAACAAGGTCACACCTA
This sequence comes from Chamaecyparis obtusa, assembly GCA_027943335.1. Taxonomy (NCBI): domain Eukaryota; kingdom Viridiplantae; phylum Streptophyta; class Pinopsida; order Cupressales; family Cupressaceae; genus Chamaecyparis; species Chamaecyparis obtusa. The sequence continues at coordinate 414,769 of BSBK01000917.1, forward strand.
ACAGTGTGTTTTGTAACCTTTTACCAGGTTGGCTTCTAACTGGGCATCACTTTAGAAGAGTGAAAAATAGTAACTAGTTACATTGGTGGTTTTTCCCATATTGGGTTTCCACGGTAAATCTGGTGTCTCTTGTGTTCATGTTATTTTCTTTATTCATGTAAGCTAATCAGTGATGAATGCTTAAGAATAGTTTAATTATTACACACTTCAAGGATCAAGTTTTATTATTTCTCTGTATATTTACCGAGTGGCACGGTAAATAATTTGTTAAGATATTTAATTGATCAGTGGTAATATTTTTGTGGTTAATTGATTCACCCCCCCTCTTAGTTACTGCATCTATATTTCCAACATTCATGTGTATTTGATGCTCTCAACCAAGCAAATCCTTCAAAGTTCACTTCACAAATCTGGTGATCACCTTGTCAAACCAACTCTTATGCAATGTATCATGTTAGAACTCTATTACACATGTCAAAGACACATCATTCCATGAGAATCAGTATGAACATTCATGGAATGGTTCTTTTACATCAAGATTTTGTCAAACTATTATTAAGAAAATACTGACCTATCATTCTAGGTACCAAACCCTCCTTTCTAGGGTCTCTAGGCTAGGGCTTGTTCAAAAAGACTCTTGAAAATCTCTCTAGATCCCCCCAATGGATCTAACACATCCCTATGGACCCCAATAGCATATATCCATCACAAAATATACTTATCCATTAGATTATATTCTCGTAACAATGACTGGTACTACTTCATGCACCTTTAATCGACATTTACCACTATTTGTGGTCTCTCCACCACCATATATCCTGCATATCCCTGCAACCAAACACTATTGTATAAGATACTAGTTAATTCCTTTCCTTTAAATGCTAATGAAATGATGCAATGTGGACATGGAAGTGATAACAAGATAATAGATAATCAATTTACTCCATTTCAAATCACAGGCACATTCCACAATGCATTCAAATGACCATCCTTGGTCTCTTTACATTTTCCAATGACCATTTATGGTCATGTCTCCATCTCCCTTGGAGCATAAAAATCTATTCATTATAAGCATAAAATGATGCTTCCATCACATCTAGTTGGGTAGGTTTACCCTAGGAATGGTCCCACTTTGCTGCTTGACACACCAGAATGCTCGCCAACATACGCAATGGTGCCTAGTGCAACTTGGGGACACTTTGGTACGACATGTTCATGGATGTTCTATTGACTTCATGTTCCAAATGAGATTGTCACTAGAATTTGCCCACCTAATGAGAGATAATGGAGTAGACCATTTGGTGTTAGGATGAATGGTTTGGAAGAAACCCAATGGTGCAACTTTCAACTAACCCTCACTCCAAGTTTTGGCATCAAGCGAAATTGACATGCCAAATTCAAAAAAAATTGAATCTCCAAGAATGGAGAGAGGTTATTGTAGGCCTCAAAAAAATGGTCATATATAATCTCACAATTCACTGATACCTCTCACGGGGTCTGAGATACGAGCCTTGAAATATTTCTGCCCAATCATGCTTAGTGCACCTTGAGGACACTTTGGTCCAACATGTTAGCGAACTTTCTAGTGACTTTGTGGTCAAAATAGGGTTGTCACTAGCATTTACCCACCCAACTAAAGATAATGGCACAAACTATTTGATGTCAGGATGAATGATTTGGAAGAAACCCAGTGGTGTAACTTTCAACTGACCCTCACTTCAAGTTTTGGCATCAAGTGAGATTGGCGTGCCAAATTCAAACAAATTTGAATCTCCCAAAACAGAGAGAGGTTATTGTAGGCCTTAGAAAAATGGTCATTTAGCATCTCATGGTTTGTTGATACCTCTCATGAGGTCCAAGATACAAGCCTTGAATGATCGCTACCTAATCATGTTTAGTGCACCTTGGTGACACTTTGGTTTGGCGTGGTCATGAATTTTCTAGTGGCTCTGTGGTCATGTCTCCATCTCCCTTGGAGTAGAAACATTCATGACCATAGAGCCACTAGAACATTCATTACCACAGAGCCACTAGAGCCATTAGCTTTGATTGGGTGATAGGACGAACGGTTTGGAAGAAAGCTAGTGGTGCAACTTTCAACTGACCCTCATTGCAAGTTTTGACATCAAGAGAGATTGGCATGCCATATTCAAAAAAAATTGAATCTCCCACAATGGAGAGAGGTTATTGTAGGCCTCAGAAACATGGTCATGTAGCATCTCATGGTTCACTGATTCCTCTCACAACGTCTGAGATATGAGCCTCAAAATATTGTTGCCCAATCATGCTTAGTGCACCTTGGGGACACTTTGGTCCGACATGGTCATGAACGTTCTAGTGAATCTATGATCAAAATGCAGTTGTCACTAGTGTTTACTTGTCCAACCAAATCTAATGGTATAGACCATTTAGTGCTAGGACAAACGGTTTGGAAGAAACCTAGTGGTGCAACTTTCAACTGACCCTCACTACAAGTTTTGGCATCAAGCGGGATTGGCGTGCCAAATTCAAAAAAATTTGAATCTCCCAGAATGGAGAGAGGTTATTTTCAGCCTTAGAAATATGGTCTTTTAGCATCTCATGATTTTTAGATACCTCTCACGGGGTTTGAGATAGGAGCCTAGAAAGATCGCTGCCCAATCGTGCTTAGTGCACCTTGGGGACACTTTGGTCCGGCATGGTCATGAACATTCTAGTGACTCAGTGGTCGAAATAGGGTTGTCACTAGAATTTACCCACCCAATCAGAGTGAATGGCATAGTCCATTTGGTGCCAGGATGAATGGTTTGGAAGAAACCTAGTGGTGCAACTTTTAACTGATCCTCACTACAAGTTTTGACATCAAGCGAGATTGGCGTGCCAAATTCAAAAAAAATTGAATCTCCCAGAACATAGAGAGGTTATTGTAGGCCTTAGAAACATAGTCCTATAACATCTCATGGTTTTCCAATACCTCTAACGGGGTCTGATATATGAGCCTTGAAAGATCGCTCCCCAATCGTGCATAGTGCACCTTACACTCTTTATCCACAAGAACTACCATGCCTTTTTCTCTTGGTAAGTGAAGAGGACATTCATTTGGTTTTGGGAACTCCTGAAATATCAAACCACATGACACAAAATTAAGTTATTTCAACCAAACGCATTACTTAAATTCACAAAGTTTTCACAATCTGTAATGGTGAAAATGTTAATTATAGATTTAGATTAGGTAGATTTTTGTTGCTAATATTTTGGATCAAATTTTATGGTCTATCATTTCTTTTATATTAGGTAGATTTTTATTGCTAATAGTGTGAATCTATCATTTCTTTTCTCTTCATAATGTTTAATCCCAACAACAAAATTCTATATGATCTGATCCAAAGGTTAACATTTTTACCAAATGCATTCATGTTTTCCATTGACTTGATACACTCCTGTTAAAGCTTACAACTCACACAAAATGTAGATGTTCATATTACAAGACACAGAAAATTATATTATACCATCAAATATCCTTGAGTAAAATGTAATTGAAAAACTATTTTCTGTCATGTTAACTTGGTAAACCTTTCCACTTAGATACTCCTCTTGATTAAAACATGAGAAAGTAGAGAATATGATCTTACTAGCATATACGGCTTGCCTACATTCTAAGACCGCATTTCCATTAACCAAAATGGTTTGTTTGATTTGAAAGTAAGGGCATGATTCACTAGAGGAGAGGATTCATAATGTTCAGGGTTCTTGTCAGAATGGCTGCAACAAAACTTAATAATTATTTGTCTGATTTAAATTTTAACATTCCTCCTTGTACATATACAATTAAAATGTTTGGTTTGAGAATTATAGTAAGTACAATTATACTTACGATTTGATTTTTCTCCATTGCATTAATGGTATTGTTATTTTTCTCATCAGAAACCAAATCGATCAGAAACTTGCTGCCCATTGGTTGAGTTAAGCTGCCTAATTTGTTAGAAGGGCATCTTGTATCAACATTTGTATTTATAAAATGAAAAGCAGTAAGATTTTTCACACCCTATTCTTTTAAATATCTTAACCTTGAAACATGACTTTGATATGTACTTGAACACTAGAAAATCTCCCTTCTCTACCCTATGACGATTCACAAACTTTTCCCAACCCTCCTAAAATTCTAGTTTATTCAAGGAACACCATATTTGTACATCATACTCTTGCCCACTTGGGCCTTACAACTATAATCCCGTGATATTCTCTGCAAAAAAATGAGGTTCTCAGACTGAGGGTCCTGCAAAAAAATGTGGTTCTTAGACTGAGGGACCTAGAGAATAAACTTTTTCTTTTCAATGCCAGAAAAATCAATCAGATATCCAAAAATATTAGATATTCGATATCTCCCGCTCAAATTTTGCCGAAATCTCTCTCTCTCTCTCTCTCTCTCTCTCTCTCTCTCTCTCTCTCTCAGGTATTATTGAATATATAATATAAATATTTTAATAAATATTTAATACTAATATTATACTATTATAAAATAGAGAAATAAATAATAATAATATAATACAATAGTAATATAAAAACTTATATAATACTAATGCTATGCTATTATCATTTAATATTAATATAAAAAAATTATAATATATAATTTAAAATTGAAAAAAGCAGTCAACTCATTTAATATTAATATTTTAAAAAAAATTGTAATATATAACTTAAAATTGAAAAAAGAAGTCATGTTGAAATGTTGAATTGGGTGGGAGATATCGAATATCCAATTTTATCTGATATCTTATTAGACTTGGTATTTGCCTTGGGCAATTCCAAATGTAAATGGTCAACCCAAAAGATGTATTCACTATATTTGTTTTGATCTCCAGACTTTGACCATGTAGTTGACGACCTTTTTTCACCCAAAAAAGACATTATCAGCTTTCCATTAATATAATTGCTGTCAAATTTCGAGTTCAATAAGTAATTATTCCTTATTTTTTAATTGAGTTATCTTTAAAGTCCTAATTGACATACTTATTAAAAAATAACTATAACTTTCAAACCATTTAACCATTTTGAAATCTGAAACATGCGTCACATTCTATGCTTCACCTACTATAAGAAAAAAAAAAGTTTTCAATTTTGTAAAGTTTAGAATTAGTTAAGGTGGTCAGACATGAGAGTTTTTTTATTTTGAATAAGTTGTAGTAGAAAATTCATAATTAATTATCTATTTGGGAAAAAATTATACAAAAATATGCATCACATTTGGGCATGAGTCTACTACTTATATATAGAATCTTGTGAAAATATATCATCATTTGATTGTGATTAAGGTGGTCAGACATACACGTACTTTTTATCTTTTTCCTAAATTTTTTGTACTATTGTATTAATATCCAAAATTTTGAACAATTAGATTAATTTATTTTCAGAGAAGGGCTAGTAGTTTAGAAACTACATTCAATTTCCTATAGATTCTATTCTTAGAACTCTTTCACATAAGGTTGATAAGCTATTCAACTTTTTACGTCAAGTTGACTAACCCCATTTTTCTAATTTTTCATTGCCACTTAAGGCCATAGTTTGGTATACCATGATCCTGCACATACCCTTATGTGGTATGATGTTTATGAGATATGCCTGTTATGATTGTGTGGACATGTTTATGATTATGACATGCTTGTAATGTGCATTATGTAGGATGCAATGCATTATTATAGTTTCATTATATGCATTGGCACTATGATAATAGAAGATGTAATGATGTTTTTCTTATGTCTATTATGATATACATGTGTATGAGTATTAAATGCTTGTGATTATGCAAGTTTGTCAAGAATCTAAGAATGTAATGTATATGCAATCAAATGTAAAATTATGAGATGTAAATATTATTGCAACTTGATTCCACTAATTATGTATTGATATTAAATGCATAAGATAATGCAATGTAATGCAATGAAAATGCTAATGTTTATAATGATGTACTTAATGCAACTAACATGAAAATGCATATGAAAACGTGACATATGATAATGAGAATGAATATGATTATATAATGGATGCAACGAATATAGTAAATGAATTTAAATGTTATTGATATGATAATACAATCTAATGTAATTAATGATTAATATAATGATGCCATGATAATGCAAGTAATATGATAATGTGTGTTCCCACTTATGGTCCCCCAATTAAAAATTTTTAAACCGAGCTCCATGTCATGATCAAAGGTGAAACCTAATAATAATCCCAAATCTCCCTCATTGAGTTTTGTTTGTCACATTTAGCAAAATTGACATTTTATAAAGGTACATCCAAAATAATTGTTGAATCATAGGAGAAACAGTTTAGGTTCAATGGTTTGAATGGCTCAATAATTCATAATCATAGTTCAAAGGGAACAAGTTCAATGGTTCAGAGAATTCAAAGAGTTCAATAGTTCAAAGTTCCAAAGTTTGAAGAGTTTGAAAAGCTCATAGGTTCATTAAAAAAGTCTCACAAGTTCAAAAGTTCAAACCCAATTCTTTATTGGCTGAAAATATGACAAGTGTGAAAAAGATTGGTGGATAGTGAACTTTGAACAATTGTACCTTTTATGTTTGGTTGGAAGTTTAAAGTTCATCTCTCTCTGCATGTTTAGTAGGTTCAAGAACTTAAAATGGTTCAAAGGGTCCGAGTTTAAAGAAATAAATTTAAAGCCATTTCACAATTTAAGGACATGCAAGATCAAGCTTCTGATCATTCAAGTTCAAAGGAAAATAATACTTCTCTCAACAAAACTTCATTGAAAAGGAAATTTAATACATGTGAAACTTTTGAACTTGAGCAAAGGCTTGATGTACCATAAGGACTGGTGTTGTTTAAAATATCAATCAAATTCATTAAATATAGAAGGTGGTCCAAAATGAGGTGTCATCACTCTTTTCCAAAGGAGATGTCAATGCATATTATTAATAGACTGGTTATATAGTATTGTGGAGACACCAAAATTGGTTATGTTTTTGTTGCAGGTTCACTATTGTAATTACAATCTTTGGCTTATGACACATGATCCTAAGTATGTTCAAAATGAGCATGGATACAAAAATAAAGTGTTCTTCAATCAAAGATAGAAGGCACCAAAAATCAATTAAGGAACATTAAACCGAGTTCAAAGATCCATATGAACATATATAAGGAGCCAAGCACTGGCTTTGAAGATCAAAAAATTAAATAAAAAGTGGATAGTAATGAGAAACCATATTATATGGTTATGACCTTTTGGCTGGAAATATCCACAGGGCTCAAATGTTGTGATTAAGTATTTAAAATCTCTCATTTCAAGAACCAGATACCGAAATAAAAGAGGTCACCAAGCACTATAAAAGAAATGATTTCAAAGAGGAAGGGGTTCTTCTTTTTCCTGCGAGCCTGTGTACGACAAGGAAGGAGAATTTTTTTATTATTTTTGTTTGTAATAGGGAAAAGAGGGAATGCATGTTTTATTTTCAAAGAATGATTTTGGTATAGGGGAATTATAATCTTTGAGTTATTTTCCGTGTTTGAAGAAAGGATAGAATGTATACTAAATATTTGAGTTTAAATATATTTTCTCTGACTGAAGATAATCTTTGAGTTATCTCAGTCATTTTAGGTGTTGTCATATTCCATTTGAATGTGTATGTGTTTTCATAAAATATGATTTTTATTTACTCACATATCTGAAATGAAATATCAAATCTTTCTCTCATTTCTCTATAGTGAGAAGATTGAGTAAATGGTCTTTGTGCCATGTATTTAGTTTTCTTTTAAATTATTTAAATATGCAATCACATTCATACAATGTTGATGGGTGAATGTTAGTATGCCTTTTCTATCTTCAGGTTAAAGACATAATTAATATCTTATTCATTGTAAATCAAAAGAAGGGAGTTGTACCTTCATATCAAAATTCAAAGAGCACTTGCACATCACCATTGCAAGTGGCTCAACTGTTGGTTATTATTTTTTCTTACAATTAGGTAATTTAGGAGTCATTTCTGAAGGCATTTTAAAGAAGACAAATCTGTTAACCAACATAATGAAAGTAAATAAAAGATCATGCAAATGAATGCAATGCAAATGATAATGAATTTAATAAGATATAATGATGTAATGAATTAATTTATAAATCTAATGAATCTAATGCAAATCAAAGAAGCATGAAAGAAACAAATGCAAATGAAATATTCTCAAACAATCGATTGCATAAAACACTAACCAAGAGGATGAAGGACACAAAATTATTTGCACATTCCTATCCAAAAATATTAGGAGCAGAGGGAATGAAAGGAAAATGGAGTGCATGTGATGATGAGATGGAGGATTATGAAGCTTGATCTTGAGTACACCAGAAGGGTACATCCATGTAATGAGAACTTATTTTGATTTAGCAATATCTAGGACCTACCAAGGTTATGAAGAAGCAAGGCCTTGTCATAGATTTTGTATAGGATGAACTCAATAAGAAGACTAGGGTGGATACGATGCTAGAAGAACACACAAGAAAGTGATATGCCCCAAGTGCACCATGTGGAGACATGGATCACATGTGGAAGTGCAAGGGTCACATCTAATTTTGATGCAGGAGCATCTCAGGTCCTTCAGAATTCTGTGTCACCAAAACATATTTGAGTTTGTCTGTGTTGCTCAGTTCCTACTTTGATCGAGTTGGTTCGGTGTTGCTCAGTTTCCTTTGTTTGTCGGTGTTGGTTGGTTATCTCTTTAGCGCTCGGTGAATTTACCTAGTGCTTGATGATGCTTTTTTGGTGCTTAGTTGGCTTGGCTTATCAATAGGTTTCTTTTGAGTTCTTGTTGAGGCTGACTTGTACATTTATTATGGGTCACAAATTTAATGCTAGTATCCATCATTGGGAAGTGTGTGGACCTAAATCTAGTTGTTCCTTTCATTGATTATGGATCTGAAGGCCAACTTGGCTCGGTAGCCTCTTGTATAAATGTAGTTGTTTGGTTAGAGTTTAGGGAGTCATTTTTTGATAGAAGATAGAAGATAAAAGGTTTAGAGATTGTTCATAGATCCTCGCATGTTTGAGGACCTCTATACTTGATTGTAATATCTAACTAAAACTAGGAAGGACTTACAGCCGGGCATGTATGAATCAAATTGAAGATAATATATGAACATTTTGCATTCTCTCTCTCACTGTTGTGTGTTGTTGCTTTTGCATGTTGTTGAGCAAGGTGGATCTAGTTAGGGTGTGCCTTTGGCCCCTCTTCCCCATCCTCCTCTGTGTCAGGTGGTATTAGAGTGAGGTTAGATCTGGATCTAGGTGCGAATCTAGGTTTGAAGGTTCCTACTTATGAAGCCCTAATTGAATTGTTTTGGGATGGAAGATTTCGATTTGACCTACAATTGTAGAGGGTTTTCAAGATGGTTCATGGGAGGTGAGATGTAGATCCAAGATTGGTAGACATGTTGAGACAACTTGCTGCTAGACTTGAAGTTGTTGAAATAGCCCAGAGAAGAGGCATACATCTTGAAGATGTTAGTGATGATAAAATCAAGGTAGAACAAGGTGATGTAGAACCAACACCACTGATGGATCAGGGTGAGGAAAGATTCTTGAAGGCTTTGACAAGTCTAAAGTCTACACTACACTTTAATCCTCTGGAGTATGGTGGAAAATTGGATTCTGATGAATTGGTGGACTGGATCACTAAGATGGAAAAGTATTTTGAGTATGAAAATGTACCTAAGGAAAAGAAGGTGAAAATTGCAAGCACAAAATTGAAAAGTCATGCATCCTTGTGGTGGGAATATCTGTAGCTGGATAGAAAGAGGAAAGGCAAAGACAAAATCAAGGTATGGAGTAAAATGGTGAATAAGTTGAAAGGAAAGTTCTTACCTTGTGATTATCAAATTAACCTAGTTAGTTGAATACAAAGTTTAAGGCACAAAGATAGCTTAGTAAAAGAATATACTGAGGAATTCTATAGATTAGATATTATATCTAGACATGATGAGGATGATGTGGAAAGAATTGCTAGATACCTAAATGGTTTGAGGGTTTCCATCCAAGAAGAAATTAGTTTGGTCAAATTTGAGAACATTGAGGAAGCTTATCAATTTGCATTGAAAGCCGAGGAGGAATTGAACAAGAGACATAAGAAAAGATAGAGAGGTAGAGGTGGTCGATTCCCTAGAGGAAGAGGTAGATATCATGGAGAAAATAGTGTTCCTAAGGAGATTCCTAACAAACTGAGTAAGAAAACAAAGGATAGTGTTCCTGAGGAGATTGATAATTTACTCATTGAGTATAGTGAAATCCTTTCTGATAATCTACCTAATGGTTTACCACTGAAAAGAAGCATTGATCATTGCATGGATCTAATCTCTGGAGCTAGTTTACCAAATAAGGCACCTCATTGGTTAACACCTACTGAGAATCAGGAATTGAACCGACAGATTCAAGAATTGTTGGAGAAGGGTTTGATTAGAGAAAGTTTGAGTCCTTGTGTAGTACCTACTGTATTGGAACCGAAGAAGAATGGAGAATGGCAAATGTGTACTGATTCCAGAGAAATCAATAAGATAATAGTGAAGTATAGGTTTTCTATACCGAGAATTGATTATATAATGGATAGTTTGACTAGAGAAAAGTATTTTACTAAAATTGATTTGAAAAGTGGGTATCATGATATCAGAATCAGAGAAGGTGATGAATGGAAGACTACTTTCAAGACAAAAGAAGGTTTGTATGAGTGGTTGGTTATGTCTTTTGGTTTAAATAATGCACCAAGTACTTTTATGTGATTGATGAATGAATTTTTGAAGAAATTCTTGGGTAAGTTTGTGATTGTATATCTTGATGATATTTTGATATTCAGTAAGACTAGAGAAGAACATTTATTGTATGTTAGACAAGTTTTGCAGAGATTGAAAGAAGAAAAGTTGCTGATAAATCTGAAAAAGTGTTCATTCATGAAAGAAGAGATTGTGTATTTGGGATTTGTGATTTTAGTTGATGGTTTGAAGATGGATCTTGAAAAGGTTGAAGCTATTCTGAATTGGCCTACACCTGAGATTGCTAGTGAGGTAAGATCATTTCATGGTTTGGAAATTTTTTACCAAAATTTCATAAGGAATTTCAGTTCAATTTGTAATGCTATGACTAAAACTATGAGAGGAGACAAAAGAGAATTAAAGTGGACACATGGAGCTAATAAAAGTTTTGAGACTCTGAAGCAGAAGGTTGCTGAATTGCCTATTTTTCCATTGCCTAGTTTCAATAAGGTATTTCAAGTGGAATGTGATGCAAGTGGAAGTGCAATTGGAGCTATGTTGAGTTAAGAAGGTAAACCTGTTGCTTTCTTTAGTTAAAAGTTGAATGATGCAATAAGAAAATATTCTATGTATGATCAAGAATTCTATGCTATTGTTCAAGTACTGAAGAAAAAGAGACATTATTTGATGCTGAGTGAATTTGTGTTGTATACTGATCATAAGGCTTTACAGTATTTGGGTAGTCAGAATAAGTTGAATCAGAGACATGAAATGGGTTGAATATGTTAGAAAGTAAAGTCCACCAAGATAACTGAGAGGGGGGGGGGGTGAATCAGTTATTAGATAATTATAAATTTTATCATCTTCAATAGCATTAAACCATATACGCAATATAACTACCAACCATAGAAAGATATTCATACACAATGAAACAATGACACAAGATATGTTGACTAGGGAACCTCTTGATCAAAGAGTAAACCCCGGTGGGAATGATGCCCACAAAAGATGCACTAATATGAATATTCCTTGTGAAAGGATGGAATCTATTAGGAGTCTTATGAAATACATTCAGTACATATGAATCCCTGTTAGGAGATTTTGAATCCCTATTAAAAGATTCTAACCTTGTTAAGAGTTATGGAAGACAAAAGGACCCACTGCCCAAACAGCTTCAGGGTAAGATCACTGAACACACTGTCCACATAATCTTTGCATTAATCAATAGAATAATATGTTACCTATTCTTTGATTGTGCCGAACTGCACTCACTATTACATCAGATCTCAATTTCAGATCTTTGTACCTCGCATGTCTTCCTTCACAAATTCCCTTTCATACTTAGCTCTTTTCTTCACTTCATGCATACAACATCACATAAAAATGCTACTTCCATATCATCACTACTACCTTACAATAAGAAAATACATTCCTTCCTTTATACCACACTCAAATAATTACAAATGAGTTCGCATACAATTACAATATAAAAGTTTCCATATGCTACATCAAAATTACACAAAACTATCAGCTTCCAAATACAATAAATCTTCACTCATGTGACCTCGAAGTCTATGCTATCATCCACATCACTATTAATGTGTCTTCAACTTCCTTTTAACTACAAAAAATTAGATTCCATCCCAATTAGGAGATATCATCTGATTTCCACAAACCGCTACTCAGGAACACTGCCTGAATACTGCTTCCACCAAAATGCTCAAAAATTCCATGAATAAATGAATTACTATCTATGCTCTTAACCATAGACATATAACATATCAAAGAGTATATCCTCAACATCACATAGCTCCAACTTCAATAACCCACGTGTGCTAATCCAAACTTTGTCTACTTCTCTGCAAGTCTTCGGTAAATCACTGTGTTGACATCAATGACAATCATAGTCATGAATGCAACAACAACTGCTATAGAATGGCTTCCAAACATTTAGCATTCATTCCTAACAATATCCCCCTTTTGCATTTATGGCAACATAGATGAAAAACATCCAATGTTCCAAAAATCCAATACTGCAACACTGCTTCTTCAAATCCTCTTCATCAATCAAATCTTGCTTCGTTATCCTAATCAGTTCTCTCCAACAGATGTTCCAGATTCTTTTTCATGTATACTTCTCCCCCATTGACATCAATGATAGAAATTTCATCACTATGTCAACAATAACTCAATGTCAAAAGACACTATTCAGAAAATACATTTACTAGAGTCCACATGACTCAGCTCAGATACACATACTCCCCCATAGAGGAAGTACCAACATCTAGTCTAGAAGAAAGATAAGGCTCATATACCACTAGATGGATGCAACCAACTGCGTCACTTTTCAAAAGTAGGCTAGGGCATAACCCCAAGCATACCTCTCAGATACTCAAATGTATCCTTAGGCAAAGGCTCTGTGAATATATCTGCTATCTGCTCCTTTGTACTTATGTCCTCAAGTCTGACTTCTTTCTCAACAACTTTCTCTCTTACAACATGATAGTTAATTTCTATATGCTTTGTCTTAGAATGTAATATAGGATTCTTAGACATACTAACTGTGCTAGTGTTGTCACAATGTATGACAACAGGTTCAACAAATTTTATTCCAATATCCTTCAGCATTTGCTTCATCCAAATTATCTAGTTACAATTATTTGTTGCTGCTACATATTATGCTTCTGATGTGCTCTATGAGATATAATTTTGCTTCTTTCTTAACCAAGAAACTAATCTTCCTCCAAGGAAAAATGCTCCACCACTGGTGCTTTTCTTATCATCAACACTGCCTCCCCAATCAGCATTTGTATATGCACATAGGGTAAAATCATCAAATTTTTCATACCATAGTCCATAGTCCATTGTGCCTCTTAAATATCTCAGTATCCTCTTGACTGCTACATAATGCAATTTTCTAGGTTCAACTTGAAATCTTGCTACAATTCCAACTAAATGTGCTATATCAGGTCTTATATGAGTCAAATACTGCAATCCTCCAATCATAGATCTGTATTTCTTTTGTTCTACTATAGGAGTCTCATTTGTGCTAGATAGCTTATGTCCAGTCACCATAGGTGTTCCAACTAGTTTACAATTCTCCATTCCAAATCTTTTCAACAAGTCAGTCAGGTACTTTGTCTAACTTAAAAAGATACCATCATTTTTTTATGTTATTTGTAATCCCAAAAAGTATTTCATTTCACCAATCATACTCATTTCAAATGCAGTCTTCATTTCATCAACAAATTTGTCACTAGCTTCATCTTCTCCTCCAAAGATAATGTCATAAAAAAAAATAACTATAACCAACAAACCATTTTCAATTTCTTTTGTCTACAGATTGCTATTAGATGTTCCTTTTGTAAATCCCAATTTTAACAAATACTTATCTAGTCTTGCATAACAACCTCTAGGTGCTTCTTTAAGTCCATATAAAGATTTCTTCAATTTACATACCATGTCTCCTTCTTGAGTTAAGGGAAAACCTTTAGGCTGCTCAATGTAGACTTCTTCTTCTAATTCTCCATTCAGAAATGTTGACTTCACATCCACCTGATATACTTTGAATTTCTTGTAAGCTGTATATGCCAAAAACATTCTTACTACTTTAATTCTTGCAACAGGTGCAAAGGTTTCTTCATAGTCAATTCCTTCTTGCTGTGAGTAACCCTTACATACCAATCTTTCTTTGTTTCTTACTACTTCTCCTTGTTCATTCATCTTGTTTCTGAATACCCATTTAGTTCCAATAACATTCTTGTCTTTAGGTCTAGGGACCAATTCCCATGTCTTGTTCTTTTCAATCTGATCTAGTTCTTCTTTCATAGCATTATTCCAACTTTCATCTTCACAAGCTTCATTAGTAGTCTTAGGTTCAATTTGAGAAATCAAACATAATTGTTCTTGTGCCTTATTTCAAGTTAGAACTCCTCTTTTGATGCTTCCAATAATTTGTCCAATAGGATGATTTCTTAACAAACTCTTGCTAGGTGTCACTATCTCAGATCTGTCTTCAGATGTAGGTTCTTTAATGACTTCACTATGGCTTTCATTCAACAAATCACTGTCAGTTTCATAAAATAATTCAGTAGATTCAGTGTTAGGTTTAGGATGAGCTTCTTCATCTGATTCATAATCAAGCATTCTTTCCTAAATTTTGAACTTTTCATCAACCTTAACATTTGCGCTTTCAACAATAGTCTTAGTTTTTTTATTGTAACATCTATATGCTTTGCTTTTCAAAGAATATCTAAGAAATATACCTTCATCACTTCTAGGAACAAACTTTCCAATATCATCATCTCTCTTTATATAACATTTTCTTCCAAAAATTCTAAAATACTTAATTGAGGGTGCATGTCCAAATGATAATTCATAAGGTGTCTTGTCTGTGTCTGCTCTAATTTGTACTATGTTCATTGTATACACTGTTGTGTTCACTACTGCTCTCCAAAATATCTTTGCCAAATCATTCTCAAATAACATAGCTCTTGCTGCTTTAGTCACTGATCTATTTCTTCTTTCTGCAATGCCATTTTGTTCAGGTGTTCTAGGGGCTGAATACTGTCTCTTAATACCATTTTCTTCACGAAAGGTGTTAAACTCTCTAGAAGTAAATTATCCACCTCTATCAGATCTCAAACATTTAATCTTCATTCCAAATTCATTCTCAACTTTATTCTTAACAATCTTAAACTTATCAAATGCTTAAGATTTTTCTTTAAGAAATGCAATCCACATCATTCTTGTAAAATCATCAACAAGAATCATAAAATACCTTTCTCCATAGAATCCTCTAGTCCTGGTAGGACCACTCAAATCTATATGAACAATCTCTAGCTTCTCTGTAGATGTAAACTTTTTACTGGGAAAATAACTTCTCTTCTGTTTAGCCATTACACATTCTTTGTAAATCATATTAGTAGGCTTCATAATTTTAGGCAAATCTCTTACTGCAAGTGTAGTACTTACTTTCATAATGTTATCAAAGTTTATATGACAAAACCTTCTATGCCATAACCAAATGTCATCAATCTTAGTAATCAAACATGTCATCTCAGTAGGATTCAATTGAAATACATTACCTCTGGTTCTAGATCCAGTTCAAATCAGATTTCCATCTTTATCCTTTATCACACAAGTTTTCTCAGTAAACCAAACTTGATATCCCTTGTCAACTAACTGTCCAAAACTCAAAAGATTACATTTCAATCCATCCACAAAATAAACATCATCAATATTAGTATTTCCATCAAGAGTAATAGATCCTATACCTTTAATCAAACAAGGTGCATTGTTTCCAACTCTAACAACTCCTCCATCATATTCATTAAAATTTATAAAATTTTTCATGTCTCTAGTCATATGATGTGAACAACCACTATCTATAATCCAATCAAATTTCTTTTTAACTTGAGAAACTAAGGATTTTTCTTCCTTAACATCAGTTTCAGGATTTTCTTCTTTAATTGCTACAAATCCTATGTCATCATTATTCTCAGTATCACTTTCACTTAAAGTTCTTTCTATACTAGCTTCAAGATCTTCATTATTATCATAATAACATTCCTTAGATCTTTTAGGTTTGAAATTGTTTCTATACTTTTTAACTCTCTTAGGACATTTAGATGCAAAATGACCATATTCTTGACAAGTCCAACATTTAAATATTTTCTTACCATCTAGTTCTCTTTTCACAAGCAAGGCAATACCTTCTTCAATCTTCTTGTCTTCTTCATTTCTAGATCTACTGCTGCCAACATAATATCCACTCACACTGATACTTCTTGACAATGTAGGGAAAACACTAAGAGCACTAAATGTTGTCTCCATTCTAGGTAAGTCTCCTGATAATTTTTGGTTCATTTCTGCTGCTTCCAGTTTTCCAAGAAGAGTTTCTCTTTTAAAGTTTGTAGTACAAGGTATAACTTGTTCAATCATCTGTGTTGTTTGCTTAAATATAGGAGTCAATGTCCTCAGAATTTTCCATATCACTTCATTCTTTGTCTTTGTTCCTCCACAAGATTTTATACCTGTAATAATTTCTGACATTCTACCAATATAACTTCTAATAGGTTCATCTTCCAACATTCTTATATCTTCAAATGCACATATCCAATTATGTAATCTAACTCTTTTTGCATGTTCATCACCTTCAAAAGTAGAGTGTAAATCATTCCAAATTTCATGATATTTTTTCAAATATTTTACTTGACTATACTCATTCTCTGGAAGCGCTGTCAAAAGTGCTTCTCTTGCAAGTATGTTACACATGAATAGATCTCTCTCATCTGCAATACATGTTTCAAGATTGTCCTCTTCAATGATAGTCTTATCATTCTTTGTAATCAACCAATAACTTAGTCCTAAACATAGTAGGTGTGTCTTCATCTTTTCTTTCCAGCTGTCAAAATTTGCTCCATCAAACTTAGGGCTTTCTTTCCTGAAATTTGCAATGGATCTCCTTAAGCTATTAAACTTCTTTTTTAAGGACCTGCCGCTCTGATACCAATTGTTAGAAAGTACAATCCACCAAGATAACTGAGAGGGGGGGAGGGGGTGAATCAATTATCAAATAATTATAAATTTTATCATCTTCAACAGCATTAAACCATATAAGCAATATAATTACCAACCATAGAAAGATATTCATACACAATAACACAATGACACAAGATATGTTGACTAGGGAACCTCTTAATCAAAGAGTAAACCCTGGTGGGAATGATGCCCACAAAAGATGCACTAATATGAATATTTCTTGTGAAAGGATGGAATCTATTAGGAGTCTTATGAAATATATTTAGTACATATGAATCCATGTTAGGATATTTTGAATCCCTATTAAAAGATTCTAACCCTGTTAAGAGTTATGGAAGATAGAAGGATCCACTACCCAAACAGCTTTAGGGTAAGATCACTGAACACACTATCTAAATAATCTTTGAATTACTCAATAGAATAATAACTTATCTCTTCTTTGACTGTGTCAAACCACACTCACTGTTACATCAGATCTCAATTTCAGATCTCTATACCTCGCATGTCTTCCTTCACAAATTCGCTTTCATACTTAGCTCTTTTCTTCACTTCATGCATATAGCATCACACACAACCACTACTTCCATATCATTAATACTACCTTAAAATAAGTAAATACATTCCTTCCTTTATACCACACTCAAATAATTATAAATGAGTCAGCATACAATTACAATATAAAAGTTTCCACATGCTACATCAAAATTACACAAAACTGTCAGCTTCCAAATACAATAAATCTTCACTCGTGTGACCTTAAAGTCTACATTGTCATCCACATCACTATCAGTGTGTCTTCAACATCACTTTAACTATGCAAAACTAGATTCCATCCCAATTAGGAGATATCATCCGATTTCCACAAACTGCTACTCAAGAACACTGCCCGAATACTGCTTCCACCAAAATGCTCATAACTTCCATAAATAAATGAATTACTATCTATGCTCTTAACCATAGACATATAACATATCAAAGAGTATATCCTCAACATCATATAAATCCAACTACAATAACCCACGTGCACTAATCCAAACTCTGTCTACTTCTCTGCAAGTCTTTTGTAAATCATTGTGTTGACATCAATGACAATCATAGTCATGAATGCAACAAAAATTGCTATAGAATGGCTGCCAAACATTTAGCATTCATTCCTAATAGAATATTTGTAGAGCTATATAGTTGTGATAAAGCATAAGAGTGGAGTCACTAAGCGAGTTGCTAATGCATTGCGTAGAAGGAGATCTTTGATGACTGAGATGAAATTGAAGTTTAAGGCTTTGATGAGATGAGATATTTGTATGAGACTGATCCTGATTTTTCTAAGCCATGGAGAAAGTGCAGAGCACCTATTCAAGATCAATTGAGTACAAAATAGGAAGAATATTTCATTCAATAAGGTATGTTGTTTAAAGGTATTCAGTTATGTATACCGAGAGGACCAATGAGAACTAATTTGATAAAGGAGAAATATAGTAGGGGTTTGGTTGGACATTTTGGTATTGATAAGACATTGAATTTGCTTAAGGAGAAATACTTCTGGCAATAGTTGTATAAAGATGTCTAGAAATGTGTGAGTTGTGGAATTTGTCAAGTTGCAAAAGGAGTAAGTCATAATACTGGATTGTATACACCAATTGTTGTACCTGAGAAACCTTGGATTGACATCAGTATGGATTTTATTCTTGGTTTACTGAAGACAGTAAGAGGTAATGATTCTATATTTTTTGTTGTGGATAGATTTTCTAAGATGGCATATTTTATACCTTATAGAAAGACATCAGATGCAATACATGTATCAGATCTTTTCTTTAAAGAAATTGTCAGATTACATGGATTACCGAGGAGTATTATCTCTAACTGAGACAATAAATTTGTTGGATACTTTTGGAACACTTTTTGGAGAAAGTTTGGTACTGAGTTGAAATATAGTTCTACATTTCACCCACAAACCGATGGAAAAATAGAAGTTGTGAATAGAAGTTTGGGAAATCTTTTGAGGTGTTTAGTTGGAGACACACCAAGTAATTGGGATTATGTGTTATCACAAGCAGAGTTTGCATACAATAATTCAGTGAATAGGATTATTGGAAAAACACCTTTTGAGATTGTAAATGGCATACAACTGAGAGGTATATCTGATTTGAGAGACATTGTTGATGAGAGAAAGAGAAGTGCTGAAGGAGTAAAATTTTTTGAGTACATGAAAACATTGCATGAAGATGTGAAAGTCAAGTTGGAAAGAAGTAATCATAAATAAAAAGACAAAGCTGATTGATCAAGAAGACACAAGACTTTGATGTTGGTGATGAAGTGATGGTTCATTTGAAGAAATGCTGATTTCTTGTTGGAACATATGGGAAGTTGAAAATGAAGAAGTTTGGCCCTTGCAAGATTTTGAGAAAATTTTACAGTGGAAATGCATATGAGATTGAGTTACTTGATGATATGTATATATCACCTCTTTTCAACATTATTGATTTGTATGAGTATCATGAGTTGGATGAAGAAATGATAGTGCATAATGATTATCCTAAGAAGCAGACATAAGAAGTTGAAAAGATTTTGGAGCAAAGAATTGGCAGAAGCACAAGAGGAAGACAATATCAGGAATATCTGGTAAAGTGGAAGAATAGATTGATTGAAGATAGTTCATGGATTTCACAGTCTAAGTTGGATGCAGCTCGGACCATACCTATTTCATGATTTGGAGAATCATTTCAAATAACCCCAGGTGTCTAATGCAGGAGCATCCTCGGGTCCTTGGCAATCCTGTGTCACCAAAACATATTTGAGTTTGTCTGTGTTGCTCGGTTCCTGCTTTGACTGAGTTGGTTTGGTGTTGCTCAGTTTCCTTTGTTTGCCGATGTTGGTCAATTATCTCTTTGGCACTCAATGAATTTCCTTGGTGCTCGGTGATGCTTGTCTGGTGCTCGGTTGGCTTAGCTTACCGATGGGTTTCTTTTGAGTTCTTGTTGAGGCTGACTTATGCATTTATTATGGGTCATGAATTTAATGTTGGTATCCATCATTGGGAAGTGTGTGGACCTAGATCTGGTCATTCCTTCCATTGATTATGGATCTAAAGGATGACTTGGCTCAGTAGCCTCTTGTATAAATGTAGCTGTTTGGTTAGAGTTTAGGGAGTCTATTTTTGATAGAAGATAGAAGATAAAGGTTTAGATATTGTTCACAGATCCTCACATGTTTGAGGACTTCTATACTTGATTGTAATAACTAGCCGAAACTGGGAAGGCCTTACAACTCGACATGTATGAATCAAATTGAAGATAATATATGAAAGTTATGCATTCTCTCTCTCTCACTGTTGTGTATTGTTGCTTCTGTATGTTTTGAGCAAGGTGGATCTGGTTAGGGTGTGCCTTTGGCCCCTCTTCCCCATCCTCCTTTATGTCAAATTTACACACAAAAGTAAAAGATCAAGATCTTTCCCCAAGTTTTACCATTCACAATGGTGGTGATATTTTCAATCCTACAAAATGTTTGGGTCTAAGTAGTCATTGGATCAAATCTTTGTTGCTCGTAGTCTTTCTATGTGGCTCTAGAGGGTTAGGGTTAGGATTTTAGGTTCATCAAGGCATTTTTATTTGAATTCCCTAGCTTTGTTCTATTTTGCAGTTACTTTTTGAGTCACTTAAGTTGTTTAATGGATGGGTTTGTCATCTTCGAAGGGGACAAAAGTCATGTCATTAGGTTTAATTATTTTGTGGTCGCCTTTAGTTTCCCTATGTACCTCTAGCATATTTCCTAAGTTTATCATTTTATCCTTGGTCAGCTTGTGGTTTATAACTTAAGTGTTTATTTGTTTAAGGGTTGTGTATTTGTCTAGTTTGGGTCCCTTTTACTCTTCCAGTAGTGGACTATGTGTCATATTCCTATTTGTATGTGATCCCACAATGATGTCATGTTGTGGACTTATTGACCATGAGATAGAGAGAGGCTTCCATCCGTTAGGAAACTATTGGCTGAAGGGCTTTATATTATACCCTAATATTTTTTGATCCCTTTGGTTAACAGTCAAGCTACTAAAGCGCTTATCTTTTAAGACATGTGAAAAATGGATGGCAATATTTTGAAATGATTGAAAAGGTGATTGAAGTTTAGCTAAAGGGTAAGTGAATGTGGTTTGATCATTGGGTAAAGGAAGGAATAAATTAATGGCTATCGTAATCCCATGATCAAAGTTGCACAAGTCATGGGTGTATATATGACCTCCACAATGTGACCAGCATGCACAAGCCCATGTTAACTATACTTAGACCCATGGATTGGATGATTGTACATGGTTAGCAATGAGAGGAGACATAAGGGTTTTGGAGCTATCTAAGCTATGGAGAGATAAGGGTTCAAGAAGAATAAGGAATCAAGAGAAATAAGGAGTGCTCGATTGTTCAAAGAGAAGGATAATGTAGATATTAGCATGAGACAAATTGAGGGAGGCATTAAGGCTTCAAGCACTAGCTAAATACCACTATGGGGATGGGGTCCCCACTGTGACCCCATTGGTTCATAGCTCTAGTAAAATTGTGTTCATCAAGGAAACAAATATTAAATATTTATTGTAGTTAGCTTAATGTTAGTGTTAGGATTGGTTAGAATTAACATTTCCATTCTAAATTAAAGACTAGGTTAGTGTTAATAGTACTCAATTAGATTTAAATTAATGATATTTAAATTTAAATTAATTATTATAAATTTTTTTTAAAAATTAGTTTATAAATTATTATAAAAATGTTAACATTTTTTGTTTAAAATAAATAATGAATAATGTATACTATTTTACAATTTGAAAATATATAATATTTTCTCTTTTTTAAATCCAATTATTTTATGTTAATCTTTCTTAACTTTTTTTTATTAAAAATAAATAATGACCAATCCAAAATTATTTTAAAATTTGAAAATATAAAATATTTTCCCTTTTAAATATAATTATTTTATGTTTATCTTTGCAAATGTTTTATTTTTATAAATAATAATTTAGATCAATGTCTTCATAATATAATATGTACTACATTTTAATTATATTAAGGGGTAGCGTTAAGGTTAGCTTAAAGGTAGCATAAAGGATTGGTTAAAATTAAGGTTTTCATTCTAAAATAAAGTTTAGGTTAGGGTTAGGGCTAGTATTATTATTAGGGTTAGATTCAGTGTTAGCACTCAAGCACAAGATTACCATTTTAGGATAAAGATTAAGGTTAGGGTTACAAATAAACTAGAGTTACATTAGGATTCTATTAGGATTGGAGTGAGTGCACCTAAGATTTAAATTAAGGTTAGATATAATTTTAGGGTTAGGATTCAATTACTCTTAGGAGTAGAGTTGGAACTATGGTTATTAGTTTGTGTTATATTAAGCTTAGGATGTAATTAAAGTTATGGTTCTATTTACAACCCTAATATGACCATAATCTTGACCCTAATCCTTGTATTACCTAAAATGTAGTGTCTAAGAGTAATAAAACTAAGCTAGCAATTAACAAAACAAAATAGATAAACACTTATGCTAAGACCATAAAGAAGAACATAAACAAATGAACAAGGTTTGCAAACCTCTCACAAACCCAAGTGTGAAGCCTTCTTTGTTGTGTATGGTCCAAAAGATTGGATGTGTGCTCAAAAGTGTGCTCAAGCTTAAATGGATGAGTGGGAAATTTGGCATTATAAGGTTTTTTTTGATGTTTTTGGCTCTCAAATGGGCATGATAACAATACTTTTAATGGTGGATGAAAATGGAGGAAAAGAGGGTTCAATTTATATGAAAAAGGAAGGGCAAATGGATGGTCAAGATGCAAACCTAAGGAAGGGCCAAGATGCATTTGAGAGAGAGCACATGGATTGTGCTTTCTCAAATGCATCTCATCATGACAAGTGTCACAATGGGAGAGGTTGGAAGGAATGGGGGAATGTGACCATTTTGGGAGATGTGAGAGGGGACAAAAGTGTAAGAGAAGGATGAAGTGTGCAAGAGGCATGTAAGAGCATTTAAGGTTGACATGAGGTGAGGGAATTGGGGGATGTGAGGAGGTGACATGAGGGTTGACTTGGTTGGGCTTAGGATTTCTTAATCCATGGATTATGATTGTGCAAATGTTTAGGATGTGATTAGGCTTGGATTAGGAGGCAAGTGGGAAATGTAGGAGGATGTGATAGGAGGAGAGAGAATGAGTGGAGGGTTAGATTAGCTAATCATGGGTCATTAGCTAATTAAGGGTGATTAGTATGTGTGAAGGGTTTGGGAGTTGAATTAAATATTTATTTAATTCAAGGTGAGCGGAAAATGAGGTCTCATGAATTAATTGAATTAGATAAGTGTATCCATTTAAATTAATAGAAGAATAGGGGTTAATTAATTATCAAACTATAGGCTTGTCATATAGATAATTAATTGGACTATAGTTAATTAATATGACATAAATTAATCAAATAATAATATTTAATTAATTGGATTTCCTAGGAGGAAACTAAATAATATTACTTAAATAATGTAATCAAATTTAAGTGTCTACATTTTGCCCCTCTTCCACATAGTGTTAAAATAACGCTATTTCAAAGATGTTTTTAGCAATAATAGGTGACATGAAAAATGGACTTGGTAGCAGAATTGCCCCAGTTATAGGTCAGGAAGTTAGAGTGGGTGATGCCCCCTTGAGAGGGCAGTAGGGAAAGAAAAAGGGGCCCGATCGGCATCTCGAAAGGAAAAGGGGAAGAAGGTGTGCTGCAAGCTAAGAAAGGGATGAACGAGGAAAAGAGGTGAAAAAGGCAATGAGGGACAAGATGTTAATATGATTTAGAACAATAGAGAGGGGGGGTGAATCAGTTGTTCTTAGGTCCAGATGTATAAAATAATCTTTTAAACTCTTCAACAAATCAGATCTAATAACCAACACCTACTCGATCATTACTAATTGCATAACAAAAACATATAACAGTGTAGTCCACTTATCCAAAAGAATCTAACTTGTAAAACACATAAATGTTCAAACCAAAACATTCACACAAGTATCAACACCAGGATTTATTGTGGAAACCCAATTTGGGAAAAACCACTTTGTAACATGTTACCATTATGTTCACTCTTCTGAAGTGAGCTCGGTGAAAATCCAACCATGTCAAAGGTTACAAACACACTTTCAGGTGTGACTCAATTAAAGGATTTCAACCACTCTGTTAAAAGTGCGCCTTGTTATAGGACTTACATACACTCCATTAGAATGCAACCTTGTTCAAAGAATTTATACCTATGACTATTAGGTCAACCTCTGTTAAAAGGATTTTGACTATTACAATAGTTAGAAAGTAGCAGTAATATTGATCTAAGAAACATATAACTCACTTTGCAAATATTAGATCCAATTCTGTACACATATGCTGGCTTACTGACGGTGAACCTTTTCCATCTCTATCATTGATCTGTTCGGAACCCTTCAAGAAATCACAACACTTCTCCTTTAGCATTTTCTTCTTAGACAATCAATAACAATACTTCTAACATTCACTTCTTTTATGTTGTTATCAACCTCTCGCTTAGGTTTCCTTAATACTACCTCTATTAGGTCAATACATCTATTACCGCTTAATCTCCTTTGTAGATCTTAGGGTTAGGTCAGATTCATTGAATCCGTCCTACATTATGTTCTTCAGCTTATCTTTGAAATATCTTGAATCTATTAAAGATTTACAATAAAAGGTTTTATAGTGCATTAAATGCTTTCATACAATCAATAAATAAAGTCAACATGTTTTACATAATTCAATAATTCAACGATGTCAGCTAAAAATTTGAATTCTTCAACAAATGTAAAATACTAATGCTCAATCAATACTATGTCCAACTTCTCAGTCTTCTCTAGAAAGCTCGGTCACCACATAAACTGTTCCCTCAGCTAACACTGTCTTCCTCAGAAATTAACTAGTGTTCGGTCAACACTATTTTTACTCAGCATTCACTAGCTCGGTTGACACAAACAACACTTGGCTTAAACTAAATTTCTTCACTTATGCTCGGTTAAGCCTACCAGTTTAGTCATCATTCTTACTAAGATAAATAATACATTGTCTTATCATTGTGCCACATAATCAAGTACTCATTGAAGTATCAAGATAACTCAACCTTTCCTTAGGTGCTGTTATTACCAACCTTGCCTATCCCCTTAGCAACACTCAAATAGATATATTACTTTCTTAAATAGCAATAGTCTTACCAATTAAGGTTTGACATCAATAACAATACAACAATTGCTTCAATTGTAGTTTCCAACAATCTCCCTCTTTGGCATTGATGGCAACACCATGTTAGTCCATTTTCTGGTTCATGCAAAAATCCTTTGAAAATGGCCCATTTCCTTGCAAGTTTTCTTGAAGTGTCCTACCCTATGTTCTTCATTGTGTCACCTTGCTCCAGTCCAAAACACACATGCTAAATTGAAAAATCCATAAAGTTATTAAAGTTTTAAGGTCTACAGGAAATAAATTTTAGAATCTGCCACAGTGTCGAAAACCCACAATGTTTTTGAAAATCCATGATGTTTTTGGTCTGTGTGAAAACCTTAGTTGTTTTCGACCTTATGCCTTCCTGCTTTTGTGCACTTTTCTTTTGGCATAACAAACTCTATGTGTTTTCAGTATTTTGCTGTGTCAAAAACTTTGTGTGTTTTCGAGCTTGGTCTTAACTACGCAGGTGCAATCATTGGTGGGTCCCAGTTCTTCCCATTGCCTAGTGTGGTTAAAGCTAGAACAAAATCAATGGGCTGTCACTTGTTCACATAGAAAAGTTGCACGATGTTTATTTCTTACGAAGTTGTGACCAATTGCCACCTGTCTGCGAGGGTCCTAGTTCTTCATGATGTTCAGCTGACTGGTGGTTAAATTTTTCATTCCATGATCTGGCGACTCACAGTTATCTCCTAGTCTCCTGATTCTGGCGATTAAGCCCTTAACATCTAGTGACTTGGCTGGCAGTTTACTTTTCCTTAGTCACGCAATCTCATAATGGTGGGCCCAAGTTTTCAAGAGGCTTTTGATCTACGATGGGTGTGTGATCGTAAAGAATATTCTCACCCCGTGCGATCATGCACCTGCTGTTGATTTTGTTTGTTTCAAGCATTTCTTCAATGGTGGTCCTAATGTCAGAAGGGAGGCAAAGGGGTGCATGTTCTTATTCGTTGTCACATGATCACATGTCATGAATTTCTAACATACGACCATGTGATCGGTTGATGTCTATCTTTTGGGGCCGTTGGCAGAGAGGTAGCGGTCTTATGGCCTTGTCGCATGATCGCAAGGGCCATTTTCACAGCGTGCAACCATGTGATGACATTATTCCTATGCTGTGGTCCCAATGGCAAGTGGTGAAGTGGCATCCTCCGATTGCTGAGGTGGTAAGGTTTTAGTGGCTGCGAGGTGGTGATTCAAATTTTGTCAGTGGGGCCGGTGTTTCCAGTGACATGGGCATTCCTGATTGGCTGGCGAGTGACAAGGTGGCAGTCTTGTGAAGGCTTGTCATGTGTTTGCATAGCCTAGTTTTTTTCTATGTGATCATGCGACCACTGTTGGTGTCACAATTGCAAAGTTGGGTGGGTCCATAGTGCCAGTGTTGCCGAGTTGTTCAATTTTGATTGGCTGTTGAATTTTTGAGGGGCCCGCGACTATTATGAATTAAATGTGACCGCCCGATTTGCTGGGAAAAGAAAGAGATCTATGGTCATGTTTTAAAATTTTGGAGGTGACCGTTCGAGTTCAAATTCAAATGTCTGAGATGTTTCCAACGACTAGAAAGGACTGAAATTGATGATAGAAAGGGCTAGAGTTGGTAAAACTAATTTTCTCCACCACTCCAGTGTGCTCCAGGGTGTGAGATGATTGCAGAAGAGATGTTTCAATGTGGAGAAGTTAATGAAATGTACCAAAAGCAGTCATAGGGTCACTTCCAGTTTGAATTTTGTAGATTTTTGATTGATCTTCAGTGCCTTTTTAGAGTTTCTCTTGATTGAAGATTAGATGTTGATTGAGTGCATTTAGGACTTAGTGTTTTCCCTCTGAATTGTATCAGATTTTGATGAACTTGAAATGCCTAATTGATGGAAAACCCTAACCCTAACCATGGTTACCCTTAGCTTGTTGCATCCTAACTTGTGTGGGATTTCAAGGTAACCATGGGGATATATGTTGTTTTTGTTGATTTTCAAAGGGTTCCAGCTTTGAAGTTCTGAAGTGTTCCTATCCCTGGACCCAAGATTGTAACACTTTTGCATTCGGTATTCTGTTTATGATAGAGAAAAAGTTGTAGGTCTAAGCCATAATTTGCAAGCTTGACTCCTCTGGATTGATTGTTTACACTTAAGGATTCTTCATACTTAATACAAGTACATGAGTCTTATCTCTCCTTTGTGTCAACTTAGATAGATTCTAAACTTTCTAGTCCTCTGCATATTGTTTTATGTATATGTATCCATTCTTGAGTTATAATCCAAGATTAGATGAAATGATGATTTAGATGGGACATAGATCTATCTTATTGTCTATGTAAGGATATCTCATAAGTAGTAAAGGGGATTGTAGGTGTGTTTATGGCTTGGAATCTCAGCTATTGTCTGGTGTGTGTAGCATTCATGTTCTAGGAGATCTTGCCCAATGGATGAGGCACTGGCCTAAATGATTATCTCTTTATCAAAAAATATTGATTGATTGTTGTTATGATCCCAAAAGCATAAGTTAAGAACCATCCTTTTAAGTTCTAAGTATTTGGTTGTATGTGGTTCTATCTATAGTAATGGAGAGTCAATGAGTGTGTGGTTAACACTTAGTACTTTCTTACTATCCTATTATCTGTTATTAAAACCTAGGTCTTGGTGTATGAAGTATATTTTATACTAGGTTAGGTGCACCTGCCTTGGTTTTGCAAAGCCAGAAGCAGAAGAGGGCATATTAAGTCCCTATAGTTGGTCCAGTTGCCTTGCAGAGCTCCCACACTTGGAACTAACCATTCCTAATATTAGTCTGAAGGTACATTGGTAGCTTATTAGAGCATAAGCATCATTTTGGACACCAACAAGATGGCGACTTTGCTGGGGAAGTGTTATACATGTTCATCCTAACCAATAGGTCATCATTGGAAGAAACAGGGTTGTTCTTGTCCCTTGTCTCTCTAACTCATTTGAGTATTTCTAGAGTGAAGAAACCATATTGTGATATTCCCAATACACTTGGGTGGTGACTCAAACATCTTTGAAGTAGTGCTAGTCAATATTTATTTTGCAAGATGATTTATAGAGGTACTAGGTCTCGGAGAAAGGAGCATCCTAAAGATATAATGGAAGAAGGCATTCCAAACACTTCTAGGCCTAGTTAGACAAGGTGAGGAAAGAAGAGAAGAGGTGTTTCTCATACTTGGAGGAACAAGAAAGATACCAAACAAGAAACCCAAGCTAGGCCTAGTCAAGAAGAAAATAATTCAGAATATGAAAAGGCTGTTGACTTGGGATTGAACCAGTATGAGGAAGAGTTTCAAGTGGGAGATGATGAGTCAGAGATCACACTCCTTGAATTAGAAGAGATCTTTGAGGAGGTCTATGAACTAGAAAGAAGAGTATGAGAACAACTTGCCATTAGGCATCAAAGAGAAAAGCACAAAGAAGATAAAGTAAGACAAGCCATGATAAGGGTTGATTAGCTAAAGAGGCAGTTACTAGATTTGGAGGCAATTAATTTTGTCCTAGAGCCTGAAAGAGTAAACGAATAGCCTATTGTTCAAAAAATATGTGAAGAAACCAGACCAAGAGATAAAGGCAAATAGAAGGCTGTTGGGATTCAAATCAGTGAACAAGTTATTGTGGATAGGACATTAGATCCAGGACTAAGATTAGATTCAGATTTGGAGTTAGCTAGAAGGAAGAAAGAAATATTGGATAAAGAACTAGAGAAAGCAGAGTTGGAGGCTTCTGCTGCAAAAATTAGAAAGAAGATAGATTTTCTCAAGCATGCTTCAGGACCTTCAAATATTGCTGCTTCCTTTTTGGGACAAGGTGGAAATCAGGGTAACAATGTAGCTCAAGCAAATGATGTGTCAGGTGCCGCTAGAGTTCCTGATGGTTCAAACACAAGGACATCTACATCTTAAGGAATGGATCCACTGCATGGAGCTCCTATTCATGAAAGGTACAAACAACTTGTTTTCTTTGGTATTCATGGTTACCCCAATGCAATCCCTGATGAAATTAGAAAGAAGCTTCCTAAATTTACTAGAAATAATGTCATCAGATGTGAAGAACATCTAAAAATTTTCATAGATGTAATAGATGATTATAATATAGAACCTGATGATGTTATAATGAAGCTATTTGTACAATCCCTGATTGAAGATGCTAGGGATTGGTTTAGAGGGTTACCCCATGCTAGTATAGGGTCATGGAATGAATTCAAGAATTGTTTCAAGGAACACTATGGCGATAAGACTAATGAGGGTTTTATCCTAAATGAATTCAATAACATAAAGAAGAATCAAAATGAAGAGGTCCTTGAATTTAATATAAGATTTCAAAAGGCTATGCATAGGCTCTTGTAGGTTATCAGACTAGATGACAGGGTATGTCTTGTGACATACTTGAATGCCTTTGATGCAAAAATGGGATACCTCTTGAGGGACAAGAACCCTAGAAATCTTGGGGAAGCTTACAAATTGGCCATCAACATAGAGAGCAATAGAAGAATATCAGGAAAGATAGGAAGAAGAGATGATTGTAGGCCTCAAATGTAGAGTAAGAAAGAAATGGGAAGGTCTTCTGACTCTAAACCTAAAGAGGATGACAATCTAAAACAAATTTTAAAGGCTTTGGAAGGTTTAAAGCCTGGTGAAAAGGGAAATAATAGAACTGTGACTATGGAGAGGTCAGCTCCAAACAATTTTAGCAGATAGCCAAGAATGCAAAATTACCCTTACAACACTGAGTGGAAAGATGGCAAGCCCATTTTCCCAACCAAGCAAGAAAGGCCTAATGGAAGGATCCCTAATCCCTTGCATAGAAATTTAGTAAATATGACTGAAGATATCCCATGGTGTGCTGATTGTCAGTCTCCTCATGACCCTGAGCATTGTGTCATTGCTTTAAACTTACAAGAGAATCAAGAACAAGGGGAGCAATATGACAAGAGTGGTTGTGGAATGAATTCTGCACATGTAGAGGATGAGAATGATTTTGATGAAGAAGATGAAGATTTTGATGATGTTGGATGTGGTATTGTGGGGGGTGAGGAGCAAGTTTCTTTAAGAAGACCATCAGATGAAGAAATTGCTCAGATCACTACAGACATGGTTTCTCAAGCTAGAAGCAATTATAACTTGAGGAATAGGACAGTTGGAAATGCAACTGGTAAGCCAGGCAGTATGTTTATCAAGGAGACAAAAAATGGTACACAATAGCATGGAGAAAAGGGCAGGGGTGCCGATCATACTAACCAAGTGAAGGTAAAAAGGAAAATTGTACCTGTTGCAGCACCTAAGAATAAAGAAAAGATAGCAAAGGTAGTTGTTCCCATTCCTCAGAAAGGAGAGGAATATCCTCTCAAAGACAAATCTAGTTTCACAAAGGATAAAGTTGTCACTGTCTTTGAAGAAGACATGAACAACCAAAAGTATGTTCCAATTGATATGTGCAAATTGCTTTCATAGATCACTATCAAGGTTCCACTTTTGGAAATGATGAGAATAGAAGAACATAAGGTCAAGGCCTTGAATTGGGTAAATGGTGTTTCTTCTGCAGGAATCCAATAGGTGAATAGAAATGACAAACACGTGGCTTCCTTGGAAGACACACTTGACAGTAAGAGTGAAGAAATTGTTTCTAAGATTCCTCAAATCTTCTTGGATACAAATATTGTAAATAATGCATCAGGGATAGTTGATCCTTTCTTTTTGTCCCTTGTGATTGGTGGTAAAATATTGAAGAATTGCATGATTGATTCTGGAGCATCAAACACTGTCATGCCTGCAGAGATCATGAAATCATTAGGACTAAAGGTTGATACACCTCATAGGAGATGCCAAGCTATGGACTCAAGAGAAGTGCTAGTTATTGGTACCATCAAGGCTTTGCCTTATAAATTAGCTACATTTCTCATCAAACAGTTGACTATGAGTGTTCTTGTAGTTGACATTCCTCCTCAATATGGAATGTTGTTATCTAGAAAGTGGAGTGCCTCCATGGGAGGAAGTATTCAATGTGACTCGTCCTTTTCCACTTTTGACATTGAAGGAGAGAGTGTGAATGTGTCAAGGGAAGCTAGGACCCTACATATGATTGAGGAAAATGAAAAGGATAGCATGAATTGTTTTGTTAACACTGACATTGGCTCATTCCAAGTCCAGAGGAATGAGATGCAGGAGAAGGTCAGGCCTATCCTTTTGGCCGATGATGAGAGTAACATGGTAGAGGGTAATGTCTTATGGACATTATATTTTGATGGAGAAAATTCTAAGGAAGGTGCTGGAGTAGGAGTGTTATTAATATCCCCAAGTGGTAAGACTTTTAAGTTTTTTTTCACTCTCCTATTTTCTTGCACAAACAATGTTGCTGAATATGAGGCCCTATTGATTGGTTTGAGACAAGCATCAAAACATGGGATCAAACATCTTAGGGTAATTGGTGATTCTAAGTTAGTAATATCTCAGATTAGATCAAGTATGCATCAAAAAACCAAAGGCTGAAACAATATAGGAATGCTGTATGGGATGAAATTGAATGTTTCAGTGCTTTTGGAATTGATTGGGTGGATAGAGGCCAGAATAGAATGGCTGACTTATTGGCTAAAATAGCATTAAGGCCAGATGATATTACTTTTTCTAAGATATCTAAGGTGGAATTTATGTCCAAGCATTCTATCCCAGATAATGTTGAAAGTTGGCAAGTATTTTTTGATGATCAGGACATATTCAGGTTCTTGTAGTGTGAGTCTCATTTTGATGGTCAAGAAATGGATTTCAGCACCTATGTAGACATAAAGATGGAAAAGAGAATGTCCTTGGGAAGGAAGTACTACAATTGAAGTCAAATAGGATCCCAAGGGGATTGGTTTCTCTTGAGAGAGTATTTGATAATAAAGAGAGGGCTTGTGTAGCTAGACTTGCTGACAAGGTAAGTGATTTGGAGGAAGTGAATCTAGGGACAAGCCAAGAACCAAAGAACATTTACATAGGTAAATGTTTATCTCAAAGAACTAGAAGAAATTTGATTGATCTTCTCAAAAAATTTAGACATGTCTTTGCATGGTCTTATGAAGATTTGAAAGCTTATAGAGAAGATCTCTTCCAACATGAGATACCATTGAAGGAAGGAACTAAACCATTTAGGAAAAAGTTGAGGCCTGTAAATCCTACTTTGGCACCAAAAATGCAAGATGAATTGAAGAAGATGATGGATGCAGGAATCATAAGGCCTATCAGACATTCCTCTTGGGTGTCAAACTTGGTTCCAGTTAGAAAAAATAATGGTGACATTAGGCTGTGTGTTGATTTTAGAAATCTGAATGTCAATTCTTTGAAAGACAACTATGGTCTCCCTAATATGGAAAACATGTTGCAAAGAGTCACTAGATCAGAGTTGATGTCAATGATGGATGGCTTCTGTGGATATAATCAGGTCATGGTCAAGGAGTCAAAACAATTCAAGACTGCATTCACAACTCCTTGGGGGACCTATGTGTATGTTAGGATGCCTTTTGGCTTGACAAATGGAGGAGCTACCTTCCAAAGAGCTATGGATATGGCCTTTGTAGATTTCATAAACAAGTTCCTAGTAGTGTATCAAGATGATCTCATAGCATATTCAAAGAAGGAAGATCAACATTGTGAGCATCTTGAAAAGATTTTTATTAGAGCTCTGGAATACGGAATTTCTTTGAATCCAAAGAAATGTTCTTTTGGTGTGCTGGAAGGCAAGCTCTTAGGACATATTGTGTCCAAGGATGGAGTGAGAGTTGATCCTGAAAGGGTCATAGCAATAGATAGACTTTCACCTCCAAGAAATGTTAAAGGTGTGCAATCTTTCTTTGGACAAGTAAATTTTCTTAGAAGGTTTGTTACTAACTTTGCAAAAATTTGTATTCCCATCTCTGGAATGTTGAAGAAAAATGCAAAAGTAGAATGGAATGAAGAAGCAAATGAGTCTTTCAAGAATATCAAATAGGCCATCAAGGATGCCCCTGTTTAAAGGACCCCTGATTATGGTAAACCCATGCAAATTTTCTCCTTTTCTTCTTATCATACAATTGCATCAGTCTTATTACAAAAGAATTCAGAAGGGCATGAGCAACCCATATCCTTTTTTAGCAAATCCTTACATGCAACAGAATTAAAGTATGATATAGTTGAGAAACAGGCTTATGCCCTAGTCAAAGCAGTCAAGGCTTTTAGATGTTATCTTGTAGGAGCTAAGGTGGTTTCTTATGTTCCTAATGTTGTTGTCAAGGATATTCTAGTGCAACAGGAGGTCTCAAGTAAGAGATGTAGATGGATCAACAGGATCCAAGAATTCAACATAGACATTCAAATTACAAAACTGATAAGAGGCCTAGGACTTGCAAAATTGATGGCTCAGAGTAATTTGATTGCAAACCATGTGAACATGTTAGAGGAGGAAGAAAGTCCATATGTTTGTGATTTGGACTGTTGTGATTGGTACAGGGATGTCATCAATTACTTGCAAAAATTGTTTCTTCCCCCTGACATGAGTGAAAATAAGAAAAGGACTATCAAGCTACAATCTGTGAGATATGCCATTATACATGGTGAGTTATGGTGGAAAAGCAATGAAGGTGTATTTCTAAAATGTGTAGACCAGGAAAGGTCTAAGTCTTTGTTAGAATCGATGCATCAAGGTGTGTGTGGAGGACACTATATGGCAAAGACAATGGCTCACAAAATCCTTAGGTCTAGATTTTGGTGACCTACTATCTTTAAGGACACACATCAATTTTTAAGGAAGTGTGATACATGCTAGAGGTTTGCAGGTAAGCTGAAATTTGGTGGAAAATTACCACTCAAACCAGTTCCAATTTAGGCCCCTTTCCAGTAGTGTGGTATTGATTTCATAGGTGAGATTCCAAACAAGTCTAGTGGTGGGCATTCCTACATATTAGTGGCAACAGACTATTTCACTAAATGGGTTGAAGCTATTCCCACTAGGAGGGCCAGTAGTAAAGTTGTTATTGATTTCATGATGCAGAACATTCTCACTAGGTTTGGATGTCTAGAAACAATAGTGGTAAACAATGCAATGTGTTTTAGATCTCAGGAGTTTCATGATTTTTGTAAGAATTATGGGATACAAATTTCATTATCTTCCCCATATCACCCACAGGGAAATGGTCAAGCTGAATCCACTAATAAAAGCTTGATAAAGATCCTCAAAAGAGTACTGGATAGGAATAAAAAATCATGAGACTCAAAACTTTGGTGGGCATTGTGGGCTGACAGAGTGACCATCAAGAAGGCCATAGGTTGTGCCCCATTTGATCTAGTCTATGGGATTGGAGCTAGGTTACCTCAGAACAATCTATTGCAAATGTATAAATTCATCCAGGCATATGATGAAGACTTAGATGATGAAATGAGACTAAGGATGGATGAGTTAATCTAGTTGGAGGAGGTAAGAAGAGATGCACATGAAAGAAATGAAACACTTCAGACACAGTGTAAGAGCTTATTTGATAAAAGAGCCACTCAAAGGAGTTTTGGGGCTGGTGATCTTGTTCTAATGTGGAATGCTAGATTAGAGGATAAGGGAAGGCATGGTAAATTTGATCCTATCTCGTTAGGTCCTTATCTCATTGAAAGTAAATGGGGAGTTGATTCATATATTTTGAAAGATCTAACTGGTGGCACTTTGGAATTGCCTGTTCATGGACAATTCCTAAAGTTTTACTTCTCTTGAAGTATCTTTTTCCATGAGCAGTAGTTAGGATTCTTCCCTAGGTCTCTTAGGGTTGTGTTTGGTCTAAAGTTTTGAGGTCTACTCTTCTAGTAGATTTTGTTTTCCCATTGTATCTACAGGAGATACATGTCCCCAACTAGAGCCACTATTAGTCCATTTTCTGGTTCATGCAAAAATCCTTTGAAAATGGCCCATTTCCCTGCAAGTTTTCTTAAAGTGTCATGCCCTATGTTCTTCATTATGTCACCTTGCTCCAGTCCAAAACACACGTGCTGAATTGCAAAATCTAGAAAGTTATTAAAGTTTTAAGGTCTGCAGGAAACAAATTTTAGAATTTGCCACAGTGTCAAAAACCCACAATGTTTTTGAAAATCCATGATGTTTTCAGTCTGTGTGAAAACCTTTGTTGTTTTCAACCTTATGCCTTCCTTCTTTTGTGCACTTGTCTTCTAGCATCAAAAACTATATGTGTTTTCAGTCTTTCACTGTGTCAAAAACTTTGTGTGTTTTTGACCTCAGTCTTAACTGCGCAGGTGCGATCGTTGGTGGGTCCCAGTTCTTCCCATTGCCTGGTGTGGTTAAAGCTCGGACAAAATCAATGGGCTGTCACTTGTTCACATAGAAAAGTTGCATGATGTTTATTTCTTATGAAGTTGTGACCGATTGCCACCTGTCTGCGAGGGTCCCAGTTCTTCGTGATGTTTAGCTAACTGGTGGTTAAGTTTTTCATTCCACGATCTGCTGACTCGCGGTTATCTCCTAGTCTCCTAATTCTGGTGGTTAAGCCCTTAACATCTAGCGACCTAGCTAGCAATTTACTTTGCCTTAGTCATGCAATCTTGTAATGGTGGGCCTAGGTTTTCAAGAGGCTTTTGATCTACGACGGGTGTGTGATCGTAAAGAATATTCTCACCCCCTGTGATCATGCGCCTGCTGTTGATTTTGTTTATTTCAAGCATTTCTTTGGTGGTGGTCCCGATGGCAGAAGGGAGGTGAAGGGGTGCATGTTCTTATTGGTTCTCACATGATCACATGTCAGGAATTTTTAACACGTGACCATGCGACCGGTTGACATTTGTCTTGTGGGGCGTTGGTGGATAGGTGGCGGTCTTATGACCTTGTCGCATGATCGTAAGGGCCATTTTCATGGCTTGCAACCATGTGACAAGGTTCTTCCTTTTCTATGGTCCTGATGGTGGGTGGTGAAGTGGCATCCTCTGGTTGCTAAGGTGGCAAAGTTTTAGTGGCTGTGAGGTGGTGATTCAAATTTTGTTAGTGGGGCTAGTGTTTCCAGTGACATGGGCATTCTTGATTGGCTGGCGGGTGACAAGGTGGCAGTCTTTTGGAGGCTTGTCGCATGTTCACATAGCCCAGTATTTTTCTATGCAATCATGCAACCACTGTTGGCATCATGGTTGCAAAGTTTGGCGGGTCCACAGTGCCAGTGTTGCGGAGTTCAATTTTGATTGGCTGTTGACTTTTTGAGGGGCCCGTGACTACTATGAATTAAATGTGACTGCCCGATTTGCTGAGAAAAGAAAGAGATCTACGGCCGTGTTTTAAACTTTTGGAGGTGACTGTTTGAGTTCAAATTCAAATCTCTGAGATGTTTCCAGCGACCATAAAGGACTGAAATTGATGGCAGAAAGGGCCAGAGTTGGTAAAACTAATTTTCTCCACCGTTCCAGTGTGCTTCAGGGTGTGAGATGATTGCAGAAGAGATGTTTCAACATGGAGAAGTTAATGAAATGTACCAAAAGCAGTCGTAGGGTCACTTCCAATTTGAATTTTGTAGATTTTTGATTGATCTTCGGTGCCTTTTCAGAGTTTCTCATGATTGAAGATCAGATGTTGATTGAGTGCATTTAGGACTTAGTGTTTTCCCTCTGAATTGTATCAGATTTTGATGAACTTGAAATGCCTAATTGATGGAAAACCCTAACCCTAACCATGGTTACCCTTAGCTTGTTGCATCCTAACTTGTGTGGGATTTCAAGGTAACCATGGGGATATATGTTGTTTTTGTTGATTTTCAAAGGGTTCCAGCTTCGAAGTTCTGAAGTGTTCCTAGTCCTAGACCCAAGATTGTAACACTTTTGCATTCGGTATTCTGTTGATGATAGAGAAAAAGTTGCAGGTCTAAGCCGTAATTTGCAAGCTTGACTCCTCTGGATTGATTGTTTACACTTAAGGATTCTTCATACTTAATACAAGTACATGACTCTTATCTCTCCTTTGTGTCAACATAGATTCTGAACTTTCTAGTCCTCTGCATATTGTTTTATGTATATGTATCCATTCTTGAGTTCTAATCCAAGATTAGATGAAATGATTCTTTAGATGGGACATAGATCTATCTTATTGTCTATGTAAGGATATCTCATAATTAGTAAAGGGGATTGTAGGTGTGTTTATGGCTTGGAATCTCAGCTATTGTCTGGTGTGTGTAGCATTCATGTTCTAGGAGATCTTACCCAATGGATGAGGCACTAGCCTAAATGATTATCTCTTTATCAACAAATACTAATTATTGTTGTTATGATCCCAAAAGCATAAGTTAAGAACCATCCTTTTAAGTTCTGAGTATTTGGTTGTATGTGGTTCTACCCATAGTAATGGAGAGTCAATGAGTGTGTGGTTAACACTTAGTACTTTCTTACTATGCTATTAACTATTATTCAAACCTAGTTCTTGGTGTATGAAGTATATTTTATACTAGGTTAGGTGCACCCACCTTGGTTTTGCAGAGCTAAAAGTAGAAAAGGGCATATTAAGTCCCTATAATTGGTCCAGTTTCCTTGTAGAGCTCCCACACTTGGAACTAACCATTCCTAATATCAGTCTCAAGGTACATTGGCAGCCTATTAGAGCATAAGCATCATTTTGGACACCAACACACCATATGAATATCACATGAATTACCAACCAATCCAAAACTTATCTATCTATCAAAGAAATGTATAATATCCTTAGCTTCATTCTGATACAAAAATTAATTAGCCATACATGACCGTCCATTGAATTTCTCTCACTATCTTGATCTTCTCATTCTATGTATTCATCTATCATTATCTCCCTCTTTGACAAAAATGCCAAAGCAGCAACAAAAACATACATCCTGTAGATGTAGATATCATCCTTTTAGTTTAGTAGAATATTTCTCCCTCT
Source organism: Chamaecyparis obtusa (assembly GCA_027943335.1). Lineage (NCBI taxonomy): Eukaryota > Viridiplantae > Streptophyta > Pinopsida > Cupressales > Cupressaceae > Chamaecyparis > Chamaecyparis obtusa. Next base: position 453,151 of record BSBK01000917.1, read on the forward strand.
ATCATCTTGCTTATGACTTATTTTGACTTGTTTTGCTCTTCACAACTCTAGGATGCTACTAAAGTGTGACCTTTCTCTACATCAATATGTTAGATGTTCTTTGCATCATACTTGATGGAGTGCTCCTAGCTTGACTAGGTAGCCTCAGTTAGGGGAAGGACCCCTAATTGACTTCTCAAGTATTCATCAACTTCTTTAGGTAAAGCTTTAGTGAATATATCTTCTATTTGTTCCTTGGTATTCACATATTCCATGTGGACCTCTTTATCTTGTATTAGTTCTCTCAAGTAGTGATACTTGTTGGCAATGTGTTTGGTCTTTGTGTGCATCACTAGGTTTTTAGAGATTTTGATAGCACTTGTGTTGTCACAGAAGATGACAACTAGTTCAATGATTTCTTCTTTCATGCCTACCAACAATTGCTTTATCCATATAAAATTTGAACAATTGACAACTGCAACCACATACTCAGGTTCAGCAATAGATTGGGAAATGCAATTTTGTTTCTTGCTTGTCTAGGAAACTAAGCTCTGTCCAAGAAAGAAAGCTCCATGACTAGTACTTTTTCTATCATCTACATTTCCTACCCAATTAGCATCTATATACACTCTCAGTTCAAATTTTTCATGCTTCTTGTAGTACAATGGATAGTCAACAGTTCCCTTCAAATATCTCATGATTCTTTTAACTGCCATCATGTGAGTTTCCTTAGGATTGGCAGAAAATCTTGCCACAATCCCAATAGCTAATGCAATATCTGGTCTGCTATGTACAACATACTGTAGCTTTCCGATCATAGATCTATATAAAGTTTGGTTAATTTCTGTAGCATCATCATTCTTAGACAACTTTTGTCCAGTAGCTATGGTATTATTTACTGGCCTTGAGTCTTCCATGCCAAAGGTTTTTAGTATCTCATGAACATATTTAGACTGGGTGATGAAGATTCCTTTCTCCATCTGATGTACTTGCAAACCAACAAAAAATTTGATCTCCCCAAACATAGTCATTTCAAATTTAGCTTGCATTTCATTTGAGAATTTCTTACATAAGGCATCTTGTCCACCAAATATAATATCATCTACAAAGATTTTGGCTAACATGATTCCTTTATCTTCTTCATCTTTCATGTATAGATTGCTTGTGTTATTTGTCCTTGAGAATCCAATCTATATTAAGTAGTTGTACAATCTCTCATACCATGCTCTGGGAGCTTGCTTTAATCCATATAGTGCTTTATTCAATTTGCAAACCACATGTCTTTTGTTTGGATCAACAAATCCTTCTGGCTGTTCAATATATACTTCTTCCAGTATACCATTTAAAAATGCAGACTTGACATCCATTTGGTATACCTTGAAACTTTTATAGGCAACATATGTAAGTAGAGTTCTGACTCCTTCCAATCTTGCTACAGGGGCAAATGTTTCCCCATAATCTATTCCTTCTTCTTGTGCGTAGCCTTTGCATACCAGCCTAGCCTTCTTTCTTATGATTTGACCATGTTCATTTAGCTTATTACAAAATACCCACTTTGTCCCAATGACATTCTTATCTTCTGGTCTCGACACCAGAGTCCAAGTATCATTCTTCTCTATCTGGTCAATCTCTTCATTCATTGCTTCTATTCGGTCTTCATTTTATAATGCTTCCTTTGTTGTCTTAGGCTCATATTCACATAGTAAACATGTTGGATCTCTTACCTTGCTTCTTTTCTAAATTTCAATATCTTTATCTCCAATAATCTATTCAAGTTTGTGATGTCTCCTTACATATTGTGCTAGAATAGGTTCTGCTCTTCTTTCATTTGGCTCATCAGGTTCTCTAACAAGATTGTTAGATTTAGCTTATGAATGCTCGACAACCTCTTCCTAATACTCGACAACTTCTTCCTATCACTCAACACATTCTTCTTCTCTCTCATCATTGTTATCCTGATGCTCGACATTGCTTACCTGAGACTCAGCGTCAGGTGCAGGTCTGTCATTTGCCTCTTCTTCCTCTATATACACAAAAGATCTATAATCTTCTGGTACCATGTTACTTTTAGCTTCATTTTTCTCTTTTTTGATCTGTACTCGGTTAAGAGTATAAATAGTTGTACTTACAGCTTCTTTCCAATACTTCTATGAAACATTCTTTTCAATCATTAATGTCCGTGCACAGTCCAAGATAGATTTGTTCCTTCTTTCTGCTATACCATTCTGTGGAGGATTTCTAGGTGCAAACATCTATCTTTTGATCCCTCTATCATTGCAAAACAAATTAAACTCATTTGATGTAAATTATCCATCTTGGTTAGATCTTAGACACTTTAGGTTTTTACCTGTCTCTTTTTCAACCTTGGCCACATACCACTCAAAAATTTGAAAAACATCAAATTTTTCTTTTAAGAACATTACATGCATCATTCTGGTATAATAATCAACAAACGGGATAAAATATCTAGCACCATAATAACTTTGTACACCCATCAGTCCACAAAGATCAGTATGAACCAAATCTAAGATATTCTCAGAAGTAAAGGTTTTGCTCTTGAAACTAGACTTAGTCATCTTACCCAATTGACATTCTTTGCACATTACATTCTCAGGTTTCTTCAATCTAGGTAGACCTCTCACTTTCTTTTTCTTGCTAATTTCTACCAAATTATCAAAGTTAACATGACATAGCCACTTATGCCATAACCAAATATCATCAAGTTGTGCAATCATACATGTTTCTTCAGATAGGTCTAGATAGAACAAATTACCTCTTGTATGTTCTCGACTTCCAATCAGTTCACCTGTGGGATCAAATATTTTGGCCTTCCTATGATGAAATTCCACTCGATAGCTAGTGCTATTAAGATGTGCAACACTCAACAGATTATAATTAAGACCCTCAACCCAATAAGAATTTTCACAAGAGATCTTATCAGTTAGCTTAATCAATCCTTTTCCTCTAATGGGACATGGTGCATCATTTCCAAACTTTACACTTCTACCTTTATAATGGTTTAAGGTATCAAACTTACTCTTATCTCTAGTCATATGATGTGAACAACCACTATCAATAATCCATTTATCATTTTTGTTCACATAAGATATTAATGTAGTTTTCTCATCCTCATCAGATTCATCTTCCATTGCAACATAGACAACTTCAATTTCAAAATCATCACTATCAGTGTTAGTCTCTTCTTTAGCAATGTAGCAGGATTTCTTACCTTTCCCTTTGTATTATTTGTATCTTCAGTAACCTCTATCTTCTATTTTTTCTTTTTTTTTGATGTCTCTTTCTTCATCCTTATTATCCCAGTCAGAACATCTAGCAGCTATATGACCAATTTTATTACATGAAAAATATATAATAGGGAGTTTACCTTTGTATCTTCCTTTTGCCCTTTTCAATCTTCTAACCATAAGAGCTTCTAGATCCTCAAGTTCTTCATTAGATGTGCCACTATCACTATCACTTTCACTTTCACTGATGCATCTTTCGTTATCCGTCTTTGACTTATTCAAAACCATATGAGACTTAAAAGCAGATTCAATACTACCAACAGTGAAGTTATCATAGTTAGAAAGTTCAAAAGCAGTAAGCTTTCTGACCAAACTTTCTAAAGTAAGGACATTAGGAGAGTTACATCTAGATTCCTAGATTGCAAAAATTTTGATTGCATAGATAGGACACAAAGTTCTCAATACTTTTCCTATTACAATTTCATCCTCAATAGTTCCATTTGCTCCTCTAATAGCATTTACAACTTCTTTTACTCTACCACAATATTGTGCAATATTCTCACCTTCTTGCATTCTCATTTCATCAAATTTACCTCTTAGGCTCTTGGATTTTTCTCTCAACACATTCACATCACCACCATAAATTCTTGCAAGGGTGTCCCACATTTGCTTTGCAGTACTGCAGTCTTTGATGTCTTCAAATTCTAGATAACTTAGGGAAAATGTAATCTCTAACATTTCTTGATTGTGCTCTTGTTTAGCTTTCATTTTCTCAGTAGTCAGAGGTGTAGTAGGTGTGACATAGTCATGTTCAATGTAATACTTAGTAGAATCACCAATACCGGCTAGATGCAGCTTCATCAAACTTTACCATGCAGGAAAGTTTTCCTTATTCAGCTTAGGTACCTCCTTCTTATACATCTTGATCATTTGCTTCAAGTACCATCAAAATTGTTCTCTGTAAGCACCAACAGCTCTGATACCAATTGTTAATATGATTTAGAACAATAGAGGGGGGGGTGAATTAGTTGTTCTCAGGTCTAGATGTATAAAACAATGTTTTAAACTCTTCAACAAATCAGATCTAATAACCAACACCTACTCGGTCATTACTAATTACATAACAAAAACATATAACAGTGCAGTCCACTTATCCAAAAGCATCTAACTTGTAAAACATAGAAATTTTCAAACCAAAACATTCACACAAGTATCAACGCTAGGATTTATAGTGGAAACTCAATTTGGGAAAGACCACTTTGTAACATGTTACTATTATGTTCACTCTTCTGAAGTGAGCTCAGTGAAAAGCCAACCCTGTCAAAGGTTACAAACACACTGTCAGGTGTGACCCGGTTAAAGGATTTCAACCACTCTGTTAAAAGTGTGCCTTGTTATAGGACTTACATACACTCCATTAGAATGCAACCTTGTTCAAAGGATTTATACCTATGACTATTAGGTCAACCTCTATTAAAAGGATTTTGACTATTACAATGGTTAGAAAGTAGCAGTAATATTGATCTGAGAAACATACAACTCAATTTGCAAATATCATATCCAATTTTGTACACATATGTTGGCTTACTGACTATGAACCTTTTCCATCTCCATCAATGATTTCCTTGGAACCCTTCAAGCGATCACAAAACTTCTCCTTTAGCCTAATCTGCTTAGACAGTCAATAATAATAATTCCAGCATTCACTTCTTTTCCATTATTCTCAACCTCTTGCTTAGGTTTCCTTAATACTACCTCTATTAGGTCAATACATCTGCTGCCACTTAATCTCCTTTTTAGATCTTAGGGTTAGGTCAAATTCATTGAATCCATCCTACATTATGTTCTTCAGCTTATCTTTGAAATATCTTGAATCTCTTTAAGATTTATAATAAAATGTTTTATAGTGAATCAAATGCTTTCATACAATCAATAAATAAAGTCAACATGTTTTACATAATTCAAGAATTCAATGATGTCGACTGGAAATCTAAATTCTTCAACAAATGCAAAATATTGATGCTCGGTCAATACTGTGTCCAACTTCTCGGTCTTCTCTAGAAAGCTCCGTCACCACATAAACTATTCCCTCGACTAACACCTTCTTCCTTGATAATTAACTGGTGTTTGCTCAACACTATTTTTACTCGGCATTCACTAGTTTGGTCGACACAAACAACACTCGGCTTAAACTAGATTTCTTCACTTATGCTCGGTTAAGCCTAGCAGTTTACTCTTCATTCTTACTAAGATAAACAATTCATTGTCTTATCACTATGCCACATAATCAAGTACTCATTGAAGTATCAAGATAACTCAACCTTTCCTTAGGTGTTGTTGTTACCAACCTTGCCTATCCCCTTAGCAACACTTAAATAGATATAGTACTTTCTTAAATAGCAATAGTCTTACCAATTAAGGTTTGACATCAATGACAATACAACAATTGCTTCAATTATAGTTTCCAACACAAGATTTGGCACAAGGGGAGAAAATGAGGGGTGAAAAGGCATCTGGGGGGGGGGGGGGGAATGAGGGTTTAGAAGGGCCTTAATAAGGGCTAGAGGGGGAAAAAATAGGTCATTTGCACACCGAGAGCTTAGAATTTGAGATTTTTGAGCTCTAATAAGTGAGGATGATATGGCACAAAGAGGGCAACTGACTTATCATTCTAACATCGTGCGACATGTGTAGCATCATGGAGTGCCCAACTGATAGGTAGGCTTGAAAAATTGGCCATTTCATTGAGTTTTTGGTATATCTATTACATGTCGAAGTAGGAAAACAAGCATTCCCATGAGTGCAGGATTGGTGGGAACGTGCCTGCGCTAGTGGGAACATGTTCTTGAAATAAATGCTAGGGCGGGGGGAAAAAGGATAGTTAAAGGATTTCTCATGGGAATGTAGAAATTTGAGGGGTGGGGGGAATTTGTTATGGGAAGGATGGGGTTAGCATGCGCTACGGGAACACATTCCCATGTGGCTGGGAGGGTAGTGGATGAATGTGATCCCACCATGGCGGGATCACAAGGAAAAATAATCTCCATGGGAGCATGGGCAGAGGGAGTTTTGTAGGAACATGGGAAAAAGAAAAATTTGTGAGAATGAGGGAAGAAGAACTTAGGTTTTGGTATAGAGGAATGGCTGATATTTGGCCTTGACTTGGATGTAGTGGTCTGTTAACAGGTAATGAGCTGAGAGTGTCATGCCTTGGTCTTGATGGTAGGAGAGTAGTTCAAGCCAATAGATTTGGCATGGGTGGATGCACTAAGGCTGGGTTACTTGGTGTGGATGCCACGGAGGCAGACATTCATGGCGGTCATGATAGTGCTCTATGAGCGGTGACACTCAAAGATAGGGACCTTTCATCTGCTGACTAGGGAGATGATGGTGACATTGGAGGATGTATATCAGATATTTCACCTATTGATTCAAGGTGCTCTGGTGGTAGCAAGGACCTATACATAGTTGCAGGTAGTGGCCCCACTACTAGGACTAGGTGTAGAGCCTATCCTAGGGCATGGGTAGTTAGCTTTGGTCAAGCATGCAGTAGCAGTGCCAGCGATACAGCGGGTATACTTTTATGTGTGTGGGTTGGTGTTAGGGTACATTTCCCCAGACACGGGTGGGAGGAGTGTGACACTATCACTAATTCCTAGCATTGTGCGTATCATGGATGTAGGGGTCCCAAAGGCCTGGGGGACATTGATGTTAGTAGAGATGTATAGGGAGCTTCATCAGATCATCTATCATAGGATGATGACAATGGGGAGGAGCTTTGGATTCACCTCACTCTTACAGGTTTGGGCTTGGGAGCACATAGCAATGTTGTGGCACCTAGGCCGAGTGGCTAGATAGGTAGAGGAGCAAGCGGTGTACAACTAGGGGGACCTAGTGACCTACTAGGGAGGTGGAGATACACACTTTTGGAGAGAGACATTGGATGGGATCCAAAATGGGGTCACATGGAAATTGTATCTAGGTCACGCATGATGAGAAGAGGATGAAAGGGAGCTACCATACACCCCACTACTGACATTTATTACAGGAAGATGGAACTATATTATGGAGTAGTACAAGCCAGACAAGGTTAGCTAATAGTTTGGGTTTAGGAAGGATGTGTTGGGGCTAGAGTGGTGGTATCAGTGTGCCACCTAAGAGAGGGTGTCAGAGTTTGGGCTAGCTTAGGATAGGACAGGGCTGTTGGATGACTATCAAGCCATGTGACCATTTTAGTGGGACTAGGTTAGTGGGGTAGTAGATCCAAGTACAACACATGCATATAATGAGTGGTTTTGGTCACCGAGACTAGTAGGGAGTGGCACCTATGTATAGGGGTCAGGGGAGGAGAGGAGGGAGGGTGAGGGGGAGGATTGAAGGAAGAGATGGAGATGGTATGGATGTGGATGGGGGGGGGGAGATGGAGGAGGGGGGATAGGTACCTGTAGCACAAGTACTTATAGAGCCATCACCACTGATTGGATTACCACCATTGGCAGGGCCACCCCTATCAGTAGGCATAGGATCATCCAGAGGAGGAGGAGATGATATAGTAGGATGCTTAGCCTCATTGTAGGCCGCATATGATTAGACAAGCCAGATGCTCTAGGATGTGCAAGGTGAGCAGGATGGTTTGAGAAGAGAGAGATAGCTTGGTGGCAGAGAGGGATAGCCTGATAGCATGACTAGCATAGTCCATACAGGAAGGCCTATTGACCATTGAGGAGAGAGATCATCTGTGGAGGGAGAGGGATGCACTGGTGGCGGAGAGGGACATGCTGAGAGTAGAGAGAGATGGTCTGTGGTCATAGTGGGATTGGCTACAGGGGGAGAGGGACACTACAACCCAGTGATCTCAGGAGTGGTCAGGGGAGGTATCTTGCCTCCAGAGAGCTCATAAGGATGAGTGAGTAGATCAATTGGTATAGGGGGATGTATCATGCAATAGTGCCCCTAGAGTGACATCAGCATTACAGGCACCCCAGCCGCTCAGTGCCCATAGGATTAGGGGCTAGTGGGAGTTTAGGTGCAGGGGGCAGTATGCCCATGGGTGATTCACCTCACATGTCAAGTTGGGAGAGCTGTTAGTCAAGGCACACACAGAGCCACCAGTGATCAGTTGGTGGTTTCGTGTAGATGGTAGGGGTAGTGGCATCATGAGCAGTGATGGAGGTAGACTCTAGGTTGGGATATGGAGCCATACAGGTACAGGGTATAGGTACATAGGGCTTGATGATCAGATAGGAAATGTTACAGTATTTGACACAGGTGGACCCCCTGTATGGAGATTTTGATATGTAGGCTCCCAAAAGAGAGACAAATAGGCAGTGATATGCTACGATTTTGATCATGCATTATGGTTTATTTATTGATGGAGGGCATAGTCCCAATGTATATTTATATCTATACTTTTTAGATGGACATGGACTCAAATAGACATTTATTCTTTCATGTTGTGGGTTAGGACATGTACTATTCTTTGTCATGATTTATATATATATATGATGAGCTAGGCGGGATATGATGTGTAATGTATGAATGTATGGATGCATATGATGCTTTGACATAGATGATGTAGGATATGATGTGACTTTCTATATGATATGAGACTGACATGTGATGTAGGATGCGAGGTGCTTGATATGATATGTGTTTATATGAGATGCATGTTCTGATGAGTTGTGGATGCAGGATGTGATGTGACTTTCTATATGCTGTGAGATTGACACGTCTGTGATGTAGGATGTGAGGTGCTTATGTGATATGAAATATGATGTGTTTATATGTGATGCGCATTCTGATGATTTGTGGATGCAGGATATGATGTAATGCTTTATGGATGATTTATGTATGCTATGATGTAATGTGTTTTAACAATGCAAGATGAAAAAATGACTTTAATAATGCAAGATAACCAATAATGAACTAAAATGAACTAAATGAAAGATAATGAATGAACCTAAAATGAACTTGTAACAATGCAAGATGACACATGATAAACTAGAATGAACTAATATGAAAGATAATGAATGAACCTAAAATGAACTTGTAACAATGCAAGATGACACATGATAAACTAGAATGAACTAATATGAAAGATAATGAATGAACCTAAAATGAACTTGTAACAATGCAAGATGACAAAATGAACCTATGAATTAAATGAAAGACAATGGATGCAACTAAAATGAACCCTAACAATGCAAGATTAAAATGAACCTAAGATAATGAATCTAATGATGTAAGATGAAACTAAAAATGAATTAACTATGCAAGATTAAAATGAACCTAAGTGGATAATGAATGCAAGACTAAAATGAATTAACTATGCAAGATAAAAATGAACCTAAACAGATAATGAATGCAGGACTAAGAAGAATTAACTATGCAAGATAAAAATGAACCTAAACGGATAATGAATGATGATGAAAGATGAAACTAAAATGAACCCTAACTATGCAAGATAACAATGTACCTAAATAGATAATGAATGCAGGACTAAAATGTACCTAGGATGAAGCAATGTATGCAATGAAATATAGTGAGATGAGGCAATGCAACCTAGGATAGTGGTGCGAGATGAAATGCATGCGAGAAGGTAGAGAAGAACATACGAATGCGGATGGAAGATTTGAAAGCAAGATGTAAGAATGAGGTGGTGCAACATATCACTATTTGACTTAAGCCTCACTGAAGGGCGAGGAGGTTGGTGTGGAGGGGATGAAAAATAAGGGGGTATTTGCACAATCAAAATCCATGGGTTAGGAATGTGAATTGAGGGGGGATGGCGGGGGTAGATTTGCATCATGACAAGGCATTGATGGGTGAAAAAGAAGGATGCGATTGGTGATTCTCATGGGGGATTTTTGAGGATAATTTCTAAGATGGGAAAATTGATGGGGGAGGATATTTATCGAAGCTTGAGCACGGGGTATTCCGGAGTGGAATACCACCATGTAGTTTGAACACTTAGTTTGATATAGCAATAGAAGGGACTAACCAAAGTTACAAGGAACTTGAGGTCATGTCACTAGTGTTGCATAGGACTGATGCAAAAAATACACGCAAGGGTTGCCCCTGCATCACACATGCACCTAGAGGGAAACATGGTGGAAACGATGTTGAGGAACCCACAAAAAAACAACAATTCCCAAGTGCACCAAGTAATCCAAAAGATCACATGTGAACCATGCAAGGGTCATGTCCGACTGAGTCATAGGCAGAAACAAAAGAGTGCAAAAGACCTTGCCTTAGAAGACGTCACTCGTCCCAACGCACCATGATATAAAGGATCATGGTGACTTTGAGGAGGGAAACCAACTGAGACTATAAAACCAACTAATAAACTCAAGAAAACATCATGAAACCAAAGTAATAAGACCAAAAGACATCCTTTTTCAAAAGAGATTGACCAACTGTGGATGTTGGGACTAGGTCAGATAGGATGAAAGATGCATCCTACAAGGACCTGATTGGTGGGTTTGATTGCAAGCTGAATTGGTGATGGGAAAATGGTGAACTTTGGAGAATCATAGTGACAAAAGATACTTGCTAGGAAAATTTTCCAATATTGAGGTCATGCCAGACCATGTGTTTTGTGATCAAAAGGTACTGCTGGGGACACAGGGCGATATGTACAAACTGATGACACTATATATAATGGATATTTACAAAAGCTCAGGAAAGTCAGGATAGGTAAAACAATCGACAAATATACAAAGCTCAATGTTACAGGGATGGATCATGCTTTGAGTATATACAAGAAGCTTAGGATGTGAGATAGTGGTTCTCTTCTACTGTCATAATAGGGATGACACCTTGGGAAGAAGGGGTGGGTGAAACAAGATGGTAAGTGATGGCGAGTGGGTTTTGGAGGTATTGGAGTTTGATAGATAATGATATGGTCCACTATGTATGGTGTTTGTTTCTAGGTTTTCACCAACATACTTGCCCAAGGTGCCTGATTGCTAGGTTTTCACCATTGGACAATTATTTCTCTTTACTTTTTCCATTGATTTTTTATTTTTTTTTTTGTGTTTTTCTCTTTTTATGGATTTTTTCAGGATCATATACATGGTTCAAGCATAGAGTCACTTCAGATGTATGATATTGATGGAATCATTGAGGGGTTCCTCTTTTGGTGTGAATAACTGATAAGCTCTGAAGCCAAAATAAGTTGTTACCACATAGGGACCTAACTAGGTGGGCTCAAACTTCCCTTTCTTCTCATGATGAGCCTATAATTTTTGGTTTTCTTTTAGGACCATGTCCCCTAGAAAATTTTAGGGGTGCACCTTTTTATTGAAGCTCCGCTTGAGGTGATTTTGGTACACGATGAGGTGATCATAGGTCTATTGCCGCTTTTCATCCAGTAGATCCAGCTGAGTAAGGCGTGCCACACGGTAGTCTTCATTTGTGATGTAATTCTTCATGGACACACGTAGTGAAGGGATTTCAACCTCTATTGGTAGAACAACTTTAGAACCATATACCAGGGAGTATGGGTGGTGCCTGTAGGGGTATGAAATGAGGTGCAATAGACCCATAGGGTGGGATTGATTTGTAGATGCTAGTTGCAGCTAGAATCATTGCTAACTTTTTGTAAGATTTTTAGGATAGTTGTATTAGTTGCCTCAGCTTGACCATTTCCTTGTGGGAAATAGGGGCTAGAAAAATGTTGGTGCATGTGGAATTGGTCACATAATCCTTTGACATGTTGGTTTTCAAACGAAGAGCCATGATCTGTGAAGATGGTGGAGGGGATGCCAAAATGGAAAATGATATGGTAGAGGATGAATTTGGATATCTGGACCCCTGTGGTTAGGTTCAGTGGTATGGCCTCAACCCACTTTGTGAAATACTCAGTGACTGTTATGATGTACTTATGCTCATCAATAGAATGGGGGGTGATCATGCTGACAAGGTTGAAACCCCAACACAAAAAGGGCCACGAGGTGCGATGGGCTGTAGATTTTATGCCAGTGCATGGATCAAATTAGCATGTTGTTGAAATTGTAGGCACTTCTTTACAAACTCATAGGTGTCATGCTCATTTGTCAGCTAGTAATACCCAACTCTAAGAAACTACTAGGTGAGGACTATGCCACTTGTGTGGGCACCGCAAATTCCAGTGTGAACATCTTGTAAAGCTAAAGCGGCCTCATTTGAGTCTAGACATCGGGAGAGGACATTATGATACCCATGACGATATAGGGTGTTGGCTACAAGAGTGTAGCGGGAAGCCCTGTGAATGAGGTTTTGGCATTGGGTGTTGGTGAGGTGAGGAGAGGAGATATGATACCATTCTTTGGATAAGCATGGATATTGTGGTACCATGGGGACTAGGGACCAACTAGTATGCATACCATGTTAAAGTCAACATTCTTGTAAGCGGGCATGTGTAGCTGCTCAACTAGAAAATCATATTGTGTAGCGTCACGTGGGATTTCCAATAGGGACCCGATTGTTGGCATAGCGTCTGTTGCCTTGTTTTGGAGTCTTGGGACTTGTGTGAACTATATGCTGACAAGATGTTCTTTGTAAGGTAATAGCTTGTCATCCTTTTTCTAAAATTCATTAAGGACCTACTTGGTGATTAGTTGAGAGTCCCTGAAGACTTGTATTTCTATGATATTCTAGTGGATAGTTGTCCTAAGACCTACGATGGGGTCCTCATACTCTGAAATGTTGTTAGTACATTGGAATCCCAATTTGAAAGACTTGGGGATTTAGTCACCTTGAGGGGTCACAAAAAGTATCCCTGCCTCTGATCCATGGGTTGTTTATGATTTGTCAAAGTATAGCTTCCACTTCAGTTGTTCTTCAACCATGCAGAGATGCTTATCTGGGAATTCCATGACTAGGGGGTATGTGTCGACTAGGGGTGCTTCGAAAAGCTGATCGGCAATAACTTGTCCATTGATGGCCTTTCAATCAATGTACTGGATGTTGAATTCACTGAGTAGCATGACCCACTTTTCCATCTGTCCTATGAGCATGGTTCTTGAGAGGAGGTACTTGAGAGGGTTGACTTTTGAAATTAGCTTTTAGTGTGGCTAAGCATATAATGATGAATCTTCTGAGTGGAAAAGACAACAGCTAAGCATGCTTTTTCCATGGGGGAGTAGTTTAGCTCATAGCCGACCAGTGTACGACTGATGTAGTAGATAGCCCTCTCCTTTCCATTATCATCAAGTTGTGCTAGGAGTGCCCCTAGTATTGTCATAGTTCCTAATATGTACAAGATGAGGGGCTGCCTGGCGTTGGTGGAACAAGGATAGGTGATTTTTCCAGGTATTCTTTGAGGTTCTCAAAACTACGCTGATAGATGGGATCCCACTTAAAGCTTGTGTCCTTTCCCAAAAGATGCATGAAGGGCTGGCACTTGTTTGCTAGTTGGGAAATGAATCTTTGGACTGATTGCAACTTTCCTTGTAGGCTTCTTAGCTATCTGAGTGTTCTAGGAGGAGGCATCTGTATAATGGCCTTTACCTTCTTTTGGTTGATCTCTATGCCTCACCTAGATACAATGAACCCTAGAAGTTTTCTAGATGTACGTGACACCAAAGACACATTTCTTTGGATTCATCTTTAGTCCATATTGATGTAGATGATTGAACACACTCTCAAGGACATCCAGGTGTTTGTATCATGTTTTGGATTTTGTAAGGATGTCATCTACATAGTCCTCAAGGATCTTATGGATCATATCATAAAAATATTGCGGTCTTCACTCGATGGTATGTAGCTCCCACATTCTTGAGCCCAAATGGCATCATGTTGTAACAGAATGTGCCCCATGGTGTAGTGAATGTTGTCTTGTGTTGGTCTGCCTTAGTTATCTTGATCTGATTGTATCCTGAGAAGTTTTCCATCAATGACAGCATCTCATGTCCTTTTGTAAGGTCGATGATCATATCAATGTTGGGTAGTAGGAAATCATCCTTGGGATAAGGTTTTTTCAAATCCCTAAAGTCTATGCAAATTTTGATATCACCTGAAGGCTTGACAATTGGTACCATGTTGGAGATCCAGTCTAAATAATCGATGGCTCTGATTATCTTGGCTTGGAGAAGTTTCTCAAGCTTTTCTTTTATTAAAAATGCCACTTTTGGGTGCATTTTTCTCAGCTTTTGTTTGATGAGTTTGGCATTTGGATCTACTACTAGATGATGAGCAATGAGATTTGGGATGAGTTCGGGCATGTGAGCATATGACCACACAAAATTAATGATCGAATCTCAGAGGAGATTTATGAGGACCGACTCTTCTTTTTCTGCTAGAGATGTTGCAATATAGGTGATTCTTGGGTTTTCTTCTATGCCCAAGTTGACTGGTTTGGTTTCCTCAATGCATATGGATGACTATCCTAGTTGATAATCCTAGATGGGTGGAAGAGGCAAGTCTCCATCCTCTAGTGCCTCAGAGAGGTTTTCACTACAGGATATGCCCTTTATTTTTACTATTTTTGAATCAGGATGTGCCCCAGAGGGGTTTTCACATGAGGATCCTTTATTTTCTTATTTTTTGGTAGCTGGAGACTTCTTCTTGCCCAAAATATCCTTGTGGGTTGAGCTGGTAGACTTTTGTTGAATCTTGCCCCCACTCTAACTCTTGATCTGTGATGCCCATGAATTGTAGGAGCACGACCTCATTTCAGAACTCATCGATGTGTACCATGCTTGGTTGGTCCCAATCTATGTGGTTAGGGTGAATGAGGGGGAGGTCAATGAGGTTGATGGTGAGTTGCTGAAGGACATAATTTCCCAAAAAGGTTTCATCATCAAAGATATCATCATAAGATCATTTATCTTCTTCTTTTGGGATGTCTTCAGCTTCCACAATTTCATTTTGGACATTAAAAAGGGTCACGTTGGGAAAATTAGTGCCCCCAGTCACAACATCGGGCCCTTGTATGTGTAGGCAAGGGGTATTAAAGATGAGGCCTTGACTTTGTGGATTTTTGGATGCTTCCATGGGATTTTTCATTCCTACCTCATTGGGTCCTAGACCACCTCCTTGATAATCTCATTGCTCAGTAGCCCATTTGTACGGTATGGGATATTTGTTTTTGAAGTATCTGAGGAACTCAGTATCAAGAGGTGGGGGATCCTTGTACAACCATTGATTGATATCAGTTGCTAACTCTTGGCCATTCAAAATTCCATTGGAGACGAAAGCAGATGAGCCCATAGTCTTGATCTTGGGGCCTTCCTGAGCGACCTTGGTTTGATGACATGGTCATCCCTGAGTGTGTGGGTCTCAGGGGAGAGCCCCTACTACAAAGGCATCAGTAAGGTTGTACTCACCACAACCATTATTGTTGATCTTGATGGTAGAGAGAGTGGATGCTAGGATTGTTTCTGGATCGCAGTGGCATCAGGAAGAGCTAGCGATAGATGTTTCGATGTCAATTCTAGGACAATGAATGGAATGGGGGAATGAAGTTTCAATTGCATGGCAGTATGAAAAAGGTTTGGGGTTTGTGTGGATGGTGATTTCAATGCTTGATATAGGAATTTGATGCACTGACGATAGGTGGATGGGACAACCTGGATGGAATGGATCCACAGGCGACCGAGGAGGATGTTGTAAGGGAGGTCAAGATCAACAATGTGGCATATGGTATCTTGGACTACGGGGCCAATCTTGATAGGCAACAAAATAGTACCTTCAAAGGTACACTCTAGGTTGTCGTAAGCTTTGATATTGGTGATTACATCATGAGAGATATCTACTTTTGTGAGACCAACCTGCTGGATGAATTTTAATGTACAAAGGTTTAGGGCCGAACCATTATCTATCATGACACTTTTTACAATGAAGTCATTAATCATGATGATGTTGTGGAGTGGGAGATTGTGATCTGGTTCAATGGATGGCAAGTCAGAAGGTTGGAAGGAGAGGGTGGAGGATGTGGATAGGTTCCCTACAAGGTTCTTGAATTGAACAGTGTTGATGTCTATAGGGACATGGGTTTCTTGGAGAGTGTTATTGAGGACTTCCTGGTGAAGGGGTGATGTGTGGAGAAGGTCAAGGATGGAGATTTTTGTGGGCATGTTCCCAAGCTATTCCAGGAGGTTGTACTATGCACTAGGGATGGTTGTAGTACTAGCACCGATAATAAATATCCAACTTTTGTAGGTAGTAACAACACATTGACTGTCAGCACCTTTGACATGGATTACATTCACATTTGGTTTGACCTGGGAGATACAACCAAAACATTTATCATAATTGATGTAGGTAGTGGTATAGTCTTTCCCATCACCATGGTCACCTTGTTTTCCCTTTCCCTGGTTCATGGCTGGGGGAGGGTTAGCATTGGTCTAGTTTTTTCCTGTATTGTGTTGAGGAAACACATTTTGATAGATTTGTAGGTTGGCATTGGGTGATGTCTAGGATGGGGCATTAACTGTGATCTCCTTCTAGTCAATGAGGTCTTGGACATAGTGCTTGAGTTTCATGCACTTAATGGTGGTGTGTCCCATAACACGGTGATAGTCACAATACTCATTGTCCTTATACTAGGCTGGTTTGGGTGTTGACTCATCAAAGGGTTGGGTTTGTGGATACACAATCAAGTTACCATTGGCCATGTGACAAAAAATGACATCTAAGGGTTCTCCAAAGGGAGTACATGTGTGCTTCTGATTATTTTGAACACGAGGCTTGTTTTGTCCTTGGGTGATAGATATGGCATTGGCCTGATTAACGGGTGGTTGACAAGGTGGTTGCTGATAGGTGGGTGCTTATTGTTGGTACATAGGTGCTTGTTTTTGGTATGTTAGGGGAGGTGGATTGGGACCGACTACAACAACTTGGACATGCTTGGTGTTGGTGGCTCTGTTAGTGACCACATTCTTATTTTTGTTCTAGTAGCAGGACCGATCATTATTAGGTCTTTTTTGGGAGCTCTCCTTGTAATGTTTGATGGCACCATCATCCAAGAGGCCTTGTTCAATGTCCATTCCTTTCTATTTTATGTCCTGATAAGTCTGTATGCAATTCATTCACATGTAGTGGGATAACTTCAAATGTAAATTATCGATGAATATCTTCGTAAGGTGCTTTTCTAGCAGTTGACATGGAAACCTTGAGGTGAGTGTTTTCCATCTTTGTAGATAGTCAGCCAGAGTTTCACCTCCCTTTTTCTTGGTATTGCATAAGTCTAACAAGGAGATCTCACTTTCAATGTTGTGTGCGTAATGGGTCACAAATTTCCCTGAGAGTTCTACAAATGTAGAAATGGATCCATAAGGAATTTTGTTGAACCACTTGAGGGAGGTCCCTCTCAAGCTCTTGAGGAAAAGGCGCATGAGGTAAATGTTGTTGTATGTCACTTCCTGGCATCCCATGTAGAACTCTTTGAGATGGGTGATTGGATCCCCCTTTCTTCGATATTTATCTGACTTAGGTGTTTCAAATTTATTTGGAAAGGGGAGTGTTGTGATTGATCTGTCGAAAGGGTATGGAAAGACTTCTTCAAATTTAAATGTTTTGCCCCCGGTGCCATCTTGGAGCTCTTTGAGGGCAGTCTTCATTTCTTCCCATTCTGAACTAATAGGTGTTGGAGTACGTGGGTACTCCCATTGGGAATGGATCCAATGGTACGGGTGAATATAGAAGGATATGTAGGGGATATTGTGAAGTTGGATATGGGGATTGTCTGGCCGGGTAGTTTGCTTCAAATGGATTTTGGATGGCCTGTTTGAAAATGTACTATTGGTGTAAGGTTGAGGCTTGTTGTTGCAAGGGGTATGGTGTGGCTTGTTGTGCCTGATAGTATTTTTGTTGTGGAGGAGGTTGGTAGAAGGGTTGCTACTAGGACTAGCCTTGTTGAGTTTGGCCAATATACGAAGGGTGCATACCTGCATTACTGAATGGTGGAACTAATCCTTGGGTATGTACTATGGGAGGTTGAATGAGGGAGCCAGTGGGATGGGTAGAGCTGAGTTGTTGTGATTATGGAGGAGGAGCATGTGGAGAAGCTGGTGGCATAGATAGATAGTTGGTGAATATAGGAAAAGATGCAGTGAAAGGTGGTGGCGGTGGTTATTGCACTAATGGGGTGAATGTTTTCTACTGATGAGCTATTTGGTAAAGGTGACCTTGTGTGGGGATGCCCATGGCTACAGTTGTGCTTGGTTGAGGCTCTAAGTGGTACCAAGTCCTGCCAAGGGCTGTGATGTGGGCGTTGTTGTGAATGTGGGAGTGAAAGCAGGAGTTTGCGAGGCAAGTGGAGGATTCTGGGATGTCATGGGTGGCATTTCTATTATGAAGGTGACTTGTTGGGCCTACATGCCAGCAATGAAAGTTGGAGGGGGAACTTGCATGGAGTGAGACTGCATAATGGACTGGGTAGATGTGAATGGGTTTTCTTGCGTTGCTCCTGTTGGGAGGGATGACGATGTAGGATCTTGACTCGTAATAGGTGTAGGTATTGTTTGCATGGTGGTTTGTGTGGGGGGTGGTGGTGCTTGTGTGAATTCTTGTGATTTTTTGGCTACTTGTGAGGAAGTAGGAGGGGGTGGTGGGCCCATAATAGAGAAAGGAGCACCTTGGGTCATATTCTGGTTTGTGGGCATTGCTGCACTAGGTTGCAGGAGATGCAAGATGGGTGAAGCTATGTGAGATACTTGCATGGTTGGATCATGGATTTGTTGGATGATAAAGGGATTGATGTTGGTGGAGATACAGATAGGTCTCACGTATTCAAAAGGGTGTAGGTGAGGGGGAATGGGAGTACCCTTCTGTGCGTAGTTCACCAAGATGGTGAGACGGTTCTATGCAATGATCGCACTTACCATATGTGTGTGTCCTAGAAGACACATGAAAGCTTCCATGGAGTTGGTGGTGGGTGTCTCAGTGGGATCTTTCCACACATTCTGAACTGTCAGTGGTTGGGGATCATACATTACCATCATGCCAGTGGGGTTATTCGGGTCTGTTGAACTAGAGGCTTGGTTGGAATCCATTCCTTTGTACTTCTTTGATCGTGTCTCAACATGCATGAAAATGCAAAGTCCTAAGATGGGGAGGATGCAGATGTATCAAAAGGGATGCTTGGGATGAGGATTTTGGATCTAGATGAGGTTGGTGATAGCCTAGATGTGGGAGATGAGAGATTCTAATGATGGGTTTCTTTAAGGGATCTTGATGAGCTACCTTTCTTGATGTGAGATCAAAATATGTGGTATTGTCATCTTCAGATAGACTTGTGATCTTCAGATGATGAGATCCTTACTAGTGTGAACTAATCTTTGGATCAAGATGATGAGGTTTGGAAGAGCAAGTACTAGCTTATACCCTAGACAAGGCTTAGTCAAATGGGTGTGGCTAAGATTTTGATTATAAGGATGAGGTTTTGGCAACTCAAGGTGAGTCCTTGGATGTGATGTGGATCTAGGATAATGATTTGGGACTTGGATAGGGAGTGATACTAAATGATACTTCCTAGGAGGATGATGCAAATGTTCCTATGGGACTATCTAAGATGCAAGGATGTTGAGACAACTTCGCAGTTTTGGAGAAAGGTGGAGATTGTGCCTACTAGTCTTCACTCTATAGTTTGACAAACCGACGGTTAACTCAGATTCAAAAGGAAAATTGCTTAACCCTTGTGTTGTATTCCACGTTGTCTAATTTGGCTTGGTATTTCTCTTCTTCTTTGGTTGCAGTGACAATGGGTTGGTGATCTTTGAGCTTTCTTCGGCAACCTTCTTTTCTCAATACACACATGGGATAGGGAGCTTAGCTTTCTTGTGCTTTATAGGTTCAGTCATAGGTCCAAAAATACTTCTGCTCTTTGGATATTGGATAGATCAAGCTAGGAAGTGACTATGGTAAGTATACCTTGGCTTGGTTTTACTTTCGGGATAGTTGACAAACAGTCCCACAAGAGACACAACAATCTTGTGGGAGAATAGGAAGATGATCTCTTTGGCAAAGAACTTTGAAACCTCAATTTGTGTATGTTCAAAAAAAAAATTTCACTAGGTCTGATAACTTTGAGAACATGCACAAGCAATTTCTACCTACAAGACAGGCTAGTATCACAACCTTTTCCCACAACTTGGTATCCCAAAAGAGGAATACACATGATGAGTAATCCTCAAGGGACCTGGGAAACTACTTGGGTCAGTCCTTGCACAAAGATTATGATACCTTCAGGAGTAGATCAAGTGGGCCTCTGATTAATGTCTTTTAGTAAGATCTGTGGCATCCCCCCAATTAGTTTGTATGCGTGTGACTCACTTAAGAGCCTAGTTGACCATGTCAAAATTGTAGGGATATTCACCTACCTTAGGCTACCATCAACATGCCTCACTTGAGCTTGAAGGGATAAGGTGAGAGTTTTCTCAACACCTTGTTTATATACCGATCGGGGAATTACCGGTTTGAGGTCTTTCTTTAAAAAGGAAGCACTTCTCTCTAGACAGGCCTTGCTAGAAGCAAAACCAAATGAACTTGATCTTTCTCTTCAACCAAGTTCTGCGAAGGCAAGGGGAGAGGATACAGATACAAGCTAATTTCTCTTGCTTCACTTACTTTAACAAGGTTTTGCAAGAATTTAAAGAGCTCTTAAGGAAGTGTTGAAAAACACTCCTTCAAACATGCCAAGAATTGTTCATTCCAAATTGAACGTAGTTTAGACTAAGTGTTTTCTATTCTAGAACATCAAACACTCATTTTTAACATGCAAGGTTCTTTTTGAAAGGTAAATGACAATGCTTGAAAGTAAAGTTTGATCTTTGCAAAAATAGTAAGTGTTACTTCCCTTTAGTCATTCGAGATTTGTTTGATCAGTTTTAAACACCAAAATGAAGTGTTCATCGCATTGGTTCTTTATCCCTTAGGCATTCAAGATTGATTTTTGTTGATTTTAAGCACCAAATGTAATGTGTGATGTTTGCCTTGTTTAATTTTATCCTTTGTTTATTTTATGCCCAAATCAAAATGATGAAATGTTGTGTAGGCATACAATGTTCTTTTTAATGCACCAAAGAAAAGTGAGTTAATTCTATTTATTAAAAAAATTAACTAGCATTCCCGCAAACACCTGCAATCTTGCAAACAGAAAATGGCATTCCTGCGGGCCATACCAGTGATCCTATGGAATTGTCAAAAATAAATAAAAACTGACAGAACACACTAAATGCCAAATTAACAGTGATACCTATGGACACGTTCCCACAAAGTCAATAGGAAATCCCGCATTGCAGGAATGACAACACAAATTTCAAGATTTTAGTTATTGCCTTATGGCTTACAAAAGTCAACAAGCAATCCCGCTTGGTTAAACAGTGTTCCCACGTTACGGGAATGTGATCTCACAAAATGGGTACAAAGAGTTTATTGGTGAAGTTCGGGACCAAGAGAAAGAAAAAGATAGGAAATAGAAGTTTTTTTGCGAGAATGCATACCCATAGATCGTATAGGCATTCCCACAGACCATACCCGCATTCCTGCAAAACTGTGAGTTTTTTTTTATATTTTTCACTGTGTAAAATCCGAAGGCGGTAATGATGGCGCAAATGTGTTTTCTTTGGCCCTAAACTTGCAAAACACCCAAAACACCTTGCAAAGCACTTAAACAACAAAAAAAAATAGTTTTTGGTTAGTTTTGCAACATGAAATAGATGAAGAAAATGATATTAGAAGTGGGTCCCACCAGGCGTGCCAAAAAGTATTACCTAAAATGTAGTATCTAAGAGTACTAAACTAAGCTAGCATTCAACAAAACAAAATAGACAAACACTTATGCTAAGACCATAAAGAAGAACATAAACAAATGAACAAGGTTTGCAAAACGCTCACAAACCCAAGTGTGAAACCTTCTTTGTTGTGTAGATTTGGTCCCAAATATTGGATGTGTGCTCAAGCTTCAATGGATGAGTGGGAAATTTGGCATTATAAGGTTGTTTTTGATGTTTTTGGCTCTCAAATGGGCATGATTACAATACTTTTAATGGTGGATGAAAATAAGGGAAAAGAGGGTTCAATTTATAGGCAAAGGGAAGGGCAAATGGATGGTCAAGATGCAAACCTGAGGAAGGGCCAAGATGTATTTGAGAGAGAGCACATGGATTGTGCTTTCTCAAATTTTTGGAGAATGTGAGAGGGGGCAAAAGTGTAAGAGAAGGATGGAGTGTGTAAGAGGCATGTAAGAGCATTTAAAGTTGACATGAGGTGAGGGAATTGGTGGATGTAAGGATGTGACATGAGGGTTGACTTGGTTGGGCTTAGGATTTCTTAATCCATGGATTATGATTGTGCAAATGTTTAGGATGTGATTAGGCTTGGATTAGGAGGCAAGTGAGAAATGTAGGAGGATGTGATGGGAGGAGAGAGAATGAGCTGAGGGTTAGATTAGTTAATCATGGGTCATTAGCTAATTATGGGTGATTAGTATGTGTGAAGGGGTTGGGAGTTGAATTAAATATTTATTTAATTCAATGTGAGAGGAAAATGAGGTCTCATGAATTATTTTAATTAGATAAGTGTATCCATTTAAATTAATAGAAGAATATGGGTTAATTAATTATCAGACTATAGGTTTGTCATATAGATAATTAATTGGACTATAGTTAATTAATTAAATTAATTAACTAGGAGATGACATAAATTAATCAAATAATAATATTTAATTAATTAGATGGCCTAGGAGAAAACTAAATAAGATTACTTAAATAATGTAATCAAATTTAGCTGTCTACAATCTTAAACCTATCCATAGCTTTCTAACTTAATTTTAATCCTAAACCTAACGTTAACCCTCATTTAATCCTAACCAAACCCTAAGCTTAATCTAAACTAAAACTTGAGCTTACTCCTAACCAAACCCTAACTCTAACTTTGATTTTAACTTCAAAATCCCAACCCTAACACTGATCTCCACCTTGACACTAACCCTATCCCTAATTAGCTAATAACCCTAAACATAATAGAGAATATACATCATTGATACACTATACAATGAAGGATCCCTCCAGATTTGTAAGGAGGAACTCCACTGTTGATTTATGTTTACCATGTCTTACTATTAATCATTATCACTCTTTTTTGATATGTATTCTTCACTATATTAGTTAAGTTATATCTTATTATTGATTTATTTTTACTATGTCATCCTATAAATTGTTATCACTCTTTTTTCATATGTACTCTCCAATATATTAGTTAAGCTACATCTTATTATTGATTTATGTTTACTATGCCATATTATAAATTATTATCACCCTTTTCTGATAAGTACTCTCTAATATATTAGTTAAGCTACATCTTATTATTGATTTATGTTTACTATGCCATATTATAAATTATTATCACTCTTTTCTAATAAGTACTCTCTAATATATTAATTAAGCTATATCTTATTATTGATTTAAGTTTACTATGTCATACTATAAATTATTATCACTCTTTTTTAATATATACTCTTCAATATATTAATTTAAAAACATGTCCCTTACATAGGCATAGTAGTCTCCGGTTACTTTAAATTCTTAGGTTCATGCGCATATTGTCTGAATCCATTTAAACCCACGGGACAACAAAGAGAAAACAAGTCCCAAGTCCATATACAAACATATATAATGGAGGGCGTTCTCAACATGGAGACAAGTTAACGAATTTCTCTATGTAATGGAGGGCGTTCTCAATGTGGAAACAAATTGGCTTATTTCCCCGATGCACAATATGTTAATGGAGAACTTAATTGTGATTGACTGTATTAATCTTATCTGAATGTGGCTGTAAATGCTTCATTTAGCTAGATTGTTTGATTTAGTTGGCTATAGATGCTTCATACCACTTTCTCAGCTATTTTAGTGATCAGAGTACCTTTTTTTTTTTTGATCGATGAAGGGCCGAAGCTGAGATTTTTATATATATAAATATAAACATAAATTAACAAAGTATCTATCATCAGTTCAAGCCCACTATTGCAGGGCCTAATGTTCAAAATGAAATCATTACCACTTTCAACAACAATAATTAGCTGATACCAATATTTACTTCTAAAACCATCAATTTTGGTACTTCCTATCGCAAAAACCATCTGCACAACGGTCATATCTTGGCGCCTGCAGGGAATCGATGGCCCATATTCAAATTGAGACCAGCTTTAAGTCCCGATCGTAGACCCTCTTATCTTTCCTGGGCTTCGCGACTTAACCTTTATCTTTAGTCACGCAACTATGATCACAAACCCACTCAGAAGTCTTCGGCCACATCACCAGTCAGCAGCCAACTAGAATTGAGCAACTTAGCAACACTAGCACCGTGGACCCGCCTTAACTCCGTAATGGCGACATTCAACTATTGTCACATGATCGCATAGCCAGGAAATGGGCTATGCGAACATGTGACACACCTCCACATCACCCTTCTACCTTGCCACATAACTGCCACCACTAACACATAGGATTTGTTGCATGATCACATAGTATGAAACTAGCTCATGCGAATATGCGACAAACCGTTAGCACTTGCCACCATCAACCTCCAATGAGGAACCACCATGTCAGTGAGACCAAACAACTAGCGCCACATCAAACATGTTACAACCTCAACTCTACTGACAACTTTCCACATCACCACTCCCCGACCAATGAAAATCCCGCACACCAGCCTCTCCATAGCACATTGGACCCACTAAAAACAAGCCCCTTTAATCGGTCGATCGGCGTATGATCTCAAGGGGTGAGAATATTCCTTAAGATCATATGCTAGCCATAGATCTTGATACATGCTGGCCAACCCACAAACCCCCCTGACAACAACCCCATCAAGAACTTCCATGTCGCCGCCACATCGACCAATCAAAAAATGCCACATCACCACCTACCACCAGGCTTAGGAACAAGTGTCAACCAATCGCATGATCGCATGTCAAAAAACTCTGACATGCGATCATGCGACAGCCAACCACAGGATGCCACATAACCGCTAGTGGGACCACTGCCCTCCCCGCCAACGAGCCCAGCACAAGAAGTAACCGGTCGCATGGTTGCATGTTAGAAATTTTTGACATGCGATCATGTGACAACCAATCATTTTAAAGCCCTTGAAGACCTGGGCCCACCAACTGGTCAGACTTGCATAGTTAGGGAATGCCAACAAATAGGGCAGACAGGGATAGCCATGAAAACCAATACAAATCACCACCTGCAAAAAGCTTCTCGAGCTCAAAAACCTACTCTACCAGGTACAAAACATCACTGCGAATGGTCACTGAGCCCCTCGGATCAATCGGCAATAACTGCGCCACCAAACTAGTTGAAAACCGCTACTAAAGCCATCAATTCTAGTACTTCCCGTCACAAAAATCCTCTGTAAATTTGAACTTGAAATGCAATGGTCATCCTCAGGGAACCAATAGTCTATCAATGGTCAACATCTGAACTGAGATCTACTTTATATCACCACCATTAGATCATCATGTTTTGCGAGCTTGACAACTTTAACTCCGCAACACTGACATTCCCTTAATGGTTGTCGCATGATCACATAGTTTGAAAATGGCTTATGCGAACATGCGACACCCCATAACCTTCACCACCGTTACCTACCCTTGGCTATGGGACCCACGGTGCATATCCATCTCAGCGCTTGCTGGTCAATCAGAAAGGGACACATCGGCAAGACCCGACACACGGACCCACCTTTAATTCCGCAACAGCATCTTTCAACAGTTGTCGCATGATCACATAGCCAGGAAAAGGGCTATGCGAACATGTGACACACCATAGCCCTTTACCACCGCTAACCACTTTCGCATAAAGTTACCACAAAGGGCTTGTCACATGATCGCATAACGCAAAATTGGCTCATGCGAACATGCGACAAGCCACCAGCACTCACCGCAAACCTTAGTGCCCACTTTATCCGTGAACTAGCGAGAACTTTGACTAGGCCCACATCTGGAAGATTGACAGTCATCGCATCTTCGCGAAGACCTCCAATACTCTACCAAAACATGCACCCACTGTCAGATCATCCACGCTGTGACCCCACTAAAAAGTCTGGGCCCACCGATGTGTCAACATTCCCTTTCCAGCTTAGACAATCACAACTTGACACCTCGGTGATGAATCATCACGCAGTCCCACTACAGACAAACCATCGGCATCTAATCG
The DNA here is from genome assembly GCA_027943335.1 of Chamaecyparis obtusa. Taxonomy (NCBI): domain Eukaryota; kingdom Viridiplantae; phylum Streptophyta; class Pinopsida; order Cupressales; family Cupressaceae; genus Chamaecyparis; species Chamaecyparis obtusa. The sequence continues at coordinate 479,516 of BSBK01000917.1, forward strand.
GATGGTGGGCGCATGATCGCATGGGGAGAGAATATTTCATGCGATCACATGCCGACCGTTGATCAAAATCTCTAACACAAGCCCCGCTGACAACACTCCACCTCATATTTTCCTTATCGGACGGTGGGCGCATGATCGCATGGGTTGAGAATATTCCATGCAATCACATGCCAACCGTCAATCAAAATCTCTAACATAAGCCCCACTGACAACACTCCACCTCTTTATTTCCTTCGGCCAATAGGGGAGCACCATTTGTGCATACATGTCACCATGGACCCATAGTTTGAAACCTTACACCGTAAAGAAGAATCAACGGCCAACTTGATTTCACATAGCTTGGACAAATCCCTTGCACTTTAGTGACCACCATTGATGCTTTGACATGTCAAGACCATTTGACTCATCCGAAAACTAGGTCCCACCATTGAAATTCAGCAACAAAGGCAAACTCCCAGTCGCTGGATAGACTTTCTTCATTCCCCGACCTAGTGACGACTAACATGATAAAGAATTGGGCCCCACACAATCGTAGCAATGCACATAGGAAAAGCTAGTGTCAATGATTTAACTGCGCAGAGGCGAACGGTCAAAAACAACCAAGGTTTTCAATTCCAGAAGATAACTCATGTTCGGATGTCATCACTCTTCGATGGGCAATAGGTATCTCCCCCTCTTGTCCTAATCCTACTCCTCATTTAATGTTCTAAACTCCTACACGCACTATGCGCTATGAGAGAAGACGCCCGTCTTATCACCACAAGGAGCCGTTCTGTCAACTTCTAAGGCAAAAATATATCAGGACCTGATTTGACCATTTTGATTTAGTGGTTAGATTCAATGAGCTCCATTGAAACTCCGCTAACGTCGGATAGAATTTTCAAATTTGTTCCTCTAGCTACCAGGTCAACCAGCTCATCCACTTCAGTGTTTCCTTCTCTGAAAGTATGGTTAATGGTTTTTGATTCAAAATTATCCATTAACTGTAAGATTACCTCTAAAACTGTCATAAGATGCCAATTTGGGGTTGATCTGACTTTGATTGCATTGATGGTAATCAGCGAGTCTCCCTCAATTTCAAGCTTTGAGATCCCTACTTCCCAAGCTAGTATCAGTCCAGACAATAGTGCTTTAAATTCTACCATATTGTTGGTATCTTTGGGTAATGGTATGGCTTGTTTGGCAATCACATTCCCAGTTGTAGAGTGTATGATGCATCCCGCTCTTGAGGGGCCTAGGTTACCTTTAGAAGCTCCATCAAAATTTAATTTGTACCATCCAATTGGAGGGGGTTTCCAGACACATGCCTTCCTTAGTTCTTGATTTCTTCTATATCCTCTGCCTATGGTGATTGGAGTTTTTAACCCAAACCAATTTTTTGTCATCTGATCATCCCAACTGGTAAAGAATTTGTGTTGTGCTGATTGAGTTTGGATCCGAAAATTCATTACCTCAACTATGGCTACCTCCAATTTGTTAATTATAGTTTCAAATTTCAAAAATTTATCCTAGAATAATCTTCTATTCCTTTCTTTCCAAATCTCCCAAATTAGAATTGATGGAGAGATCATCCATAGATTACTGAATAAACTTCCTCCCATGATTCGTGGCCATGATATCAAAAGCTGGAGTAAATTATTTGGGGGGGCTGATGACCATCCTAATCTTGAATAAAGCCAGTATCAACAATCTTTAGCAAAGGGACAGGATAATAATAGATGATTTGTGTCCTCTTCATTCTTAAAACACATAATGCATCTGGATGGACCCTGATATCCCATCTTAATAAATTTATCTGCAATTAAAATTCTACCCTGGGATGCCACCCACATAAATAACCCGGCTTTTGGGAGTCCAACCTTGTTCCAACATGATTGTGCTAGGATCTCTTCTATTTTAGATGTAGATGATTTGGCTATAAGATTGTAACCCTCTTTGACACTGTAGGTTCCTGATTTTGCCCCATTCCAAATGATTTCATATTTTCCTTGTTTGAGAAGAAAGGGCCTATCTTTGATCAATGTTTTGAGCTTATCTACCTCTCTTGTATCTAATTGAAGTGATGAGAAGTCTTTCCACTCCCAAGAACCATCTATAGCAGCAGAGGATGAAGGGATGATATAGTCACTGAGATATGGTCCCCAGGATGAAGTACAAATATGACTGATCTGATTGGGGCCTAACTGTGAATTGATGGTTGGATGCCCACCCCAAGAGTCTTCCCAGAATCTTGCTTCCTTTCCATCTTTGATATTCCAAGATATGTTATTGTTAATAATATGTCTTAACTTAGCTATGAAGTTCCATATTCTCGAGCCTTTTGGGAACTCTTTAATTCTGACTATATCTTCCTTGTTAAAGTTGCCTAAATATTTAGCTCTGAGAATTTTGATCCATTTGAAATCCTGATTATTCACTATTTTCCAATAAAGCTTTGCACCTAGAGCTTGGTTCTGCCATAATTGATTTTTAATGCTAGTGCCACCAGAAGATTTCAATTTACATATTTTATCCCATGAGATTAATGCAAATTTCTTCTTAGTATTTGTACCCTGCCAAAATAATTTCCTAAGTTTCTTCACCATATCCATATATCCCTCTGTGGTAAGTGAAAGGCAAGACGTTAGGTATATTGGTATTGCTGATAATGTTGCTTTGATCATGACTAATCTCTCGGCCCAAGATAGCCATCTAGTTTTCCAATTATCCATCTTCCTGTCCATCTTTTCATTGAGAGGTTTCCAAATTGATGCTATTCTGAGGGATTTGTCAATCGGGATGCCCAGGTATGGACATGGGAGAGAACCTGATTTACATTCCAGAATTTTTACAATTTTCTGTTGGATTTTCTTTTTTGTGTGAAAGAAGAAGACCACTGATTTCTCTTTATTGACTAGTTGCCCTGAAGCTTGTCCATATTGATCTAGTATCTTGGAAATTTGCTTAGCTTCCTAGATACTCCCCTGACCCATGAGAATAATGTCATCTACAAATTGTTAATGAGTAACTGGTCGAATGGATGAGAATATTGTAATGCCATTGATTAGGTTTTGATCCTGCATACTGATCATACTTCTCCCTAATGCCTTAGCCATAATTATGTATAAAAATGGCGATAATGGATCTCCTTGTCTAATGTCATTAGAGCCTTCAAAGAAGCCTTGTGGCGATCCGTTCACCAAGACAGAGAATTTAGGAGTTGAAATACAATAAAATATCAAATTGATCCATGCTTTAGAAAACCCAAATCGCTCCATACATTTAATCAAGAATCTCCAATTGACCTTGTCATAGGCCTTCTTGATATCCAATTTTATAATCATGCTGGATTGCTTATTATGCTAGATAGAATGTATCGCTTCTTGGGCTATGATTATCCCATCTAGAATTGATCTACCCGGGACAAAACTGGTCTGTTCCTCCCCAATTAGTTTAACTAAGACCTTTTTAGTCTATTTGCTAGAGCTTTAGAGAGAATTTTGTAAATTGTGTTATAGAGAGTACCTTCAATGCCATGTTCTTTTTTTATTTGAAACTGAAGTAGGCATTCTTTTCAAATTTCCCCTATTACCTCTGAGCAAAATGTCTACATTTGTTTCCTGAGCTATTAAGCAGTGGCATCATTGTCAAATTTGAAGGCAAAATGTCTATCATTCGCTTTCTGAGCTATTGAGCATAGGCAATTGTTTTCAAATTTATATAGTTAGCTGTAAACCAAATTATTTCATCATGTGGAACTTAACGTACTGCTAGTGTTATCTAGGTCTGCTCCTATTACTATTCTCTGCCTGGATGCCATGTAATACTAATGCCTCAATTGCTGGTAAAAATGCGACGAGGCCTTTGGTCGTAAATGTTGGTGCTCTTTTTGCATTTGATACTGCAATTGGAAGAGTGGCTAAGACTGCCATGGAATTGGCAGTGAAGAATGTGAACAGCGATTACAGTCTGCTTGGCGGGACAAAGCTGGAGCTTAGTATGATGGACACTAGTTGCAGTTCTTTCATAGGCACATCAGTAGGTCAGCAACTTCAAATTTTTAGGGTTATGCTTTCAATGTCCACTTTATTGATGGTTTAAAATTATTTCAAATTAGTTGAGGTTCATATAGATTTATTTTCTTTAATATAAGACTTGATTTTTTAGTTCAAATAGATTTTGTTTTGAATTAGGGAAATCAATTCAGATTAACTGTACGTTGTTTATTTAGTTTACAAAGTTTGCTACTTTGCATGTTTAATTTTCAATAAATAATACAAAAGATAAAAATATTTATGATTAAGAATAGTTCCACAAAATGAAGAAACATATCTAAACAAATAAAATAGTTCTGTAAAGAAACCATGCTCCCTAAAAAGCCTTCACTTGCATCACTGCACTCCACCTCCATAGGAGACATCTTAGTCACCTAGAATTCCACCTCTAAAGGAGACCTAGCTAAGAAAAGAACATCATCCGAGAAGGAAGGCCCCAACCCAACATAATGAAAAGAGATGGGGGTGAACACATTGGTGTCGCCCCCCACTTAAAACACTCACACACCAACTCCACCACAATTGCTACAACCAAAAAGCCACCATTAATAGCCCCACAAAAAAGTTGACATGACAAAGAACACCGAGTGCAGAAAGGAGGAAGGAACGACCATGAACATAATAATGCTCAACCCCTGAAAGACGTCACAACCATCCAAATCTAACATCCCCGCAAACAAGATCCCTTTGCATGCCATCGGCCTGCAAAGCAAGAGAGAAAGGATCCAATGAGGTGAAAGGAAGGGAGAGGGGGAAGACACAACAATGCCCATTCTCTTATAATGCTACGGCCCAAGCATTTCCAAGAGCAAAGCCGCCACAATCCCATCAGCCCTTACCAAAGAATCACAAAACTGATAGAAAGCCACCAAACATGAGTAAGCCAACAAACATGAGTAGAAGGGGAAGGAGGGAATATGCCCATTACGACCCACCAATGAAAGACAGACGCCTTGCTGCCACCAGCCACAAGACATTGAAAGACCGCCAATCATCTGCCTCGAGAGATCTCAAAACATGAATTAGAAGGACCTTGAATAGAAGGAGGGAAGCAGAAGTTCCAAGAACATCAAAGCACACCCTCTTAAGAAACTCACCCGCAACCACCAACACCGTTCAACCAAAAAAGAACCCAACCACCCACAAGTGGAGACCTCCCAGAACCTTCTTAGCCACCGAGAAAAAAAGCCTTCAAAGTAGAGAAAACCAAACATAGAGAGGGGAGGAAGAGAGAGAGTTAGGATCGTCAAAGCCCTTCCCCAAAAGAAAACCAACCACAACTCCAAGATCAAGAATCCTCCACCTAAAGACTCATCCATCAAAACAGAAAAGAAACATCTCTCTGAAATAATAGAAACGCTCTAAAGGAGTCGAGAGATAAGCCACATCCAAAGAAGAGACACCCACTCCCACACAGCACAACAGGCATCGCACAAGAAACTGAGACTCGAACCACAAGGAAGAAGTAGGGGGTTGCCAAATACCACAATAGAGAAAAGGAGAAAAAACTCACAAAACCCCAACAAGACAATGCCGCCCACAGCCGCACCGTCCCAAACCAGACCTTCCAGCAAGACCAGCGACCAACACAAAGCGCGCCAACAGAGACATCGCGCATCCGGAAAAGGAATGTGGACAATATACCAGAGAAGTGACCAATCTAGACCTAGGAACCAAAGACCCGCAGTCGCACAACATCCTTGAGCAAAGCAAACGAACTTGGAATGGAGGGCACCAAGACAACCAACACAGGAAGCCCATACATGATCTGGATACTAAGAGCTCCTCCCCCATCCTCATTGTCATCTCCTTTTTCTGTAGCGTCCCCAAGATCACCCCTTGAAGCTCCCCTGAGGCAGCCATGAACCTGGAAAGCCACATGTTGTAATCTATATATAATTGTAATTAATCATCTTAGCTGAAAGCCACATTTGTAAACAAAGAAGTAAGCTAAAGTATAACTAGCAATTGCATCTTGGTATGCAATAGGTACACTGAAGATATGTTAAGTAGATATATAATCTGAACTATATGTTTTTAATTTGTTATTTGTTATGATATTTGTTTGTATTTGTTTGTTGTTTTGTATGTGTGAAAGTTTTTTTGGGTTGTAGAAATATATATTTAATTGTTTGTTAGTATTCATTCAATTTAGTTTGATTGTTTATTCTTTTTTATTGATTAGATAGTTTTATTAAGTTTTTAGTTGTTTTGTAATTTTATTTTTATTTTTTTATATTGATTGAGTAGATATGTAGAGAGGATTCAACTTAATTGATTAATTTGTATTATATTGTGTTTAATATTTTTATTTGTATTGTTTATAAAATTGGTCTATTATTTTGCATATATTTGTGCAACTAATAAGATTAGTTAGAAGACTATTTAATCATGTATTCATGGGGGAAATTATCTTGCATTGTATTTGTAGTGCTTGTTGAGTTGGCATCATCACTTTATTTTGTTAGTTTGAAAGGTGTGTATCACAAATGCCATGGATGTTAGTTGCTTGAGAAGTCCTCCTATTATGCTATAATCTCATCAGATGATGAAGCAAAATCCATTTGAATGTTGTGAAATGGTTTATATAGAAGCAACCCACTCCAACAAATGGCCTTTGCATAGATGGTTGTATAACAAGAATGCTATGTTAGATTAAAAAATTATATACTTATAACTAAATTCACATTATAAAAATTCTAATAATAAAAAATTTATAAAAAATTAATGTTAAATCCAATTCTTAATCTTAAACTCACCATTTAAATTATTGTTTTAATTAAATAAAACATAAGAATAAGAATAACTTAATTTATTTAAAATATTTATTAATGATAAAAATACTTCAAGATCATTGATGTAAAAATTTGCACACAATCAATTCCAGAAACATTTGTATCATATCTGTAAATTTAGAAAATTTGATAGATCTTATATTTATTAATATTTAATTAATTATAATTTGAATCATATAATTATATGAGAATTTTAAATTATACTTATATTCTAATATCTTAAAATATTTATTGTTATATTAAAAATTATTTATTATATATGTATAAATTATTATCATTAATCATATATTACTTATTATATTTATATTAGAACATCATTACTATTGTTTAAATAATATAATAATATATGATTATTTATATTAAATTACAATAACACTATATTTAATGTCTATCATTTGTTTTCTGAGCTATTAAGCACTGGCATTGTTGTCGACTTCCTCCAGTCGTCTGTAAGAAAAATGTCTATCATCGGCTTTCTGAGCTATTAAACACAGACAATTGTTTTCAAATTTCTGTAGTTGGCGGTAGTACTGGTTTTTTCGATCCAAAATTTGGCTCGAAAAAACTTACCGTACTGCTAGTGTTATCTAGGTCTTCTCCTATTAGTATTCTCTGTGTGGATGCAATGTAATACTAATGGCCCAGTTGCTGGTAAAAATGCAAGCTTGTTTGGAAATGCGAGACCTTTGGTCGTAAATGTTGGCGCTCTTTTTGCATTTGCTTCTACAATTGGAAGAGTGGCTAAGACTGCCATGGAATGTGGGGAATATGAACAGCGATTATAATCTGGTTAGTAGGACAAAGCTGAAGCTTAGTATGATGGACTCTAATAGCAGTGCTTTCATAGGCACAGCAGCAGGTCAGCAAATACAAATTTTCAGGGTTATGCTTTTAATGTCCACTTTATTGATGATTTACGTTATTTCAAAATATTTGAGGTTCACATAGATTTATTTTGTCTAAATGTATAGCAGATTTGGTGGTTGTTTGAGTGGTTAGCTCTTTTGCTTCCAATATGGGATGATTCCATGCTAGCCAACATTGTTGTTTTGCTAGGCAAGATCTGAGATGCATTTTTTTCGAAAATTGCCTCTACAATCAGCTCCAAAATTGCAAATTGGATCCCTGTCTCTCAATCAGGGCTCAATTTGCTTGAACAAACTACAATTAAATAACACAATTCAATCAACTTTCTTAGTTGTGGGCAAGTAACGTTGTCAGAGACGGGTTCAAAAAACTGACAGCCCCAGACTTCTGCAAGGAAACAGAGTATTAGCAATTCCATGCTTTTTCAATAGATACTGAAAACAATTATTTGTGAGGATTCCGTACACTAGCAATTGCTTGAATCCATGAGAGTTTTTCAATATTATGCGTTCACAAGAAGATAGTTCCAATTGCTGGGTTTTGACCATCGCGTTTGGTTTAACTATTTTTCATTAAATTTCCGATATTTCATTAGGTAATGGAGCTCTGAATGCCTGTGATGTGGGTGGTAGTTTTGGGTTCCAAATTAAATTATGATGCTCTCAAGTATTTTTCTACTGACACCTATGCTAAATTGCTAATGCTGTTTTAACATGACATCAGACATGTCACCAAATGATTTGTACTCTAGAGAACTTGTATAATTGAACAGTATATTTTCTGATGTTTTCATTACACTAGTTTTTCTTTGTGCAGCTTTAGAATTGTTGAAGAAAGATGTCGTGGCAATAATAGGTCCACAATCATCTGGGCTTCCTCACATTGTTTCAGATTTCGCAAAGGAACTCAAAATACCACTTTTGTCCTTCGCAGCTACTGATCCCACTCTTACATCACATGAGTACCCATATTTTATCAGGATGGCTCACAGTGATTTTTCTCAAATGTCTGCAATTGCTGCTTTAGTGGTTTATTGTGGCTGGAGAGAAGTTGTCGCAGTCTACGGAGATGATGACTATGGCAGAAATGGAGTTTATGTATTAGGGGATGCTCTGGGAACTGTGGGAGCTAAAATTACTACTAAGGCAGCTATGCTTCCTCATATCAGCCAGAGTGAGATGGGTAATATATTAGCGAAATTGGCTTTAGTAGAGGCACGGGTTTTTGTAGTCCATATGAATCCAGATGCTGGTCTTAATCTTTTCTCTAAAGCTAAGGAAATGGGGATGTTGAGCAGTGGATCTGTTTGGATAGTCACAGATTGGCTATCCTCTGTTCTAGATTCAACTGGACTTGCAACAGATGACATGAAAACACTTCAAGGGGTGATTGGCCTGCGACGGCAAATTCCATATTCAGGAAAACACAACGAATTTACCAAAGAGTGGAAAAGGTTACAAACAGCTCACACAATAGATGTCTCTTTGCATGTGTTTGGGCTGCATGCTTATGACAGTATATTGATGATTGCCCATTCTATCAATGCGTTTCTGAATCACGGAGGGAGTTTCACTTTTGCAGAACAAAACACACTATCGAATAAGAGTGGAAGCAATTCAGAACTAGCAGCTTTGAAGGTCTTCAAAGGAGGAGGACACCTGCGTAAGATAATACTAGAAACTAATTTCACTGGTGTTTCAGGTCCTGTGCAACTAGATAAAAACAGGGATCTGATGGGCTCTACTTTTGAGATTATTAATATTGCTGGTACAGGATTTCGCAGCATCGGTTACACCACCAGAATATTCAGCTACCATCAACCATAACCAATTTCATGTAGACCCAAAACTTCAAGATATCATATGGCCTGGTGAAAGCAAACAAGTGCCACGGGGCTGGACATTTCCAAACAATGCCAAGCAACTTGTGATCGGTGTGCCAAAAAAAGTAGGTTTTAAAGAATTTGTTTCCACAGAAAATGATAGCCACAAACCAAAAGGATTTTGCATTGATGTGTTTATGGCTGCGGTGAACTTGCTTCCTTATGCCGTTCCATACACATTTACACCTTATGGAACAGGGAATTCTACACCTAATTATGACGAGCTCGTGAAGCAGGTTGTCTTAAAGGTTGGTATCTACAATAAATTTTGAATCATTTCCATACTTGTCCCTATATTTTGGTATCAAACTTTGTTTCCTTGCTGTTGACCCCACTAGTATTCTTGTACATCATTGAAGAATTAGTTATATGATCTGTGTGTAAATATATGCACGCTACTTCAGTTCAGCTATTTATAGATGGACCATTGCAGAATTTTGACGCAGTCGTTGGAGATGTTGCAATTGTGACAAAACGAACGAAGATTGTGGAATTTACGCAGCCTTATGCAGAGACTGGCGTAGTTGTGGCGGTACTTGTTAAAGAGATTAATTCCGATGCATGGATTTTCCTCCGTCCGTTTACAGTACAGATGTGGTGTACAACTGGTGCTTTTTTTCTTGTCATTGGAACTGTTGTGTGGGTTCTGGAGCATAGATCAAACCCTGAGTTTCGAGGGCAGCCGAGGCAGCAAGTGATCAATGTGCTCTGGTAATTTCTTTTCCTGTAGGTGTGCAATTGATTTTTATGTGAAGTAATCAAACATTGCTCATTTCAGATTGCTGCCGTTGAACTGAAAGTAAAGTTGGAATTCTGAGGTGGTCGATTACAATTTGATGTGGTTTGTGTCATTTGAAATATGCAATTAATTTTGTGGATTTTGAATTGATTCAAGAAAAAATGTTGGCAATAACAAACCTCAAGAGTAGAGCATTTCTGAGAATATCAAGGAAATCCATATATTCAAATGTTACATTATTAATTTATTACTTGCTTAACAACAGAAGACATGATAACGTTGTTGTTGCATTTGAGAATTGTATTTTCACACATGTAAGATGATATGCCTTACAAATATTAGTTTTTGGCAGGTTCTCATTCTCTACGTTGTTGTTTTCCCATAGTGAGTACTCTGCCTTAAACAATCTATTTTAGTGCGTTGGAAATATATGGGTTTGGTTTATGCTTTCGTATCATTGATCTTAAACTATTTGAACATTACTAAAGATGTAGAAAAGGCAGTCAAGATTCACCTGATTTGTAGTATTGGATTGGTTTTTGTCAGTCTAATTTCATGATACTTTTCATGTTGCAAATATCCAAAATGCTGCGTAGAAAAAATTATGACCTATGGGGTTTGTGCAGGGGAAAATACTGTGAGCAGCCTTGGACGTGCAGTACTAATCATTGGCTTTTCGCTGTTTTGATAATTGTTTCAAGTTACACAGCAAGTTTAACATCAATCCTCACAGTGGAGCAGCTTTCACCAGCATTTAGAGGAATTGATAGCTTGGCATCGACCAATTTTCCAATAGGATATCAATCAGGATCCTTTGTTCCAGATTATCTATCAGTAGAGTTTCACATAGCGAAAAATAGATCAGTGCCTTTAGACACTCCGGATAATTATGCTGAAGCATTGTCTCTGGGGCCAAACAAAAAAGGTGGTGTGGCAGCAATTGTAGACGAGCTTCCTTACATTGAATCATTTCTATCCACACGGTGTGGATATACAATTGTGGGCAGTGAATTAACTAAAAGTGGATGGGGATTTGTAAGTAGCTTTGCTATGATCTATGTTAACTTTTTTCGGTTTTCTTCTGTAATGAAATTTAACTTTTTAGGATCTGTGTTGATATTGAATAGGTTTTTCCAAAGGACTCTCAACTTGCAGTTGACATGTCCACAGCAATCTTGTACCTTTCAGAAAGTGGCGAACTTCAGAGAATTCATGATAGATGGTTGAAAAATGATATATGCAGTCCAGACGAACTTGCAGTCCAATCAAATCAGTTTGGCCTGGAAAGTTTCCGGGGCCTTTTCCTGGTCACAGGGACTGTGTGCTTTGTAGCTCTGTTTGTATTTTTCTTTCGCATGCTTTGTCAATTCACTCGTTGTGCTGATACTTGTAATGAGGAATCTCCTGGTAAGTCACATTCAAATTCGGGATCATTAGCCTCTTTTGTTAATGAAAGGGAGGACAATGCAGCCAAGAAAATGGATCCCGAATTTAAATTGAGCCCTCCAAACTGATTAATATCCCTTGATGTGGGCAGCTCTGTTGATCATACCAATGGCATTTCCCTTATTTAGTTTGATACTAGCAAAACCACCATCTTGGTTCTAAAGCTACGACGTCTTTGTCAATGCAAATGGTAGCTCACAGTTATTGGAAGGAAGCAGATTGCCGATGTACTGAATAACTGAATTTTCTTGGACTCCTCTCTATAGTCATTTGTGTTATAATATTTCAACTTTATCTTGTGACTGATTGTTTTTTTTTAATAAAGTAATGGCAAGCTTTCAATATATTTTAATTTGGTATGATGTATTGGTTTGTTTTCAATTTGATTGAATTTTGATTGTCACACTTGATAGTCGTTGCTTCTTTTTTGTGTATCTTGTATCTTCAAGAATATGCCTTAGTCAAAGAGCTTCAAAAGTAGTGTTGTATTATGTTAGGAATTAGTTAGTTGCTTTTAGCTATTGTAAGACTCAATGATTCATTATAAATATTGCACATATTTAGTGGTAGATTTTCTATCATTTATAGATCGCCCACCGGATTAGAATTCAAATAATCTATTTGTTGTTTCAAAAATTGTTGATCCACAAATGCAGAACTTCTTCTTACCTTCAAGACAAAGGATTTATTGTCAAAAGGGTAAAACATGGTTCGTGAACAACCCGAAGAGGGTTAAAGACTAATTGATAATTCTGGATAGTCTCATTTAAACTTTAAGCTCGACTAGATTGAGGAGGGTATTCCCCAAGGTATTCTTACTAGGTTTTTAAACCAATAAAAATGTAGCATGATTGCAAGAATCAATAATTATACTCATTATTTCTCACTAGGTCAAGACAAACTATCTACATAAAACCTCTTATATAGTTGATAAAACACGTTGTACATGTAACATAAATGACAATTTTATTTTAATCCCTAAATGTGTTTTTGTTCAATGTTTCATTTATAATGACAATATGAGAACATACATGACATGATTATCTAATGATTTAACTATTTAGGTTGCTTAAGATTGTTCCCTAGTTTATAACAAGATACACAAGCGTCAAAGTTCTTGCCTATAGTACAATGCATTTTGAGTTAAGATTAGATGAATGTAGTAAATTGATGCACTACTAATGTATTGAATGCATTTGAACACCAATACATATACATGAATCATGAAAAATGTGAATAGAGATAGCTCAACTTGACCATGAAATTGACCAGAATTAGTTTTTATATAAATAAATATTAGAATGAATGTAAATTTTTGAATACATATATAATAATAAAAAAATTTGCCTCCTTATTACTAAACTTTCAAATCTTATATTAATATAGAATCAAATGTAAAAATATTTTTTATAATAAGCAACCTTTTATTTGTCATTGTATTGTATGTATAAATAAAATAAAATAGAATTAAAAATACTTTTATATTGAATAAATAAATAATTGTTATTCAATAACAAAAATTATTACAAATTAAAAGTTACTTGAAGTAAAATATATAAAAAATAAAATAATGTATATAAGAAAAATTTAAATTTTTATAAGTAAATGCAAGAAAGTAAAAGTAAAATGAAATATATTGAAGAACAAAAAAGTAATTAATATTTTAGAAAAAAATAAAGATTAAGTATTTATATTTGTTAAATATTAATTTTTTATTTTAATAATAGTTGTAAAATATAATTCAATTATAAATATAAAAAAATACTATATTAATAATCTAATTTCAACTATTACACCAAAATCATTTATTTTAGTTAAAATAATTTAAATTTTTTGGAAGTCAAAGCTTGTAAACTATTAAAATGTATAAATTATGAAAATGTGAGTGATTTAATAAAAGTGTTAAAATTGATTTAAGGAAATGTCATCTATAATGAAAGATGGAGAAAGGTGGCATCCTATAAATAATAGTAATTGGTGCATTGAATCATCTTAGCTCATATGAAAATTTCCTTTAATTATAACTTTCATCCAACAATATGCATCGTATACTCTCCTTCCCTACACATTTTTGCATGTTCTTTGTTGAGTTGAACATGTGTTTGACTGGAAGCCTATAGAAGAACACAACTCCATTCCCTACACCTAGAGCAATAGGAAACAGGTTGTGGCTTACCAAATAGATTATATTTATAGATATAATTACAAACAATTACAATTATTTATAAATTGCTAATTTGAAAATGCTATTTATCTCCGTAATTTGAGTAACTGAGGAAACAAAATAATTTTCTCTTGCCTAGCTAGAATTAAAATAGAACATAATAGGTCCATGCAAATTTTGTATCATAGAAAACTTTTGTATAAGTGATTTTGAGATCAATATTTACAAAAGTGATCATATAAAATATGTTGTCTAGTTTTCGTTATAGGGCACTTAAGTTTAACACCTTAAATTTCTCAGTTGATGCATATTATGTATGTAAGAAAGTCTCAAATCCTGAAATATTTTAGTAATAATCCATATCAATTTACAAAGATTATCACTACATAGAAAAGAATGGCAAAGCAACTATCTGAAATATTATAGTAACATTCCATATCAATTTACAAAGATTATCACTACATAGAAAAGAATGAGAAAGCAGCTATGTACCACTATAGACTAGAGACTTCTAGACAAATATTCATTAGTTTCCCAGTGTTAAAAATTGGTCAGCTATTGACTTCACAATCCTTTTTGATATTTTTCATTTCTAAGAAAATAGTTAAATTATCTTAATTCATTTAGAATTAGGATTAGGTGTAAATAGTAGATTGATGCATTCCCAATTTATAGTTTTTCACTTTAAACTAAAATAATAACTTAAGAATGAAGAAATTTATTTTTAAAAACTTAAATATATAGAAAATTAAATTTATACGAAATAAAATATTAAAAACAAAATGAAACTATATTAAAAATCTTAATGTGATGCAGTCAAGGATGAAGGATCCAATTAAGGACTGTCCAAACTTGTAGTCAAACCACAACACAATGGAATAACACAACACAAAAACCAGATCTGAAAGAAAACTGATATCTTTATTCATCAACTAACTAATTACATGCAATGTGTCGGGCTGTAAGGCCTTCCCGGTTACGACCAATTATAATGCAAGAAATAGTTCTACAAGATCATGCAGGATCCAACACACTTCTTCCCAGCTAGCCTAGGTCTGCAACACAACAGGACACTGGTAGGCACTCCAAGAAAGATCTAAACTTGTGCTCGCAAGCCACCAAGAAATCCTCTTGTTCCTAAGCTTGAAAGCTACTAAATCTGCTACCTTCAATCCAGATCTAATCTGATTCTAGATCTCTTCCTATACCACCCACTGCCCCTAAACAATTACACAAACATCCCTTAAATACTACTCCAAGCCACAAGTCAGCTTCTAAATATACAAATATTAAATGTAAAACATGGTCAGCTCTCAAATAGCCTTACAATAATCAAATTATCCATGTCAGCCCCCAAACGGTCACTAGATCCACATAGAAGAATACAACATGCCAGATCTAGGTCCCCACACCTCAAATGGTCAATCCATAACTTGAGGAATGCGACCCAAATTAAATGTACCAGTTGGCCAAGCCGATTCACCAAGAAAAACTATTGGTAATCCAAACTACCAAGTGTCAAGAAATATAATGAGCAAACATAACAACTGAGCTCCACAAGCATTACCAAGCACCAAAAATGTCGAGTCTCCTTCAATGACCAAGCTTCCTTCAATGCCCGAGTCCTCCAGCAACCGAGCCACTTCAGCAACCAAGCAATAGACATGAATACCAAGACCCCATCGATAACAGAGCACTGAGCAAAAAAACACGAAGTCCCCGAGTGACCATCACCCACCGAGATCCACTAGAACTTCCAACTGAGAATCACCACCAAGATCACCAAGTTCCATCGGTGAAGCAAAACAAACTTCGACCGAGAACTATCACCCAAATAACTGAGTTAAAGCAGGTCTTTACCAAGCTCATCCACCTCCTTCGCCGAGTACCAGCAAATCACAAGGAACTAGACAAGAAGCTAGGATACCACTACATCAGACTCCCGGGGTACAAAGAAAAGTGTGTCCCACACTTTCTCACCAAAGGGAACATCTGAAAAACACCAACTCCACTTCATCTTCACCAAAGGTTTCCACTCCATCCCAGGAAAGAGAACCAATCTGCAACTCAACCAATCAACATGTCCAACATCCTGAACAAACTGAGCCTTCAACCCATCACCAAAGATAAAGGAAGAATCCCATCTCAGAATCTCATCACAAGACTTATCACTGCCAACCAGCGACTCAAGTCTGCAACCAACAATCAAAATTTGCATCACAATACTAAACAAAAGCAATTCGATAACACCATCATCACAAAGGTGTTCAATAGCAGGTATCTTCTCAACAACAACAACCTGATCAAGCACAACCAAATGCTCTACAATCTCCAGGTCAGGCACAACCAACTAAACATGAAAACCAATCTCCTCACCAACCTTCACAAGGTCAACAACCTCGTCGGTAAGCACAGGTAACTCAGCAACAACCACAAGTTGCTTTGCAGGTTTCATTGCAAAATCCACCAATTGACCATCAAAACCAATTTCACATGGTTTCACATGTCTTCTCTCTCAGACCAGTCTTCTAACAAGCCAGACAACTTTCCTCTAGATTGGCATGCTCCAACTCTGGTAAGCTCTACAAAGCTCAACAACACTTTCCTTCGCAAGGTTCTTAACTTGGTTCTCCACACAGTTTAGAAAATATGCTTCCAACCAAGAAAACCTCTCAGAAATATTCATCTCCGCCACATCACGAAGACCTGCAATCGCACTAGGGTTGAATCCTCTTGGAGACATCTCCAAAGATCTTTGAAAACCCTCTGCAATAAACCCAACACTGACCACCTTGTGACTGTATGGTGTAAAAGTGACCACACTTCTATGAACCATTACATGCAAGGTTACTCAACAATGAGGCCTCACAAAGCGGCTCATAGCTCTCTATATATGCATGGAGTTGCAAGGGACTATGATGAATTTGCTCTCAGCTAGAGCTACAAACTAGTGACCTTGCTAGTCAACCACACAATGAGAGATTCACAATGAAGACAAGGGCAACAATGCCAATATCCCCAAATGGAATCAAGATATGAAAATGCAATGCAAACTAATATGAATATGCAAGATTAATCTACCAAAATGAAAGTACAATGCAACTATGAAAGGAAATAGCAATGGATTACAAATCCCCTAATCAAGCTATGTGAAGCTAATCTATTGCATAAAAGGAAACTAAGCTAATATGCCATGATTATGTAACTAAACAAAGGAACTATGCAACTAAATGAGATAAAACAACGAAAAGCAAGTCTTCAAAGCTTGATGTAGAATGTCTTCAATAAGCTCCAAATAACCTAGAAAACCTCTAGCATAACATTAGCACAAAAGAGATGCATCTGCAAATGAAGGAGAGGGCTCTCATTTTATAAGAAGTGAGGTGAAATGGACCATTGAGATTAAGAGGCAAAAGACTTAATCAATGGTGGAGAAAAATGGAAGCTTGATCCTTGTCCACAAATATCCTCCAATGAGAAAATAGGAGTTGACTTTTGTGTCCATATGATACAAAAAGTGATTTTTCTCTTTTTATAAAATAAGAATAATGCTTTATTTGTGAAACATAGGATAAGAAGAAAAGTGGGAATTTTTTATTTAAATAAAAGGGGAGGAAATACCTTTTAATTAAATAAAGGCTTAGGATAAAATGGTTAGCCCATAGGATAAAAATCTAATATATGATCGAAATTAAGATTTGATTAAGAAATTGATAATGTTGAAAATATTGATTATTGATAAAACTGATTCATAGTTGATAAATCAAATAAATGGGGCCCAAAGTCTAGGCGACCATTTTTGGGTGCATACATTTGCCCCTCTTTGACTAATGTGTGATCGATTTGGGAACACATGTAGTCAAAGAATGAAGTTGAAATGTGAGATCGATCTGAGATCACAAAACAACTCAGATGTGAGGTCGATTCGGGATCACACCCAGACAAACATAAACAAAGGCCTTTGAACATGAGGTCGATTCGGGATCACATTCCAAGTAAGAGATAAGAATCTCAAATTTGAGAAAAAGCTCACAAAAGATGTCTGAATCAGGAAAATCAAGAGAATCAGGGATGAGAATCTCATAGGTACTGCCCCCTCAAAATCGAAATCAAAATCAGATAAAGGAGAACAGCAAATCGATAAAAGAGGATCAAATTGGAATGAAATCATAATTAAAGATAAATGATAACAGGATAACCATTAGGCCATGAAAACATGCCCCAGTGAGGAAGTAGAAGAATAGAAATAGAAGACTAGAAATAGCGCAAATGAAACACTAGAAAATTTGAGAGACATGGAAGGAAGAAAGTCCATCGAAAATCAAATTATGCCTCAAAAAGTCAGTCAACTGCTTAGAAGAAGGGGAAAATTTTGAAACATGATTTTGACAATCAAGATAACCTCGAATTTTGATTTCAAGTCCAAAAATGGATCCAGGACGTTGAAATTAGCTACGGCTGCAATTTTCATGCAATTCTAAGGTGTTTTGAAAATTGGTTAAAAAGTCAAAATGCTAATAAGGGGTAAAAATGTCATTTTCAAAATCATTTGACTTTTAACTATTTGAGAGTCTAGGGCTCTGAGAGATAGCAATGGCTCAACCAGTAGGAGTTCCCATTTACAGACATCGATTTGAGCACTCCCGGTTGCACAACCGGCCTCCACATTATGGTGCCCCGGTATGTATCCGAAAACTAGCCATTGTTTGGGTCATTTATAGAATTTAATGCAAATTTAGCACATTTTAAAATTTTTAAATTTTCAAATTTCTAGTTTTAGGCGAACTAACACGCGATACTTTAGAAGTATCATGCCCTTTGGGAAGAAACATCGCGCGATAGTTCGCGGGTCCCCAAAGTATCGCGCGTATATAGACACCAGTATCGCATGATAGCTGGTGAAATATCGCATGATACCAGGAAAAGTATCACATGGCCAAAGGTGTATTGCACTAATATAGAGAGAAGTGTCGCACGATACTCTCTGTAAAACTTAAAATTTGGATCATTTTGAGCAAAGTAAGACATGGGTCTAGACAATAGTTGTGCTTTAAGTGTCTTGTACTGATTTTCATCATAGTATGCACTGACATATGGCTTGGTTGAATGATTTGCAGGAGGTCTTTCTGGCATTGATCATTAGAGCACCAAAGGTAGTGGGATTGAGATGTGTCTAGAACCTAGATGATCAGGGTGAGCATGACATCAGAGTGATGGGATTCTGGTACCTGCTGAGGTTCCCCTACATCAGATCTGATCACGGTCTACTGACAGCCTTGGTCAGAGCGATGGCATAGTGAGCACAACACATTTCACTTGCCAACAAGAGAGGCATCCATCACATTAGAGGATGTCTACAGGATCCTGTAGGTACCATGCCATGGTGAGCCTGTAAGTAAAATCATGTTTTGAGATATAATTGTGTAAGTGTAAAGTTTTCATATGATGAAAACTAACATGATTTGTGTGTTGGCATAGGTGTATTATGACCAGGATGCCACCGAGGGGTGACGATTGATACAGGAGATGTTCCAGGATGTCACCATCTTGGATACGCATGTTAGCTGGGAGAGCCTGATAGATGATTTTGGTAGAGACTTCCTAGTTCCATGCATTGTGGCATAATTTATCTCACAGATCCTAATGTCTGATCGCAGTCAGAAGGGATTCCCTCTAGGATGGGGCAGACTACTGGTGGATTTGGTCAGAAGACCATGACATATGGCGTGCGGTCTTGCCATACTGGCAGAGATGTGTCATGAGTTGCACGAGATCCTCTATAGGGATAGTCAGACATGGGCATGTGGTGCCATCCTGGCAAAGGTGTGGGCATGGGAGCACATTGTAGTGATGCACCCCAGGGTTTAGCCAAGAGAGAGGACATACCCATATATTTATAGATATGTAGGTTTCATATCACATGCTCGTACAGGGGATGTGACACATTATAGGCAGATTCTGGATGAGATGACCTTATTCACATGGAGGCCATATAGAGATGTTGAGGGATGGGGTGATGCAGAGGATGAGCTGAGCTACATGCTATGTACCCGGCCACTGGTAGGCTGACACTCAGATATTATTGAGAGGTTCTCCATCACTCGGGTATGGCGATAGTTTGGGAGGTAGCAGCGAGTCTCTACAGAGACCACTACATATGCGAGGGCCAGAGATGAGGAGGGACATGGGTGGCGACCCATGTTAGACTACTAGCAGGCTATCGAGGAGATAGTTGGGATCAGGAGGGAGCCCTGGGAGTATCTCCCAAACATGGCCGATGTAGGAGCTGATGCAGCATACAGGGCAGAGCAATAGAGGGTACCATTCCCTTGATTTACTATACCAAATGCAGCATAGGTTGCACTGGGAGGAGGAGACGGAGGAGATGATGAGGATAGAGGAGGAGGCCAGGTTAGAGAGGTGGGAGAGGGATCTAGAGTTGTTGTTCAAAAATGGCCACGAGGTCAGGGTTCGGGGAGTGAGGAGGTACAGAGGCCTTTTGAGGAGCAGGCATAGGGATAGGTACCACCATAGATATAGGTAGATCCAGCTGTAGGGGATGGTTTGAGAGCCCGCATTCAGACTCTGGAGGCAGAGATTCAATAGCTGAGGGTCACTATAGTAGTATGGGATCAGTAGCTATAAGATTTGAGATCACAGAGAGATCAGTAGATGAGAGATTTTAGGGTAGAGATAGCACGCCGTAAGACGGCCATACAAGTAGCTACACTAGAGATTCGACAGGAGACAGCCAGAGCTACATATTATCACAGACTCTATCTCTAGGCAGTGCCAGAGGGTCAGAGAGCACTATCCTACTCTCAGAGGGTAGGGGCATCAGACATGGTTCATGACAGGGCAGCAGCCCCACCTCCTCCACCTCCACCAGCACCACATGATGGTGCCAGCGCATCCTAGGTCTAGGGCTTAGGTTTAGATTTATGTCAGATGATGTTATTGAGACTTTTGATCCAGTTGGGATCTCATTTGTATGGTTTATATCAGTGATGACATTGTACCATGACTTTTCTTTTATATATGAGATATACTGGATGTTTGATGTATCATATCTGATTGTCTCACTTGGATGTGTATCAGTTTTCATATGTATTGTCTTGTCTTACTTCGCTCAAAATGTTTATGTATGTGCTTATGTATGTTATCTCTCATAGATGTATGTTTGATTCTCATATATATGATATAGGTTCATGTTTCTGAAAATGACATTTTTTGAAAGATAGACATGATGATATGATTAACCCCTTTTGATGACAGGAGCAGGTTCGAGATGAAAAAGACAAGGAGTGAAAGATGTGATCAAGAAGAAGGAAAGATGAGCATAGTCGACTGAAAGGTCCATATGAGATGAAAAGGAGAGCTCTCTCCATATGCAAAACTAGACTAATCATGAACCTAAGAAATGCAAGCTACTATGAAAAGTGGTTGACTTGCAAGGTCACAATGCTTATAGACATCTAATTATCATCATCGAGCATTAGGTAGTGCCGTAAGATCATACAATGCACACTAGCATGACTATGTGGATATGAGGATGATCTTTATCAGATAAAAATGTGGAAATCCCACCTAGGCATCAAAAACATGGAGGTTAAGATGACTAGTGCAGTGAGATCACCTAATTTTGTTATGGCGAGATTATGCTTGTATCAAGACACATTAAAGTCAGGATAGCTAGAAGCATGCACTTGCATAAAACAGTCAAGGATAATACCTTGTCAATCTGTAGTGTCAAGTAAGACCAGCATAAATGCTCATGACAGTTAGGACCAACAAAATATACCCACAAGCAGATAAAGAAATAAAACATGTTCTCATACCCTCAGTCTTCTAGCTATGCATCATCGAAAAACTTCTCAGGGAGAGACCACTCATCAAAGAAATCCTTATAGACAGCACACAAATAAAAATAAAGTCAACATATCTCAAGTGAGTTGATTGTTTTAAGTGCATGTGTGTTGGTCATAGAGTCAAACTCTGAGTATCGCATCTACAAATGAGAAATATCGCATCATACTTAGACTATTGGGTAAGACATCTGATAAGTGTTAAGAAACACTTGACGCAAGGGTAGTGTTAAAAAACACAGTTTGGGGTGGTGTTGAAAAATATCTGTTTGTGAAATGCCCCAAGAGACAAATGCACCTAAAGGACCTATGCTAACAGGTATGCCCCCTAGACAAAGACAAAGACCAATTCCAAACCAAGTCAAATAAGGTCAAGCCATGATGGAGAAAGGTTAAGTGTCAAGGACACATGCTAAAAGACAAGGGTGCAAAGGCCTCAAGTAGCGCCTATTTCTAGATTTTCAACACTTGGAATCTTTTTAATTTTTTAATTTTTTTGTATTTTTGCTACCAAGGTGCCTGTTTCCAAGTTTTCACCACGACACTATTCTTTTTTTTTTTTTATTTTTTTTTTGTAATTTTTTAGGACTGTATATGCTTTTTAGGATTTTTTCAGCATCATATATAAATTTTTTTGGTATTTTTTCAGGATCATAAAATATGTACAAAGGATGCCCCTAGACAGAAATGGGTATCAATGATAGAACTTCTTTAGGTGCAAAATGTTGATGGGCTCAGGGAGCTGTTCTCCATCTTCATGCGACAGTAAATATGCACCTGTACCAAAAGCTAATGTAATAATGTATGGTCCAAGCCAATTAGGTTCAAACTTGCCTTTTTGTTCTCTATTCTGTTGATTCTTAGGGTTCTCTCTCAAAACAAGATCACCTATCTAAAATTCTCTAGGGTGACCCTTCTTGTTGAATGCTTTGGGCATACGCTTTTGATATACTCTCATGTGATCAAATGAAGCCTTATGCTTCTCATCTAGAAGTTCTAGTTCTTGTAAGGTCATGGTGCGGTAATCCTCATCTGTAATCAAACCTTTGAGAGAGATTCTAAGTGAAGGTATCTCTACTTCTAAAGGCAACACTGCTTCAGCGCCATAGCTAAGAGCAAAAGGGGTATTTCTTATAGGTGTACGAATTCTAATTCTATAAGCCCATAGTGCCGGATTGATTTGTAAGTGCCAATCCCTACCATTCTTGTGTACTATTCTATGAAGGATTTTAAGAATAGTTTTATTAGAGGCTTCTACCTATCCTTTTCCCTGTGGAAAATAGATGGAGGACCAATGTTGTTTGATTTTAAACTTTTCGCATAAATCCTTTAGGTCCTTATTCTTGAATTGACCTCCATTATCAGTAATAATCTGAGAAGGCACTCCAAATCGGCAAATAAGATGAGTCAAGATAAACAGGGAAACTATTTTGCCTAAGGCAATAGAAAGAGGGACTGCCTCTACCCATTTCATGAAATAATCAGTAGCTGTGATGATAAACTTATGTCCACCTGATGAGTTGGGGTGAATTTGCCCCACAAGGTCAAAGGCCTAGCACTGAAATGCCCAATGAGAAATAGAAGGAATTAGCTCCCTACCTAGAGCATGAATCAGGTTTCCATATTTTTGACATTTCTCACAAGACTTAGAGAAAGCTACTGCATCTGTCTAGATTGTG
Organism: Chamaecyparis obtusa; assembly: GCA_027943335.1. Lineage (NCBI taxonomy): Eukaryota > Viridiplantae > Streptophyta > Pinopsida > Cupressales > Cupressaceae > Chamaecyparis > Chamaecyparis obtusa. The sequence goes on from BSBK01000917.1 coordinate 502,987, forward strand.
GGCTAGTAATACCCCACCCTAAGCAACCTTTGGGCCATGGCAGGACCATTTGAATGTCCACCACAAATGCCCTTGTGGATGTCTGCTAACGCTTAGCTGGATTCCTCCTTTTCCAAGCACCTAAGAAGTGTCCCATCTAAACCCCTCCTATTAAATTGATTTTGGAGTTGTTGTGCATAGAGCCTATCTTCTTCTTCTTGGGTGACTCTTTTTCTTATGTCCAATAATGCACGTTTCTCTTCCTCTAGTTGTCTAAATTTCTCCTTTTTGGCAGCTTGTTCATCTAGATAGGCTTGCTTCTCCCTTTCCATGCTTTTCAATCTCATATTTGCATATCGAGAGGTATCTTTAAGTGGAGAAGATTGTCTTGAATGCCTTATTGTTTTGGCTGCGTTGATGTGATGGTCACTAGATTCATTGTTCTGGTCCTCGTGTTGTGACCTTGAATCTAAGTGATTTTTCCTATAATGTCTCTCAGCTCGTTGATGAACATCAAAATACCTTGTGTTGTTGGGGGGTGACCCGGGTGGACTAGCATGAGAAGAACCACCATACACTCTAGCACTCCCATGCCGTTGGAAAATATCCTCAAGAGTTTGATTCATGGCTTCTCTTTGTTGTCGAGTGAAAGTGTAACTCATGTCCATACTTGATAAAAGTGGTGCTAAAGAGGCGCTCACTTCACCAGGATTACCTTTTGGATTAAAACAAACATCAGATTTACTTTTAGGAGATTGATCAGAAAGGGGTTCTTTTCCCTTGTGCTGTTGACGAGTCTTAACTGGTGGTAATTGGCTAAAGGCAATAGGGGGTTGCTTCCCTTGATTGACTTGGTACCTTGTTGTAACTGACATGAAAGAAAGAGATTCTTGATGATGGGTCAATCTCTCAAATTGTCAATTCCAACCTAGGATAATTGAGATTCTCTATTGTCCAAAGAGAAGATGAAAAGATAGAAAAAAAAAATGGTGTCACCAACACTGTCAAAGAGGTGCTTCAAATCAAAGGGTGAATACCCTTGCACTTTTGAATCAGGAGGTTGGACTTAGCCAAAATTCAAATTCAAATTGAGTTATATGAAAAATGATTTGGAAAATAGTAGGATCATAATTCTCCAAGGGTGTAATCAACAATTCTAAATACAAACTGTTCACTAGGAATATATTTCTAACTTGACAAATTATTTTCAAGGTAACCTTATAAATCAATTGAGATGATCCCTAGAAGGCTAAAATCAAAAATTTGCGGTCAAAACAAATCTCTAACAACAAGGTTAGATAACCTATTCAAAGGCCAAGTCATACTAAAAGCAAGTTAATGACTGAAACTAACAATACTGCTAAAAATTCTCAGGTGACAGACTCCAGGCAAAGTAGGCGATATACCTAAGACCGGGTGATACTTTGCACGATGCCAGGAGATAGACCTCAAAACTGATAGGTGATAGACCTAATAACTGTTAGGGGATACAGTTCCAGGTGAACTATCACGCGATATTTCTCTCTTAAGTGTAAGGAAACTCAGGTGCAGAAACAGCTTCCTACGCTAATCTCTATAGGAGAGTATTGTGCAAGTTCTTATAAATCCTTACAATTTCAGATTTGTTAACTACTTTAACAAAGATATTGCAACCACATACCATACATACAAAAAAATAGAGAATGACACAATGATATACCCTGGGGAAAACCTTTCGGTAAAAAACCCCAGCACTCCAAAACCTGCACAATGTATTATCTTCAACACAAAGATTACAATACACTTGCAATGCAAGTTCTTTCAGGAAATGAGAGACAAAGCCAACAAAACTTAAACTTCTGTTATGTCTCTCCCATAGGAGTAGCATCATATATATAGACTCCTCTAGACCCAAATGTTAGGATTAACAAGGCAGAAATAACAATTATGTGCAAATATAACTAATATCAGAAAATAATAAACCATACAGAATAGAACACAAGACACACAGATTTAACGTGGTTCACCCAATCCCTGGGCTACGTCCACCAACAGCGAGTCCAATATTATTATTATCCAGTGATTACAACCTGATTACAATCCGTAATCCCTTACAGCCTAATTCTGTCACAAGAACTAAAATCATACATCATGAAAATCCCTAACCCTAAGCCATATTATACAATATTTTCCCGCTTTAGGGTTAGAATGAGTTATAAGTAGTCGGCCCAAATAACCGAAAAAAGTAGTCAGCCTCAAAAAAAATTTCCTCGGGGGTTGCACCCCCGAACACCTGCTCTTGGGGGCTGCCGCCCCCAAACCCCCGCTCGGGGCCCGGCCCAGCCCCGAACCCCGGCGAGGTTGGGAGGAAAAGTGTACAGTACTTTCCTGGATAGTACTTTCCTGATTAGTCACCACAAGCTAACACCAAAAATAGGCACAACCACCAAGACCCATGCACAAAGCCACATGTACACAGTTGTTACATGCAATCCCAAGAATAGGCGTCCATCCCTAGAATAGACTATGACAGCTTGTCATAGAATCTGCCAAAAATAACGGTCACAAGAGAAGTGTAAGAGAATCTGTCATACCAACCTATTTTTGGCATATTCTCTTACACACACCAACCACTTCTTCTTGGGCACCCAAATAGGCCCTAGTCATAAGATGCTCTTACACCTGTCATAGCACATTCCTTAAATAGTTCTTACGTGTCATTGGAATCCGTCATAACTATTTCAGTCATGATCTCCTTACGCACAAGATGCCAACACATCAAGTGGAGTGACACATCAACATGCCAACTAGACATGTACACTCACACTTAATTACATTATTTGCAAAAAATACATTTACAAAACAAATAATAAGAATAGGAATTATCCAAGGTTGAGACACCTTATTCCTAATATTCTCCCACTTGTTGAACACCTTGTAAGAGCAACAGGAACATAACAGGAACTTTAACCACTATAGGCCAAAAGGCCCATAGACTCTGAACACCATCTGAACTTCTAAGTGCCCACTGGTTTCATTAATGCATCTGCAACATTCTTCACAGTATCTACCTTCTCCAAATTTACCTTTCCATCTTCTACCATATCTCTCACAAAGTGAAACTACACATCAATGTGCTTCGTTCTAGCATGGAAAGTTGGATTCTTTGCAAGGCAAATAGCACTCTGACTGTCAAACCAAATAGTAATTTGTTCTGCATCAACACCAACATCAGAACATAATATTCTAAGCCAAATGGCTTCTTTACAAGCATGAGTAGCAGCTATGTACTCAGCTTCTGTAGTGGACAAAGCAACCACAGGTTGTCGCTTACTCATCCAACTGATGGCACCACCAAACATAGTGAACACATAAGCACTGGTGGATCTCCTGCTATCAATATCACCTGCCCAATCTGAATCCACAAACCCATGAATACAAATTGAAGACGGAGATCCAGAAGAGTTACCATGATAACATATGGAGTAATCTGATGTACCCCTCAAATATCTGAATACTTGCTTAACTACATCCCAATGTACCCATCTAGGATTAGCCATAAACTGACTCAGGACTCCCACTACTTGGGAAATGTCTGGTCTAGTATAGACCATAGCATACATAAGACTACCAACTGCACTAGCATAAGGTACTCTACTCATGTCCTCCACCTCACTAGGAGATTTTGGACAATCATCTACAGATAACTTTATTCCCACAGAAATAGGAACACATAGTGGTCTACAATCTGCCATGTTGAACCTGTCCAACACAGACTTCACATACTTACTCTGACTCAACCAAAGTTTTCTATTAGACCTATCTCTACTAATTTCCATACCCAAGATGTACCTATCTGCCCCAAGATCTTTCATCTCAAACTGTGCTGACAACTGAGATTTAAAATAAAAAATCATACCCTTACCCTTCCCAAATAGCAACATATCATCAACATATAATGCAACAATAAGAAGGCGATCATTTTCAACTCTGAAATAAATACAATGATCTAATTTTGATCTTACAAATCCAATTGACAACACAAAGGCATCAAAATTAAGGTACCACATCCTAGGAGATTGCTTCAAACCATATAGAGATTTCTTTAATCTGCAAACTAAGGATTCTTTACCTTTAACAATGTAGTGCTCAGGCTGTGACATATAAATCTCTTCCTCCAAATCACCATAAAGGAAAGTTGTCTTCACATCCATCTGTTCTATCTCCAAATCATATGATGTAGCAAGAGATAACAGAAATCTAATAGATGTCAACTTTGCAACAGGAGAGAATATTTCACCATAATCTATTCCCTCTACCTGTGAATACCCCTTTGCAACCAATCTAGCTTTGTACCTTTCAACACTGCCATCTGCATAGAATTTCTTCTTGAACACCCATTTACAGCCAACAGATTTTCTCCCTTTAGGCAAAGGTACAAGGTCCCAAGTTTTGTTTTTCTCCAATGAAGCCATCTCATCATCCATAGCCTCAATCTAGGAACCTGCATCTTCCATGCCCAAAGCCTCTTTCACAGATCTAGGCTCATCAGTGTTAGTAATCAAAGCAAAGGCACAACTGGAATCTAACATAGAATAACCAAACCTTTCTAGTTGCTTTCTTTCTCTCATGGATCTCCTCAAGTGTTGAGGTTGAGGTTGTTCTTCCTCTTCTTCCAAACTATCAGAGCTGCTAGAGCTCTCCTCATCATTAGACCCAACATGGTCTCTCTATTCAGTCTTCTCAAGGGTAGGAGGCAACTGAACAACATCTTTTTCCTTTTCTTTTTCATCTGGTTGTAGCACAATAGGAGAAGATGTTAGCTCTCTGAAAATAACATTTCTACTATACAAAACCTTACTAGTCACAGGATCCCAAAGCTTGTATCCTTTCACACCAGCACTGTATCCGATGAAAATACATTTAACAACTTTGTTTTCCAACTTAGATCTTTTCTCCTTTGGAACATGTGCATAAGCTTCACAACCAAAAACACGAAGATGTCTAATTGAAGGCTTCTTACCAGACCACACCTCCATGGGTGTCTTACCAAGAGGGCTAATGTAGGAGATCTATTAACTAGATAGCAAGCAGTGGCCATAGCTTCAGCCCAAAACCTTTGTTCTAAACTAGCTCCACTAAGCATACTCCTAGCCTTCTCCATCAGTGTCCTGTTCATTCTCTCTGCAACTCCATTTTGCTGTGGGGTATAAGGAGTTGTCTTATGCCTCTCGATACCTTGTTCTTTATAGAACTGTTCAAACTCTACTGAGCAAAAATCACCACCATTGTTAGTTCTCACACACTTAATCTTCTTACTAGTCTGATTCTCTATAAGAGCTTTAAATTCCTTGAACCGACTAAAGACTTGTGTCTTAATTTTAAGGAAATAAATCTGCATCCTTCTACTGTAATCATCTATGAAAGATACAAAAAATATAGACTTGGAGATTGAAGGAACTTTTACATGACCAAATACATCAGAATGAATAAGATCCAAAACATCAGAAGATTTGTGAGAACTAGAGTAAAATTGAACATGATTTTGTTTACCATAGACACAGTGTTCGCAGAAGTCAAACTCGAGATTGCAATTATTTAACCCCTCAATGAGATTTTTATTTTTCAGGGTTCTGAGACCCTTTTCACCAATGTGGCCAAATCTCATATGCCACAACATTGTCTTTTCTGCAGGAAGCTTACCTTCCAAAGTGTTTGCACTACCATCAGAACCAATAGCCATAGACTTCTTCACTGCTTGTTTAGATGGTGAGGATGAAGAACTATTACATAGAGGAATACATGCATCTAGCTGAAATAAGGTACCTCTCCTAGTACCCCTTGCAAGCACTATTGATCCTCTCATCATCTTGCATCCTTCTTTCGAAAAAATAACTTGCACACCTACATCATTCAGCATACTTATAGATAATAAGTTTCGTGCCAAACCCAGAATGTGCATAACTCCATTGATTCCCTTTACTCATCCATCAGGAAATTTGATAGTGACCCTTCCAGGTCCAACTATCTTTAGGTGAGAATCATCACCCAAGTACACCTTTCCACCATCGAACTCTTCATATTTTGAGAACCAGTTTCAATGAGAGGTCATGTGAAAAGATGCACCCAAGTCAACCAACCACACATCATCAGATGCATGGGCTACCAAAGCTGCGATGAATGCATCGCCATCTTCTTGAGATCTTTCTGAAGCTGAATTTGAACCTTTCTTCTTCGGCTCTTTGTAGTCTTTACGAAAGTGCCCAGATTTATCATAGTTCCAACATTTTACCTTGGACTTATTGGAAGTCTTTGACTTCCCACAGGATTTGGATCTACCCTTATTGTCAAACTTATTGTCATTTTTCTTCCCTCTTTCAGTAGATCTCCCACGAACAGCAAGGGCTTCTTTTTCTAAAACGGAAGCCTTTCTCTGCATCTCCTCTGATAGCAGTGAAGACACCACATCATCCATTTTGAAGGTGACTAAAGTGCTTCTGAGAGCCATCACAAGATGGTGCCATAAATCTGGTAAAGAACACAAAAGTGTGTAGCAACGATCCTCCTCCTCTAACTTGACACCAGCTGATGTCAATTGTGCAGCCAGTAGATTAAATGCATTTAAATGATCCGTTACGGATCCACCTTCCTCCATTCACAGAGAGTACAACTTCTTCCTCAGGAACAACTTGTTCACCAGAGATTTGGCCTGATACATGGCCGCAAGTCTTTCCCACAAACTATTTACGGTTTTCTCATCTAGAACATTTAGAAGGACTGCATCGGTTAAACAGATTCTTATGAGACCCTTAGCTTTATGGTCTTTGATATCCCAATCTACTGGAGCAATAGTTGCTGGTCTTGTAGCATTTGAAGTCACTTCCCATAGGTCACGATCTTCCAACATGTCTTCCATCTTGAGTTTCCACAACTCGAAATTAGTGCCATTAAATTTCTCCACCTCCATTCTTCTATATGATGAACTTGTCATCTCAATCTGCAAATAAGATTTAGAATGCTCTGCAAAAAACTCTCACTCAAACTTGAGATCAGCTCAAAAAACCCTACCCAAAAACTAGGATCAAAAGTTGATCAAGCTCTAATACCACTTGTAATGAAACTCAGGTGCAGAAACAGCTTCCTACACTAATCTCTATAGGAGAGTATTGTGCAAGTTCTTATAAATCCTTACAATTTTAGATTCGTTAACTACTTTAACAAAGATATTGCAACCACATACCATACATACAGAAAAATAGAGAATGACACAATGATATACCCTGGGAAAAACCTTTCGGTAAAAAACCCCAGCACTCCAAAACCTGCATAATATATTATCTTCAACACAAAGATTACAATACACTTGCAATGCAAGTTCTTTCAGGAAATGAGAGACAAAGCCAACAAGACTTAAACTTCTATTATGTCTCTCCCATAGGAGCAACATCATATATATAGACTCCTCTGGACCCAAAAATAGGCACAACCACCAAGACCCATGCACAAAGCCACATGTACACAGTTGTTACATGCAATCCCAAGAATAGGCGTCCATCCCTAGAATAGACTATGACAGCTTGTCATAGAATCTACCAAAAATAATGGTCACAAGAGAAGTGTAAGAGAATCTTTCATACCAACCTATTTTTGGCATATTCTCTTACACACACCAACCACTTCTTCTTGGGTGCCCAAATAGGCCCTAGTCATAAGATGCTCTTACACCTGTCATAGCACATTCCTTAAATAGTTCTTACGCATCATAGGAATTTGTCATGACCATTTCAGTCATGATCTCCTTACGCACAAGATGCCGACACATCAAGTGGAGTGACACATCAACATGTCAACTAGACATGTACACTCACACTTAATTACATTATTTGCAAAAAATACATTTACAAAACAAATAATAAGAATAGGAATTATCCAAGGTTGAGACACCTTATTCCTAACATTAAGCAGGCGATGCTGATGTAGTTTTTGACCAATTTGTGCAAAATTTCAAGTTTTTAAGGTCTGATTTTGGATTCTCTGAATGTTAAGGTGAAAATGTCTAATTTTAATCACAAATTTAACAGCATTTGGATAGGTTTGCAAATAGTAAGGGATCAAACATGTCTTCAAACACTTGAAACAAGGGAAAAAGTAACCTTGCCAAGACAAACACTTGTGATATTCAAAAGTAAAATTGCACCCTATGAATACTATAGATTGTTTGTATGTTGAGAATGTTTACACTGGAATCACACAATCGAAGACAATTCAAACAATATCTACCTACAAGATAAGGCTCAATACTTACCAACTTAGCCCACAAATTGATGCCCCCTTGCCTCACACCAAGTGGTTTCCCACAAGAGATATTGGCTTTGTCATGGAACTGTCAAACAACACAACCAAAGGGGCACATATGGTGAGTATCTTGGGGTGATCCGAGTTAGTCCACTTGGATCAATCCTTGCACTAAGAAGATAAGTGGCTAAAATAGGTTGCCTCTAACCTATGGTTCTTAGTAAGGGCTTTCGTTCATAACACCCCTCTTGCTCCTCATAGAGGACTCAGACCTCATGGCCTCAAGAGTACTTTAAGCATTCTTGTTCAATACTTTCCCCATGGTCACAATCTCATGAGCTACTCACATCAAGCGAAGACAAGTGTTATGTCTACCAAGGTTTTGTGTCCTTGATAGCCTTTAGATTATAGTGAGTTGGAATAGTTGGCAAAAGGCTTGTCCCCACTTAGGTCATTTCTCTTGATTGCTCAAGAGAAAGCCCGCTAAAGGATCCTAAACTAAACAAAGAATGGATGATTTTTGAGGTTCAAGGTTTTTGGTTCACCACAAGGGTGAAGAGCATACTCCCCTATCTCAAAAACTTATCCCAAACACACCAAGCAAAATCAATTACCCCCTTGCTTCCAAAACCTTAAGATGGGTCAAAATTTTCTGGTTCACCTAAAGGTGAAGAGCATACTTCTCCTACCACCTCAAAATCTCTTCCACAAGGTATTAAGATGCCTAAAACAATTAGTAGATGCCACACTTGAAAGGAGATAAATCATAAACACTTTAAAAATATATATATATATTATTATGCTTTGGGCAGCCCTGCAAAAACCATTAGTAGCCCTTTAGTATGCAATTTGTGGCAATCTCCTTCAAGCGAGGCCCCTACAACCACAACTTGTTAGACAATTATGGTTAGGGAAATCCAAAATCTAAATAGAAATGATGCAAAAAACTGACTAATCTAGGCTAAGAAATACAAGTTAGATCTATCTAAATGCAATAAAGTAAACCAGCAAACTAAATATGATCAGATTCGGATAACAAAACTCAAATTGCAACTTTGTCAGATCAGGTGATATACTTCAGACTTCACCAAAATCGTGCAATACAGTTTCATGTACCCGAGAGATATATCTCAGTATGGGCGATACATTTCAGAACATGCGAGCGATACTTTGCGTAATGCCAGGTGACAGACCTTAATACTGGCGGATGATTCTTCCTTTGTGTGAAGTGTCACACTTGTATTATAAGGTCTATCACATGATATACCTAAGAAGTGTCGCACGATACTCTAAGACAGAAAAATAGAGAACGCAAAATATCTGAAAATTAATTTAAAAAATGACGAAAATGCAAGAAACTAAAAGACAAAGTCTATCTACTCTACCCCAAAGTGGGTGCTAGAAATGTATGGTGTAAAAGTGACCACACTTCTATGAACCATTACATGCAAGGTTACTCAATAATGAGGCCTCACAAAGTGGCTCATAGCTCTCTATGCATGGAGTTGCAAGGGACTATGATGAATTTGCTCTCAGCTAGAGCTACAAACTAGTGACCTTGCTAGTCAACTACACAATGAGAGATTCACAATGAAGACAAGGGAAACAATGCCAATATCCCCAAATGGAATCAAGGTATGAAAATGCAATGCAAACTAATATGAATATGCAAGATTAATCTACCAAAATGAAAGTACAATGCAACTATGAAAGGAAATAGCAATGGATTACAAATCTCCTAATCAAGCTATGTGAAGCTAATCTATTGCATAAAAGGAAACTAAGCTAATATGCCATGATTATGTAACTAAACAAAGGAACTATGCAACTAAATGAGATGCAACAATGAAAAGCAAGTCTTCAAAGCTTGATGTAGAATGTCTTCAATAAGCTCCAAATAACCTAGAAAACCTGTAGCATAACATTAGCATAAAAGAGATGGATCTGCAAATGAAGGAGAGAGCTCTCCTTTTATAAGAAGTGAGGTGAAATGGACCATTGAGATTAAGAGGCAAAAGAATTAATCAACGGTGGAGAAAAATGGAAGCTTGATCTTTGTGCACAAATATCCTCCAATGAGAAAATAGGCATTGACTTTTGTGTCCATATGAGACAAAAAGTACTTTTTCTCTTTATATAAAATAAGAATAACATTTTATTTGTGCAACATAGGATAAGAAGAAAAGTGGAGATTTTTTATTTAAATAAAAGGGCAAGAAATTCCTTTTAATTAAATAAAGGCTTAGGATAAAATGGTTAGCCCATAGGATAAAAATCCAATATATGATCAAAATTAAGATTTGATTAAGAAATTGATAATGTTGAAAATATTGATTATTGATAAAATTGATTCATGGATGATAAATCAAATAAATGGGGCCCAAAGTCTAAGCGACCATTTTTGGGTGCATACATCTGCCCCTCTTTGACTAATGTGTGATCGATTTGGGAACACATGTAGTCAAAGAATGAAGTTGAAATGTGAGATCGATCTAGGATCACAAAACAACTCAGATGTGAGGTCGATTCAGGATCACACCCGGACAAACATAAACAAAGGCCTTTGAACATGAGGTCGATTTGGGATCATATTCAAAGTAAGAGATAAGAATCTCAAATTTGAGCAAAAGCTGACAAAAGATGTCTGAATCAAGAAAATCAAGAGAATCAGGGATGAGAATCCCATAGGAACTACCCTCTCGGAATCAAAATCAAAATCAGATAGAGGAGAACAACAAATCGATAAAAGATGATCAAATCAGAATGAAATCATAATCGAAGATAAATGATAACAAGATAACCATTAGGCCATGAAAACATGCCCTAGTAAGGAAGCAAAAGAATAGAAATAGAAGACTAGAAATAGTGTGAATGAAAGACTAAAAAATTTGAGAGACATGGAAGGAAGAAAGTCCATCGAAAATCAAATTATGCCTCAAAAAGTCAGTCAATTGCTTAGAAGAAGGGAAAAATTTTGAAACATGATTTTGACAATCAAGATAACCTTGGATTTTGATTTTGAGTCCGAAAATGGATCCAAGACATTGAAATTAGCTAGGGGTGCAATTTTCATGCAATTCTGAAGTGTTTTGAAAATTGGTCAAAATATCAAAATGCTATATAAGGGGTAAAAATGTCATTTTCAAAATCATTTAACTTTTAACTATTTGAGAATCTAGGGCTCTTAGAGAAAGTGATGGCTCAACTAGTAGGAGTTCCCGTCTACAGACACCGATTTGAGTGCTCCCAGTTGCACAATCGGCCTCCACATTATGGTGCCCCGGTATGTATCTGAAAACTAGCCGTTGTTTGGGTCATTTATAGCATTTAATGCAAATTTAGTACATTTTGAAATTTTTAACTTTTCAAATTTTTAGTTTTAGGTGAACTATCACATGATACTTTAGAAGTATCATGCCCTTTGGGAAGAAACATCGCGCGATACTTCACGGGTCCCCAAAGTATCGTACATATAGACACCAGTATCGCACGATAGCTAGTGAAATATCACATGATACCAGGCAAAGTATCGCATGGCCAAAGCTATATCACACTGATATAGAGAGAAGTATCACATGATACTTCTCCGTAAAACTTAAAATTTGGAACATTTTGAGAAAAGTAAGACATGGGTCTAGACAATAGTTGTGCTTTAAGTGTCTTGTACTAATTTTCATCATAGTATGCACTGACATATGGCTTGGTTGAATGATTTGTAGGAGGTCTTTCTGGCGTTGCTCATTAGAGAACCAAAGCTGGTGGGATTCAGATGTGTCCAGAACCTAGATGATCCAGGTGAGGATGACATCAGAGTGATGGGATTCTGGTACCTGCTAAGGTTCCCCTACATAGGAGTTGATCATGGACTACTGACAGCCTTGGCAAAGTGATGGCATAGTGAGCACAACACATTTCACTTGCCGATAGGAGAGGCATCCATCACATTAGAGGATGTCTACAGGATCCTACAGGTACCATGCCATGGTGAGCCTGTAAGTAAAATCATGTTTTAAGATATAATTGCGTAAGTGTAAAGTTTTCATATGATGAAAACTAACATGATTTGTGTGTTGGCATAGGTGTATTATGACCAGGATGCCATCGAGGGGTGACGATTGATACAGGAGATGTTTCAAGATGTCACCATTTTGGATACGCATGTCAGCTGGGAGAGGCTGATAGATGATTTTGCTAGAGACTTCCCAGTGCCATGCATTGTGGCATCATTTATCTCATAGATCCTAATGACTGATCGCTGTCAGAAGGGATTCCCTCTAGGATGGGGTAGACTACTCGTGGATTTGGCTGGAAGACCTCGACGTATGGCATGGGGTCCTGCCGTACTGGCAGAGATATATCATGAGTTGGATGAGATCATCTATAGGGATGGTCGAACATGGGCATGTGGTGCCATCCTAGCATAGGTGTGGGAATGGGAGCACATTACTATAATGCACCCCAGCATTCAGCCGAGAGAGAGGAGATACCCATATATTTATAGATATGTAGGTTTCATATCACATGCTCGTATAGGGGATGTGACACATTATAGGTGGATTCTGGATGAGATGACCTCATTCACATGGAGGCCATACAGAGATGTTGAGGGATGGGGTGATGTAGAGGATGAGCTGAGCTACAAGTTGTGTACCCGACCACTGGTAGGCCGACACACAGAGATTGTTGAGAGGTTCTACATCATTTGGGTATGGCGATAGTTTGGGAGGCAATAGCAAGTCTCTATAGAGACCACTACATATGCGAGGGCTAGAGATGAGGAGAGACATGGGTGGCTACCCATGTTAGACTACCAGTAGGCTATTGAGGAGACATTTGGGATCAGGAGGGAGCCCTGGGAGTATCTCCCAGACATGGCTGATGCAGGAGCTGATGTAGCATACAGGGCAGAGTGACAGAGGGTACCATTCCCTTGATTTACTATACCAAATGAAGCACAGGTTGTCCCGGGAGGAGGAGATAGAGGAGATGATGAGGACAGAGGAGGAGGCCAGGTTAGAGAGGTGGGAGAGGGATCTAGAGTTGGTGGCCAAAAATGGCCATGAGCTCAGGGTTCGGGGAGTGAGGAGGTACAGAGGCCTTCTCAGGAGAAGCCACAGGGATAGGTACCACCACAGATATAGGTAGATCCAACTACAGGGGATGGTTTGAGAGCCCACATTCAGACTCTTGAGGTAGAGATTTAGTAGTTGAGGGTCACTATAGAAGTACGGGATCAGCAGCTAGCATATCTGAGATCAGAGAGAGATCAGTAGATGAGAGATTTTAGGGCAGAGATAGCATGTCGTGAGATGACCATACAGGTAGCTACACTAGAGATCCAATGGGAGATAGCCAGAGCTACATATTATCATGGACTCTATCTCCAGGTAGTGCCAGAGGATCAAAGATCACCATCCTACTCTCAGAGGGTAGGGGCATCAGACATGGTTCATGATAGGGCAATAGCCCCACCTCCTCCACCTCCACTAGCACCACATGATGGCACCAATGCATCCTAGGTTTAGGGCTTAGGTTTAGATTTATGTCAGATGATGCTATTGAGACTTTTGATCTAGTTGGGATCTCATTTTTATGGTTTATATCAGTGATGACATTGTACCATGACTTTTCTATTATATATGAGACATACTGGATTTTGATGTATCATATTTGATTGTCTCACTTGGATGTGTATCAGTTTTCATATGTATTGTCTTTTCTTACTTCGCTCAAAATTTTTATGTATGTGCTTATGTATGTTATCTCTCATAGATGTATGTTTGATTCTCATATATTTGATATAGACTCATGTTTATGAAAATGACATTTTTTGAAAGATAGACATGATGATATGATTAACCTCTTTTGATGACAGGAGCAGGTTCGAGATGAAAAAGACAAGGAATGGAAGATGTGATCAAGAAGAAGGAAAGATGAGCATAGTTGACTAACAGGTCCATGTGAGATGAAAAGGAGAGCTCTCTCCATATGCAAAAATTGACTAATCATGAACCTAAGAAATGCAAGCTACTATGAAAAGTGGTTGACTTGCAAGGTCACAATGCTTATAGACATCTAATTATCATCATTGAGCATTAGGTAGCACCGTAAGATCATACAATGCACACTAGCATGACTATGTGGATATGAGGATGATCTTTATCAGATAAAAATGTGGAAATCCCACCTAGGCATCAAAGACATGGAGGTCAAGATGACTAGTGCAGTGAGATCACCTAATTTTGTTATGGCGAGATTATGCTTGTATCAAGACACATTAAAGTTAGGATAGCTAGAAGCATGCACTCGCATAAAACAGTCAAGGATAATACCTTGTCAATTCATAGTGTCAAGTAAGACCAGCATAAATGCTCATGATAGTTAGGACCAACAAAATATACACACAAGCAGATAAAGAAATAAAACATGTTCTCATACCCTCAGTCTTCTAGCTATGCATCATCGAAAAACTTCTCAGGGAGAGACCACTAATCAATGAAATCCTCATAGACAACACACAAAGAAAAATAAAGTCAACATATCTCAAGCGAGTTGATTATTTTAAGTGCATGTGTGTTGGTCATAGAGTCAAACTCTAAGTATCGCATCTGCAAATGAGCAATATCACATCATACTTAGACTATTGGGTAAGACATCTGATAAGTGTTAAGAAACACTTGATGCAAGGGTAGTGTTAAAAAACATGGTTTGAGGTGGTGTTGAAAAACACTTGTTTGTGAAATGCCCCAAGAGACAAATGCACCTAAAGGACCTATGCTAATAGGTATGCCCCCTAGACAAAGACAAAGACCAATTCTAGACCAAGTCAAATAAGGTCAAGACATGATGGAGAAAGGCTAAGTGTCGAGGACACATGCTAAAAGACAAGGGTGCAAAGGCCTCAAGTAGCCCCTGTTTCCAGGTTTTCACCACTTGGAATCTTTTTAATTTTTTAATTTTTTTGTATTTTTGCTACCAAGGTGCCTATTTCTAGGTTTTCACCAAGGCACTTTTTCCTCTCTTTTTTTTTGAATTTTTTGCATTTTTTGATTTTTTTGTATTTTTTCAAGACTGTATATGCTTTTTAGGATTTTTTCATCATCATATATGAATTTTTTTGGTATTTTCTCAGGATCATAAAATATGTACAAAGGATGCCCCCAAATAGAAATGGGCATCAAGGATTGAACTTTTTTAGGTGCAAAATGTTGATGGGCTCAGGGAGCTATTCTCCATCTTCATTCGACAGTAAATATGCACCTGTACCAAAAGCTACTGTAATAATGTATGGTCTAAGCCAATTAGGTTCGAACTTGCCTTTTTGTTTTCTATTCTATTGATTCTTAGGGTTCTCTCTCAAAACATGATCACCTATTTGAAATTCCCTAGGGTGAACCTTCTTGTTGAATGCTTTGGACATACACTTCTGATATACTCTCATGTGATCAAAGGAATCCTTACACTTCTCATCTAGAAGTTCTAATTCTTGTAACCTCATGGCATGGTAATCCTCATCTGTAATCAAACCTTTGAGAGAGATTCTAAGTGAAGGTATCTCTACTTCTAAAGGAAACACTACTTCAGCGCCATAGGTAAGAGAAAAAGGGGTAGCTCCTGTAGGTGTACGAATGCTAGTTCTATAAGCCCATAGTGCCAGATTGATTTGTAAGTGCCAATCCCTACCATTCTTGTGTACTATTCTATGAAGGATTTTAAGAATGGTTTTATTAGAGGCTTTTGCCTGTCCATTTCCCTATGGAAAATAGATGGAAGACCAATGTTGTTTGATTTTAATCTTTTTGCATAAATGCTTTAGGTCCTTGTTCTTGAATTGACCTCCATTATCAGTAATAATCTCAGAAGGCACTCCAAATCGACAAATAATATGATTCAGGATAAACAGGGAAACTATTTTGTATCAGGCAACAGAAAGATGGACCGCCTCTACCCATTTCGTGAAATAATCAGTAGCTGTGATGATAAACTTATATCCACCTATTGAGTTGGGGTGAATTTTCCCCACAAGTTCAAAGGCCCAGCGCTGAAATGGCCAATGAGAAATAGAAGGAATTTGCTCCCTACCTCGAGCATGAATTAGGTTTCCATGTTTTTGACATTTCTCACAAGACTTAGAGAAAGCTACTGCATCTGTTTTCATTGTGGGCCAGTAATACCCCGCCCTAAGCAACCTTCGAGCCATGGAAAGACCATTAGAATGTCCACCACAAATGCCCTCATGGATGTCTGCTAACGCTTGGTTGGATTCCTCCTTTTCCAAGCACCTAAGAAGTGTCCCATCTAAACCCCTCCTATTAAATTGATTTTTGATTTGTTGTGCATAGAGCCTATCTTCTTCTTCTTGGGTGACTCTTTTTCTTATGTCCAATAATGCACGTTCCTCTTCCTCTGGTTGTCTAAATTTCTCCTTTTTGGTGGCTTGTTCATCTAGATAGGCTTGCTTCTCTCTTTCAATGCTTTTCAATCTCATATTTGCATATCGAGAGGTATTTTTAAGTGGAGAAGATTGTCTTGAATGCCTTATTGCTTTGGCTGCGTTGATGTGATGGTCACTAGATTCGTTGTTCTGGTCCTCGTGTTGTGACCCTGAATCTAAGTGAGTTTTCCTATAATGTCTCTCAGCTCGTTGATGAACATCAAAATATCTTGTGTTGTTGGGGGGTCACCCGGGTGGACTAGCATGAGAAGAACCACCATACACTCTGGCACTCCCATGCCGTTGGAAAATATCCTCAAGAGTTTGATTCATGGCTTCTCTTTTTTGTCGAGTGAAAGTGTAACTTATGTCCATACTTGATGAAAGTGGTGCTAAAGAGGTGCTCACTTCACTAGGATTACCTTTTGGATTAAAACAAACCTCAGATTCAATTTTAGGAGATTGATCGAAAAGGGGTTCTTTTCCCTTGTGCTGTTGACGAGTCTTAACTGGTGGTAACTAGCTAAAGGCAATAGGGGGTCACTTCCCTTAATTGACTTGGTACCTTATTGTAACTGACATGAAAGAAAGAGATTCTTGATGATGGGTCAATCTCTCAAAGTGTCAATTCTAACCTAGGATAATGAGATTCTCTATTGTCCAAAGAGAAGATGAAAAGATTAAAAAAAAAAAAAAAGGCGTCACCAACATTGTCAAAGAGGTGCTTCAAATTAAAGGGTGAATACCCTTGCACTTTTGAATCAGGAGGTTGGACTTAGCCAAAATTCAAATTGAAATTGAGATATATGAAAAATGATTTGGACAATAGTAGGATCAGAATTCTCCAAGGGTGTAATTAACAATTCTAAATACAAACTGTTCACTAGGAATATCTTTCTAACTTGACAAATTATTTTCAAGGTAACCTTAGAAATCAATTGAGATGATCCCTAGAAGGCTAAAATCATAAATTTGTGGTCAAAACAAGTCTCTAACAGTGAGGTCAGATAACCTATTCAAAGGCCAAGTCATACTAAAAGCAACTTAATGACTGAAACTAAGAATACTAATAAAAATTCTCAGGCGATAGACTCCAGGCAAAGTAGGTGATATACATAAGACCAGGTGATACTTCACAAGATGCCAGGTGATAGACCTCCAAACTGATAGGCGACAGACCTAATAACTATTAGGCGATACAGTTCTAGGTGAACTATCGCGCGATATTTCTCTCTTAAGCAGGCGATGCTGATGTAGTTTTTGACCAATTTGTGCAAAATTTCAAGTTTTTAAGGTCTGATTTTGGATTCTCTGAATGTTAGGGTGAAAATGTCTAATATCAATCACAAATTTAACAGCATTTGGATAGGTTTGCAAACAGTAGGGTATCAAACATGTCTTCAAACACTTGAAACAAGGGCAAAAGCAACCTTGCTAAGACAAACACTTGTGATATTCAAAAGTAAAATTGCACCCTATGAATGCTACCGATTGTTTGTATGTTGAGAATGTTTACATTGGTATCACACAATCGAAGACAATTCAAATAATATCTACCTACAAGACAAGGCTCAATACTTACCAACTTAGCCCACAACTTGATGCCCCATTGCCTCACACCAAGTGGTTGCCCACAAGAGATATTGGCTTTGTCATGGAAGTGTCAAACAACACAACCAAAGGGGCACATATAGTGAGTATCTTGGGGTGATCTAGGTTAGTCCACTTGGATCAATCCTTGCACTAAGAAGATAAGCGGCTAAAATAGGTGGCCTCTAACCTATGGTTCTTAGTAAGGGCTTCCATTTATAACACCCCTCTTGCTCCTCATAGAGGACTCAGACCTCGCGGCCTCAAGAGTACCTTAAGCATTCTTGCTCAATGCTTTCCCCATGGTCACAATCCCATGAGCTACTCACATCAAGCGAAGACAAGTGTTATGTCTACCAAGGTTTTGTGTCCTCGATAGCCTTGAGATTGTAGTGAGTTGGAATAGCTGGCAAAAGGCTTGTCCCCACTTGGGTCATTCCTCTTGATTGCTCAAGAGTAGGCCTTCTAAAAGATCCTAAATTAAACAAAGAATGGATGATTTTTGAGGTTCAAGGTTTTTGGTTCACCACAAGGGTGAAGAGCATACTCCCCTATCTCAAAAACTTCTCCCAAACACACCAAGAAAAATCAATTACCCCCTTGCTTCCAAAACCTTAAGATGGGTCAAGATTTTCTGGTTCACCTAAAGGTGAAGAGCATACTTCTCCTACCACCTCAAAATCTCTTCCACAAGGTATTAAGATGCCTAAAACAATTAGTAGATGCCACACTTGAAAGGAGATAAATCATAAACACTTGAAAAATTTTCTTCTTTTTTTTAATTTTTTATTATGCTTTGGGCAGCCCTACAAAAACCATTAGTAGCCCTTTAGTATGCAATTTATGGCAATCTCCTTCAAGCAAAGTCCCTACAACCACAACTTGTTAGATAATTATGGTTAGGGAAATCCAAAATCTAAATGGATATGATGCAAAAAATTGACTAATCTAGGCTAAGAAATACAAGTTAGATCTATCTAAATGTAATAAAGTAAATGAGCAAACTAAATATGATCAGATTTGGATAACAAAAATCAAATTGTAACTCTCTGTCAGATCAGGTGATATACTTCAAACTTCTCCAGAATCGTGTGACACAGTTTCATGTACCCGGGTGATATACCTCAGTCTGGACGATACACTTCAGAACATGCGGGATATACTTCGCACGATGCCAGGGGATAGACCTTAACACTGGTAGGTGATTCTTCATTTGCACGAAGTGTCACACCCGTATTATAAGGTCTATTGCGTGATATACCTGAGAAGTGTCGCACGATACTCTGAGACAGAAAAATAGAGAACGTAAAATATCCAAAAATTAATCTGAAAAATGATGAAAATGCAAGAAACTAAAGGACAATGTCTATCTACTCTGCCCCATGGTGGGTGCCAGAAATGTATGGTGTAAAAGTGACCACACTTCTATGAACCATTACATGCAAAGTTACTCAACAATGAGGCCTCACAAAGTGTCTCATAGCTCTCTATGCATGGAGTTGCAAGGGACTATGATGAATTTTCTCTCAGCTAGAGCTACAAACTAGTGACCTTGCTAGTCAACCACACAATGAGAGATTCACAATGAAGACAAGGGCAACAATGCCAATATCCCCAAATGGAATCAAGGTATGAAAATGAAATGAAAACTAATATGAATATGCAAGATTAATCTACCAAAATGAAAGTACAATGCAACTATGAAAGGAAATAGCAATGGATTACAAATCCCCTAATCAAGCTATGTGAAGCTAATCTATTGCATAAAAGGAAACTAAGCTAATATGCCATGATTATGTAACTAAACAAAGGAACTATGCAACTAAATGAGATGCAACAATGAAAAGAAAGTCTTCAAAGCTTGATGTAGAATATTTTTAATAAGCTCCAAATAACCTAGAAAACCTGCAGCATAACATTAGCATAAAAGAGATGGATCTGCAAATGAAGGAGAGAGCTCTCCTTTTATAAGAAGTGAGGTGAAATGGACCATTGAGATTAAGAGGCAAAAGACTCAATCAATGGTGGAGAAAAATGGAAGCTTGATCCTTGTGCACAAATATCCTCCAATGAGAAAATAGGAGTTGACTTTTGTGTCGATATGAGACAAAAAGTGCTTTTTCTCTTTTTATAAAATAAGAATAATGTTTTATTTGTGCAACATAGGATAAGAAGAAAAGTGGAGATTTTTTATTTAAATAAAAGGGGAGGAAATTTTTTTTAATTAAATAAAGGCTTAGGATAGAATGGTTAGCCCATAGGATAAAAATCCAATATATGATCGAAATTAAGATTTGATTAAGAAATTGATAATGTTGAAAATATTGATTATTGATAAAATTGATTCATGGTTGATAAATCAAATAAATGGGGCCCAAAGTCTAGCTGACCATTTTTGGGTGCATACAGTGACAACCTCCAAGTTGTATGCAAGTCAGATCTCAACCTGCCACCTTGCATGAACAACTAGGCAATGATTCCACAAGTTTAGTGCCACAGATTTACAACTCGGATTATGTATAGTCTCTTCACAAACAAGATTAACTTCACAACATCAGCCTTGCTAGGTCAACCTTCACTCCATAAGATCAAACCTTCACTCTGATACCACCTGATGCAGACTAGTGATGGATGATCCAATTAAGGACTGTCCAAACTTGGAGCCAAACTACAACACAACGGAATAACACAACACTAAAACCAAATCTGAAAGAAAACTGATATCTTTATTCATCAACTAACTGATTACATGCAATGTGTTAGGCTGTAAGGCCTTCTCGGTTATGGCCAATTACAATGCAAGAAACAGTTCTACAAGATCTTGCAGGATCCAACACACTTCTTCCTAGCTAGCCCAAGTCTGCAACACAACATGACACTGGTAGGCACTCCAAGAAAGATCTAAACTTGTGCTCACAAGCCACCAAGAAATCCTCTTGTTCCTAAGCTCGCAAGCTACTAACTCTGCTACCTTCAATCCAGATCTAATCTAATTCTAGATCTCTGCCTCTACCACCCACTGCTCCTAAACAATTACCCAAACATCCCTTAAATACTACTCCAAGCCACAAATGAGCTTCCAAATATACAAATATTAAATGTAAAACAGGGTCGGCTCTCAAATAGCCTTATAATAATCAAATTCTCCATGTCAGCCCCCAAACGGTCATCGGATCCACATAGAAGATTGCAACACACTAGATCTAGGTCCCCACACATCCAACGGTCAATCCATAACTTGAGGAACATGACCTAAATTAAATGCACCAGTTGGCCAAGCTGATTCACCAAGAAAAACCAGCGGTAATCCAAACTACCAAGTGTTAGGAAATATACCGAGCAAACATAACAACCAAGATCCACAAGCATTATCGAGCACCATAAATGTTGAGTCTCCTTCAATGACCAAGCTTCCTTCAATGACCGAGTCCTCCAGCAACCGAGCTACTTCAGTGACCAAGCAACAAACATGAATACCAAGACCCCATCGGTAACCTAGCACCGAGCAAAAAAACACCAAGTCCCTGAGTGACCATCACCCACTGAGATCCAGTAGAACTTCCAACTGAGAATCACCGCTAAGATCACCAAGCTCCATCGGTGAAGAAAAAAAAACTTTGACCGAGAACTATCACCCAAATAACCGAGTAAAAGTAGGTCTTTACCGAGCTCATCCACCTCCTTCACCAAGTACCAGCAAATCATAAGGAACTGAACAAGAAGCTAGGATGCCACTGCATCAAACTCCTGAGATACAAAGAAAAGTGTGTACCACACTTTCTCACCAAAGGGAACATCTGAAAAACACCAACTCCACTTCATCTTCACCAAAGGTTTCTGCTCCATCCCAGGAAAGAGAACCAATCTGCAACTCAACCAATCAGCATGTACAACATCTTGAACAAACCAAGCCTTCAACCCATCACCAAAGATCAAGGAAGAATCCCATCTCAGAATCTCATCACAAGACTTATACTGCCAACCAATGACTCAAGTCTGCAACCAATAATCAACATCTGCATCACAATACCGAACAAAATCAATTTGGTAATACCATCATCACAAAGGTGTTCAATAGCAGGTATCTTCTCAACACAACAACAACCTGATCAAGCACAACCAGATGCTTTGTAATCTCCATGTCAGGCAGAACTGATTAAACATGAAAACCAATCTTCTCACCAACCTTCACAAGGTCAACAACCTCATCGGTAAGCACAGGTAACTCAACAACAACCACAAGTTGCTCTGCAGGTTTCATGGCAAAATCCACCAACTGACCATCAAAACCAATTTCACATGCTTTCACATGTCTTCTCTCTCAGATCAGTCTTCTAATAGGCCAGACAACTTTCCTTCAGATTGACATGCTCCAACTCTAGTAAGCTCTACAAATCTCAACAACACTTTCCTTTGCAAGGTTCTTAACTCGGCTCTCCACACGATTCAAGAAATCTACTTCCAACCAAGCAAACCTCCCAAAAATCTTCATCTCCACCACATCATGGAGACCTGCAATCGCACTAGGGTTCAATACTCTCGGAGACATCTCAAAATATCTTCAAAAATCTTCTGCAACAAACCCAACACCGACCACCTTGTGACAACCTCCAAGTTGTATGCAAGTCAGATCTCAACCTGGCACCTTGCATGAACAACTAGGCCACAATTCCACAAGTTTAGTGCCATAGATCTACAACTCAGATTGCACACAATCTCTTCACCAAGAAGATTAACTTTGTAATATCAACCTTGCTAGGTCAACCTTCACTTGACAAGATCAAACCTTCACTCTGATACCACCTGATGTAGACTAGGGATGGAGGATCCAATTAAGGACTATCTAAACTTGCAGCCAAACCATAACACAATGGAATAACACAACACTAAAACTAGATCTAAAAGAAAACTTATATCTTTAAATTCATCAACTAACTGATTACATCATGCAATGTGTCAGGCTGTAAGGCCTTCCTAGTTACGACCAATTACAATGCAAGAAACAGTTCTACAAGATCATGTAGGATCCAACACACTTCTTCCTAGCTAGCCCAGGTCTGCAACACAACATGACACTAGTAGGCACTCCAAGAAATATCTAAACTTGTTCTCACAAGCCACCAATAAATCCTCTTGTTCCTAAGCTAGCAAGCTACTAACTCTACTATGTTCAATCCAGATCTAATCTAATTCTAGATCTCTGCCTCTACCACCCACTGCCCCTAAACAATTACCCAAGCATCCCTTAAATACTACTCCAAGCCACAAGTTGGCTTCCAAATATACAAATATTAAATGTAAAACATGGTCGACTCTTAAATAGCATTACAATAATCAAATTCTCCATGTCAGCCCCCAAACGATCACTAGATACACATAGAAGAATGCAACACGCCAGATCTAGGTCCCCACACATCCAATGATCAATCCATAACTCAAGGAACATGACCCAAATTAAATGCACCATTCGGCCAAGCCTATTCACCAAGAACAACTATCGGTAATCCAAACTACCGAGTGTTAGGAAATAAACCAAGAAAACATAACAACTAAGCTCCACAAGCATTACCGAGCACCAAAAATGTCGATTCTCCTTCAATGACCGAGATTCCTTCAGTGATTGATTCCTCCAGCAATCGATCCACTTCAGCAACTGAGCAACAGACATGAATACTGAGACCCCATCAGTAACTGAGCACCGAGCAACAAAACACCAAGTCCCCGAGTGACCATCACCCACCGAGATCCACCAGAACTTCCAATTGAGAATCACCACCAAGATCACCAAGCTCCATCGGTGAAGAAAAAAAAACTTCAACCGAGAACTATCACCCAAATAACTGAGTAAAAGAAGGTCTTTACTGAGCTCATCCACCTCCTTCATTGAGTACCAGAAAATCACAAGGAACTAGACAAGAAGCTAGAATGCCACTGCATCATAATGACATCAAAGATTGTTATAATGAATCATGTCAAGGCTCATCACCTCGAGACCTGTAAATGATTAATAATAATTATACACACTTTAACATGAGCCTTGAGACCTATAAATGATTAATAACAATTATACACACTTTGACGTTGCATCAATTTTCGATAAAGCATTTATAGATGCAACTATAGTTTTTGTATTAAATTTATAGGATAGTTCCAAACTTTGTAACATTGCATCTGCTTTAGTATATATTTCACACATTCCAACATCACATATTTAATATCATAATGAATGTATGATGGAAGATGGTCATTGATGGTGGGGAGAGCCTTTCTACAAAATGATGATGCCACTTCGCCACCTGTTCTGCACCCTCTTTAAAAAAGTCTACATGCATGAACTTTTTTTTTCCACCTCTTTCTACGTGCTATCACCACCTTTTAATTTGTTGCTAAGTCTATAATGGAGTCCTACCCCATGTGGAGTTCCACATAAATTCCTCCATCCCTCCCCCTCCACCTCTCCTTATTTTTGTTGTTAACTAGTATGTAGGAAAATCAGCGTTGAGATCAAAGTATAAGTATTCTTTCAAAAAATACAAAGATTCTGCTCCAACATTTCATCCATTCATTTTGAAAGCTTTTGTCCTCCAAAATTTGTGAGTGTTATCTTCACTGTCAGAAGTCTTGCCTAGATGTTTTATGCAGCAACATCCTATAAGAAAAGAGATCCCACATCATTGAAAAAACAAGTGTTAGCAATCAGTTTCTTGAGTTTGATTATCATTTTGGATTTCATGGAGATGGATTTGGGATAAAACTAGCTCTGAACTAGGAGGCTTTGAAATTTAAAATGTGGGATAAATGATGGAAATCAGGGAGTGTTAATTTGAATGAGAAATTAGTGGGGGTGACTATAATATAATTGTCATAATTAAAAACTGCCCTATTTTATAGAGAAAGTTATCAAGTATTAGCTGTACAGGTGGATTAGAATATAAATTCTTGGCTAGTGACTAAGGCTCCACTGAATATTGGAACAATTTCTTATTACTTTTCTTTGTTAATTATTTTCTTTTGATAAAAAATATGATGTTTCCACAATTTATAATATTTTTTCTACATTAAATTGTGTTGAACTATTTCTAAATATGAAGTATGATCTAAAATATCAATTTAAAAAAAACATTTCAGTATAATTTAAATTGAAAGAAAATTTGTTCATAAGCATACAATAATAGATTTTGTTCTTAATTTTAGAAAATATATTTTCTAAACTTATTTAGAGAAATCCATATAATCAGAAAATAGGAATATAATTACCTGCTAAAATGATCCATGACAATTTCTACTAAAATGCAACAAATTTAAATGAACAACCAAATTTCAGTAGAGTTTGGTTGATCCCTACACAACCTTACAATGGCATGCATGATTTTAGCAATTCAGTTGGTTTGATTAGGATCAAATTATAAAATGAAATAATTGATGTTTGTATTTGTATCTTGCATCTGATATCATTAGATTCATCATCTCGTGATGAAATCGACTTCAAATTTTTGGGAACCTACTAGGAAAGGGGCTATCATTTGTAGACCAACATTTTTTGGGAACCTACCAGGAAAGGGGCTATCATTTGTAGACCAACATTTTGTAAATGGAGTTGGAAACAGAGAAAAGAGTTCCACTCTAGTTTGACCCATCAACATATTTCCACAATTACTCAATTCTATGGAATCAAAAGCAGATTGTGTATGTTATAACATCTTTTCTCCTATAGTTATAAATGTTGAAATTGTTTGCATTTTCTTTTCCCATTTTATTTGAAATTTCAAAAGTTTGAAGGCCTCTTTGCAAACTACCAGATCCCTACCAAACAATTGATGGTGTTGTTTATGTCTCTATTAATCAAATCGCCAAAACAGGGGAATAATTGAGAAAATTAAATACCCATGCTAATATGAATGTAAAAATAGTTTTAATGTTTGGTAAGTACCTTTCACCATAATTTGAGAAACAATGGGCTTATGGAGGTGAAAAAAATTGCAACAGTGTTATTCATACAAATATTTTTGGCCCAATTTTAGAATTGAGAAAGTGGCATTGCAATGTTTTTTTGACAAGCAACATGCTTAAGGAGGTGAAATTATTTTGCAACTGTTATTGATAGAATTTGTGTTAGCAAGAGGATCTAGCAAATTTGTAGCAATTTGGTTAGAATTTGGTGTATATTGAGCCAAGTTTTCTTAATTTTCTAGGCCTCGCGACTATAGAGTGGACTTTGATTCTATGTGGAAATTTTTGTTGCCTTAGGCAAGAGAAACCGAAGTAGAAACAAAAACCCTGGGTGGAAGTTAGATCATGGAAATTGAGGCCAAATTTGGCGACAGTAGTGATGGGACTAGATACTGGTGCGATGATTTTGATGTCGGGTGGAGTGGCCATGTAAATGTCATAATTTCTCTCAGAGTTTTGTAGAGACTAGTGCTTTCCATATATGCCCCATTTTTTAAAAATAATTTCCTCTGAGAAAAAAAAAGAAGGTAAAAGCCAAGTTTCATGATTGAATGAATCTTTAGTGAATTTTTTTTGTATTTAGTGGAGCAACATTGAAAATGAGTTAATCATTGTTGTCTCATGTGAAAATGGTGGTGATAATTGTTGGAAATATTCAAGACTATCCAGGTTACTGAGAGGTGAGGGGTGAATCAGTAACTTCAAAACTTTTAACAGATTCAGATCTTAATAATATTAGATTGATAATTTGACTGCATGCATGAGTAACAAAAATAATAAAACATTCATAACACTTTGAACATAGAGATTTGGTGACCCAGAAACCTTCCAAGTAGAAAGTAAAACTAGGGTGGGGATGATACCCACAAAACTTCAATATTGCAGTATAAAGTTTGCTAGTTAAGGCTTACAATGATCACTTCTGATGATTTGCCCTGTTAGGAGCAATAATGACTGCTAGGTCCACCTTGTTAGAGGATTTACAAACATACAATGAAGTATGCACTCAGTTAAGATATTTTACAAAGACTATTAAGTCTACCTGGTTAAAGGATTTCAAGTTGATTCACTTGTTAGGATGAAACAGTAGATCTCCTACTTGCAACTGTACTTGCTGATTGAGATTCTTTGATGTACTGATCACCTTTTGTGATGGATAGATCTTTGCTGCTTCTTATACTGCTATAGCCCTATGTAATTCACTTATCTCTGCCTTTCTCTCTTTTTTTTATACTTCACTATATTACACCTTGGATATGATATAAAACATTGTTTATATATCAATCCAAAACAATTACAAAATAATTACAAAGTCAGCTCTTAAACAAGCTAACACAAATATTACTGAGTCGGCCCAAATATAGTGACTCGATTACTGCAAACTAACTCGGTGACTTTCTGATACTTGGCATCCACTGCGTTACTCGGCATCATCATGCACTCGATAGAAGTGGAGGCATGGTCCATACTAACCACTCGGTTGTAGTTTTGAACACAGTATATACTAGAGACTCGGTAGATATAGTGTCACTCGGTAAACACTGTTCTGCTCGGTAAGCATTGTCCTGCTCGGTAAGCACTGTTCTGCTTGGTAAGCACTGTTCTGCTCGGTAAGCATGCAGAGTCTGAATAAGTGTTGTCACTGATGACAATCATACTTAATGCCAACAATCTCCCCCTTTGGCATTAGTGACAAAACACTTATTTCCCAAAAATTATATACAAAATCATGCTGACACTGGTTTTGTATATACATTTCATGTCTCCCTTATATAGTATATAGACAAATATCTTATTTCACCTCATACTCATATTTTCTATTTATACTTTCTCCCCATTTCATATCTCATATACTTTCTCCCCCTTTTTGACAATAATGCCAAAGGTGTATATACAAATATTTTACATGGAGATACCAAAACGTGACAGAAAATCAGAATGCACCTTTCCAATTAGTGCTAGAGTTCTATCCCAATTCTCTTGCAGAATCTTGCATGTATGGAGTGCAACTTGGACTTCTCCAGAGAGTTCAATCATGTGATCTACAATTGAAAACTGATTGTCATGGATCAATGTTTTTGAGTATGCAATATGCTTCTGCATTGTATCCATGATGGGAAGGATCATGTTTTGAATATCTATTAATGTTGATCTGATCCTTGCATCTTCTTTCAATAACTCTGACTGTTTATCAGATAGGAATCTAACTGGCATCTGATGTGCAGAGCTTGAACTAGGTTCAAGTTGCAACTTTTGTGCACTAATCTTCAGATCCTCATCAATCTTATTTATTTTGTCTTTAATCTCCTTTGAGAACTCAAAAACATTACAGATTTTGACAAAAAGAGATGTTACCTTGGAATAGGAGGACTCAATGCTAGTCAAAACTGAAGATAACCCTGCCTGATTGATAGCTATTTGTTGAGCAATGTGCTCAAGCACTTCATTTTCAAACTTCTTCTCAGCCTTTTCAAGCAACTTGTCTGTTCTAGAGGAATCATCATTAAACCTATTAATTGCTTCTGCCAACTGCAACAAAATGTGTTGAGATGAATCAACTTTAACACCTATAGCTTCTGTCAAAATGTTCTTGGCATCCTCAATGATCTTATATTCCTTATCTCTTTCTTCTTTTAGTTTCTTCTACTTTCCTTTCTTCTGGAGGAGTTCACCAACTATTTGCATTTGATCTGCAGTGAGGTTTGCAAAATCTAGCTAGGGAATTTGTATCTCCTCATCTAGATCTATACCTTCTACTACACTCTTACTCAGAAATTTTGTACTCGGTTGAGTCTTTATACTTATTGCCTTTGTAGTAGAAATTATTGTAGACACAGTAGGACTTGTAGTGAAAATTGATAAACTTTCGATTGATGGGATGCTAACTGGAATACTTGATAAATAAAAAATTGAAGTATTTACAACTGTAGAATCTGAAGTACTTACTATTGAAAAACTCAAATTTGAAGAAGGTACAGAAGAATGCAACTCGGTGGAAGAAGGAGGCTGAAGCTTGGTAGATGAAGTGGTAGCCACTTCTGTCATTGATACATTGAGCTGTGCTAGTGATGATTGGACATTTGATGTATCTAAGGGAGTTGTTACAATCACACTTGAAGTTTTCTCCGGGCTAGATGTAGCAATTTTTACTGGAGAGTGGGGAAGTGAGGCAATTACCTCTGCAGCTATCCGAACTAGATCATCTTCCTCAACATTCTTCTCAGCTTCCTCAGTAGCTTCTTTGCCTGCTTCCTCTGTCACAACATTATCAATTTGAACTATTTCTTCTTCTTCTTCTTCTTCATCACTGTCATCTTCAATATCTTTAATTGTCACAGTTTCAGTACTCGATTTGTGAAGATGACAGATGTTTTTCCAAGTAGAATTTGCACTCTTCACAACCGACTCTATATCTTTGATCAAAATCAAACAACTGTTGAATTTTAGTGTCATCTTGCGCTCATTTGCTATCAATGCCTTATTTATTTCATCATCTTTCAAACTTGGCATTAACTGTCTTAAGGTTTGAGCATATATGTCCTTGACAGTTTGTCTTGCATTAGACCATCTCATCTTGACTTTATCCAATAGAACACCTGGAATTTGAGAAGCCATATCATCAAGTGAGTACTTCCATTTTCCCATTTTCTCAATAATAGCATCTTCTATTTCCTGCTATTCTACCTTTGATTTAATTTCATATTTGAGAGATTTGAAATTTGAAATTCCAGATCCTTCTCTCAAATCCTTAATATTTTGTTCAAAAGAGGGAGGAGGCCTTTTGAGTACTATATCATCATTGATTTTACCTACCTTGCCCCTTGATCTTTTCCTTGTGAATACTGTAGTGGATTGCTCGGGTTCCTTGGTGATAGTTACCTTTCTTTCTTCTTTACAAGCACTTGTTCTTCTTTATTCTCATCCTTTTCTTCTTCTTCTACAATATCTTCTCCTATGCCCTCGGTTAACATTAGAGGTGTGCTAGATTGCATCTTGGCCATCCTCTTTCTGCCTTTGTTAACTGCCTGTGGAAGTTTTATGCTTAGCTCAATTTTTATCTTAGCTTCATCATATGTTCCAAAGTATGGAGCCTTTGGATCAACAGGTTGATTTACTAGGGCTTCAATTATATCCTTTGTTTCATCAATGTTTACCTCATAAGGAAGAGGTTTCACCCATACAATCCTGGGCCTTACTGCCTGAATGTATACTCTATCACAATCAACCATGAAACAAACATCATCTTTATAATCTTCCACCAATTTTAGTGGAATCCAGAATCTGTTATTCATCTTCTCCTTAAAAGATTCGAAATAGTTATCCATTATGCTTGTAAAATTCTCACCCATTTCTGCAATATACTCATTTATCTGATAAAGAATAGGTACATCCTTTCTCCATTTTACTGTGCCTTTTGATGGGAAAAAATTTTGAGCATAGAAAAATAAACAAACCAACAGTGAGCCAAATTTACATGGATTGTTCTTTGAGGTTTGGATGCTCTCCATATTCTTGTTGAACTATTTCAACAAAAGATCTGCTAGGTCAAATGACAGATTGTTCTTCACAATTTTATAGGCTAGGTCAACTGCTTCACACGGAACACTATTCTACCGACTTGAACTGTATATCTTGTGAGTTATTACATATGTGCCAAATTTTAGTTCTACATCGGTAATGTTGTTAATTCTCATACCTCTACCATCCCATTCAGCTAGGGTTTTCTTTTCTAGCTCTACCCGACCTAGGGTTTTTGTAGATTTAGCCTTGGCAAGCATGGGAAGACCAGTGATTCGGTGAATCATCTTCTTTTTTATTTCCACTGGTTTCTCAAGCCAAATTTTACCTTCATGTACTCGGTTCAGAATATATCTTATCCATTTTATTTGGAAACCCCGAGGCAAGTGGGTGATACGTGTTAAACCCTTATCTTCCAAATGTTTATGTCCCACTTTGAGAACACCATCAACACACAGTTCATCACGAACAACATCTATCTCTAGGGTTCCAAGTTCTTGAATTGTACCTCTAAAATGACTACGAATGTTGTTTACAAGAAGTACCTTTGGAGGAATTTGAGACTAGGCTCCACTTGGATCTAGGGTTTCTGCAATCGCGGGCACGAGTTTGAAATCCGGCGCTTTCCATTCTCCATGAACTAACATTTCCAAACCTTTCTTTACTTTGGTACTGGATGAAGCCATGGTAGCACGGTAGAAAAATTTCTGCTTTAAAATTTTGCTTCGAATCGCTTGATCACACTAGAAATTTCTCTGCTCAATATGTTGATATTCGCGGTGAAGAATGAACTCGATTTCATGCTTTTTGTTAAAACTTTGTCATTAATGCTCCATAGGAATTAGGGTATTGAATTTGACAAACTGTTATCCACTATGCATTAAATGCTCGGTGAAGATTTTGCAACTTGGAGAACATACGAATTCATACTTCTTCGACCTTACTTGATAACCAAATAAAATTAGGTTACTCCCGACCTTGCTCGGTGGTAATTGATACTGACCTTCTTGTGATCCTACTATATCTTGCATACTGATTTGGATCTTTCTTCCTTTCAGTTCAAGAACTATTTTGGAATATGTCTATGAAGATACAGTTCCAGTGCTTTCTTGGAGACTTAGTTAGAGTTCATAGAGCCACTCCCTTCATGAGTGACTTCATTACTTGGACTGGTTTGCTCGGTAGGTTTAGGAATCCACTATTGTCTCATCTGCTTCCTAATGCCATTTGCTTTTGCTTTCTTTTCATCTTCAAATTTGCCTAAATTCATGCAGTTTTTAGCTATGTGACCAAGCTTAGTGCAATTATAACATCTTATGGTAGAATCCCTTTTTCTCAAGTGATGCCTTACATAATTCATGCCAATGTGTCCATATTCTCCACACTAATGACATCTACACCAAGTGTTGTAATCCCAACCAAACATTGCTTTAATAATTTGTTCTGCTGGATTTGGTGTTTTAGTTCTGCATTCTGATGCCTTATGACCTTGTTTGCTACATTTGTGACATTTGCCTTTAAATCTTGGTTTCTCCTTGCATTCATTTGCTTTATGACCAAGCTGATTGCAATTGTAGCATTTTCCATTGAATTTTACTTTTCCATTGCTCCAACATTTGTTTGAAGTATGACCAATTTTGCCACAGTGATTACAAATAGGTTTCTGATTCTTTTGAGTACCTTGTTTGGAGGATTCACCTTCCTCTTTGTATCCAAGTCCTACTTTTCCTTTTTGCCTATGAAGGTTTCATTCATACACCTAATTCATATCTTCTTGAGATTTCAACATTCTCTCATTGATTTGTGTCACTCATCACTCTTAAATTGATTTGCTTTTCAGATCTCAACTCCTCTCTTATATTTTCATTTTCTGATCTCAGAGTCAAGATTTCTTCATTTGCATTGGAGATTTGATCAATAAGGTTTTCTAGCTGAAGGGTTTCATTCTGGATTTCATTTTTCTTTCCATCTATTTCATCTTTCATCTTGTTTCTTTGTTCCAAGATTTCACAGAATCTTGTTGACTGAATTTCCTGTTCTCTTTTCAATTTTCTCACTTCTTGCAGAGATCCACTCTTTTCTAAAAGTTCTTTGATTGCATTGTTTGCTTCATCTGAGCTGCTTGAAGGGAAAAAGTCTTCAATCTTTTCTTCAACATACTGGTGGTCATTAATCTGATTTGCAAGTTCCTTCCTTCTTTTTAGGGAAAGGGAAAGATGCTCTCTTGCTTCTTTGATTTGAGTTATGGCCATTTCCAGATCTAGCTTTTCATTCTCAATTACTTTGTTAAGTCTAAATATCTCCATTGTCCTGAATCTTTTCTCAAGCTGTCAAACTTTATTCTGAGAACCACGGTGCTCTGATACCAATTGTTGAAAATATTCAAGACTATCCAGGTTACTGAGAGGGGAGGGGTGAATCAGTAACTTCAAAACTTTTAACAGATTCAGATCTTAATAATATTAGATTGATAATCTGACTGCATGCATGAGTAACAAAAAGAATAAAACATTCATAACACTTTGAACATAGAGATTTGGTGACCCAGAAACCTTCCAAGTAGAAAGTAAAATTGGGGTGGGGATGATACCCACAAAACTTCAATACTGTAGTATAAAGTTTTCCGGTTAAGGCTTACAATGATCACTTCTAATGATCTGCCCTATTAGGAGCAATAAGGACTGCTAGGTCCACCTTGTTAGAGGATTTACAAACATACAATGAAGTATGCACTCGGTTAAGATATTTTACAAAGACTGTTAAGTCTACCCGGTTAAAGGATTTCAAGTTGATTCACATGTTAGGATGAAACAGTAGATCTCTTACTTGCAACTGTACTTGCTGATTGAGATTCTCTGATGTACTGATCACCTTCTATGATGGATAGATCTTTGCTGCTTCTTATACTGCTATAGCCCTTTGTAATTCGCTTATCTCTACCTTTCTCTCTTTTTTTTATACTTCACTATATTACACCTTGGATATGATATAAAACATTATTTATATATCAATCCAAAACAATTACAAAATAATTACAAAGTCGGCTCTTAAACAAGCTAACACAAATATTACTGAGTCAGCCCAAATATAGTGACTCAGTTACTACAAACTAACTCGGTGACTTTCTGATACTCGGCATCCACTGTGTTACTCGGCATCATCATGCACTCGGTAGAAGTGGAGGCACGATCCATACTAACCACTTGGTTGTAGTTTCGAACACAGTATATACTGGAGACTCGGTAGATATAGTGTCACTCGGTAAACATTGTTCTGCTCGGTAAGCACTGTACTGCTTGGTAAGCACTGTTATGCTCGGTAAGCATTGTTCTACTCGATAAGCACGCAGAGTCTGAATAAGTGTTGTCACTGATGACAATCATACTTAATGCCAACAGATAATAAGCTGCAATTGGCATTCCGAAATTGGTTTACAAACAAAAATTTGAGCTTTCAAAAAGAAATGGTTGTTTTTAAGCACAAAACCTACCTCCCTCCATGATTAAGCTTCATCTCAAATCTGTAGATGAAAGTCCATCGGCGTTATAGAAATTGCAAATTTCTCACTCATCCAATGTCTTCTATGGAAACTATAGAGAATTTTCTAGATTATGCTAGTTGTCTTCCATAGAAATCATAGAGATTTTTCTAGATTATGCTAGCACACTTCAGCTGGAAAATTATAGGCATACAACTACGAAAGACCTTTTCATTAAATGAAATTTACAACACGTCTCATAATTAATTTTTAGTATTTTTGTTAATAAATTCTAATTTTTTCCTTACTCTTTTTCTAAACAGCCAATAGCAAAACAAATAATATTTAACTTTTTTAGATTTTAAAAATATACACAAATTTATAAACTTTACAACAAACTTAAATGTCTAAAAAATACTCAAATGTCATTGGTTAAATTAATTGGCTTGTGCATCAAATGGATGCAATAGTTACTTGCCTACGATAGGAACTAATAATGAATCCTTAATAATATGTTATCCCAAACTAAAATTAATCTACTATTTTTAATAGGGACAAGAGGTACTAAAATGATGAAATGTGTGGTCCATGAATGTGGGTTAGTGGCTACTCCATTGAACAACAAATATAAAGCATACACATCCAATAAATATTAATAGAACCATAGATTAATTTACAAACAAATCAAACATGTTATATCCTTTAGGACATACATACTTAATAATTTGTTTCAAAACTATTATAACCCATACATGAAAGAAAGGACATAAGATTACAATACATAATTGCAACTCTAGATTTTCTCAAATCATTCCAAATTGTCATGGAGACATTCCATCATATGAAAATATGCTTTACAAACCTTTCATACATTTTCTAGACTGTATTCCATCATTACCTACTTATATTAGTACTATTTTTATTTTTTAGAACTAGCAACACACATTCTCTAAAATAGATAAATATGTTATCATTAGATAATTTTCTCTTCCATATCCTAATAGTAGGACAATATGTTCATACGTGAAATGCATGTAGATATATTAGGTTGCATTGTATTTCATCATGGCTATCATTTTTAGGTTGCAAGGATTCTTGGATAGGGTTATCTAGATTTTCTTTGAGTATAAATAATTCCACAAAAGCATACAACTTTGTGGTTGGTTAAAAAGGTACTTGAACCATGTTCTCTTATGTTCAATTTATGGATCATTGTTGGGTTAGTAGTGGCTAGAGACTCTAGTGATTAGGTTTCTTATATTATTACTTGTATATCACTTATATGTGTACATCATTATTTGTATGTTGGTGACCATTGGAGTTAGATATAGTTTTAGGGTTGGGATTCAATTACTCTTAGGAGTAGAGTTATAACTATAGTTATTAATTTGTGTTGTATTAAGGTTATGGTTCTATTTACAATCCTAAATATGACTGCAATCCTAGTTGTAATCCTAAACCTATCTCCAACCCTCAATCTTAATTCGAATTCTAAACCTACCACTAACCCTCATTCAATCCTAACCAAACCCTAAGCTTAATCTAAACCCAAACCTAAGCTTAATCCTAACCAAACTTTAATTCTAACTATAATTTTAACATCAAAATCCCAACCCTAACCCTAATCTCCACCTTGACACTAACCCTAACCCAAATTAGCTGATAACCCTAAACATAATAAAGAGATACATCAATGATACACTATACAATGAAGGATCCCTGCAGATTTATGAGGGGGGACTTAACAATTGATTTATGTTTACTATATCTTATTATTAAATTATTATCACTCTTTTTTGATATGTACTTCCCAATGTATTAGTTAAGCTATATCTTATTATTAATTTATGTTTACTATGTCATACTAAGATTATTATCACTCTTTTTTGATATGCACTCTCCAATCTACTAAGTAAGCTATATCTTGTTATTAATTTATGTTTACTATGTCATACTAAGATTATTATCACTCTTTTTTG
The DNA here is from genome assembly GCA_027943335.1 of Chamaecyparis obtusa. Taxonomy (NCBI): domain Eukaryota; kingdom Viridiplantae; phylum Streptophyta; class Pinopsida; order Cupressales; family Cupressaceae; genus Chamaecyparis; species Chamaecyparis obtusa. The sequence goes on from BSBK01000917.1 coordinate 539,189, forward strand.
ATATGCACTCTCCAATCTACTAGGTAAGCTATATCTTGTTATTAATTTATGTTTACTATGTCATACTAAGATTATTATCACTCTTTTTTTATATGCACTCTCCAATCTACTAGGTAAGCTATGTCTTGTTATTGATTTATGTTTATTATGTCATACTATTGTTAGGATAGATTATCCTATACCCAAGACCCAGTCTACAGACATCCTCCAGAATAGAGATGAATATCAATACTAGATTGTATTGAAGTAAGGTGTGTACAAATGAACAACAAGTTCTTGCTTAAATAGGTAAGAGTAGATATGAAGCTTGGACAAGGTTGAGACAAGTGTCTCAACCTGGAGGAAATAGAGTTCTGATAGAACTCAACAATATCCTCTAGGAGGAAGTAGAGTCCAAGTATGACTCTACAATATCCATCTACCTCATAAATGTGTTGACCTAAGTAAACTTAAGAGATAAGGAGTAAGTAGTATTACTCCAACACCCCCCCTTAAGTGCAACTTAGGGAGTAAAACAATGTAGAGTGTTATATGGGTCCCAGCAAATAGGCCATGTTAGGTACCCATGAAAAACTACAAAGCAATCTCTTGTGACTAGAGAAATGGAGAAAACCCAATGGGGGAAAACTCCTCTCCAAAAGAGAGAACAAGAAGGTCTAAGAAGCCTTCAAAAAACATGTCCTGAAATCATGAAAGTGAACACTGTTGAAGTATAAAGGATCTGTACACAATTTTTGATGACTGTTCTGGTGCTATATCTAATGATCTCCTCTGAAGAAGATGATGATTAGAAAGACAACAATCTATATGAGTGGTCCAACTGGCACTTCTCAAACATTGGTCAGATGTCGAAGATACAGACGACACAAGAATCTGCATGAGTGATCTTCACTACACAATCAATGATGTTGTTTGAGTGATACCATTATCACTTCTCAACTTTGTTGAAAATGCAGGTGCAATAGTCTTATAGGAATCCAAGAGTGTTTTAGCACACTTCAAGTGAAACCAAGGAACTTCCACTGAAAAAGGAATGCAAGAGTGTCTCAGTACACTTCAAGCAAAACCAAGGAAGTATTAACATGAACACGAATAGTAGGATACCCCCCATAATGTTGACTTGGGTGAGGCTTGATAGATCCACTAGAATGATGTGTCACCATGCTATGAAAAAGGGATCAAAAGTATCTGCAACTGAAAAAAGGGTGTGTGCGGTTAAACTACACACTCGCATGAGGCAAGAATATCAGTGAACATTCTGTTGTCATAGAGGAACTCTCCTTTGACAAAGTTGTGATTGGCAAACAATGGCTCTACACACAACCCCCCATGGCACTTTATAATTCAATGCAAGTACAATAATATGGCACATCACGTGTGCAAAATCCCAAAAGTCATGGATGGACACTGGATCTAATGTGTCTACAATAAAAGTGCTTACATGATTCATAAGGACAACTCAAGCAAAAAACTTGAAATAAAATTGCACTAAGGAAGTGCATGAAATCACCTTTGCGATGATGCTTGCCTATTAGGGTTGAAAGGTGAAAGAAATCGCCCACCCCTCTTAAGTACCTGGGGTATAGGTTGGGTCCTCTGTGGGACCATCAACTCATCATTTCAAAAAAGAGTTCCCCTCCCAGATGGAGAGGGCCCAAAAAGAGCTGAGGAGGTGGCTGGGTTTGATGGTGGCTTTGCATGCCAACCCTCGTAACCATGCTGAAATTACAGTCATTGACCATTTGAAATGGACAATAGGGACTGAAAAATATGCCATTGAAGGCATAGGATGAGAGCATCATTGGTGTGATGCGGTGTTGAATAGTGTGCCAAAGGATATGGGCACAATGAGGCAAATAAACGGCCATTTTAGGCATTTGCCTCTCACAAGAAAAGCTCTCAGTTTCTTTACGTGACCATGAGCATCAGTAGCTCGAACATTGCATAGTCATAATGCACGCCAAAGATGGCTGTCAGTGCAATTAATGGAATTGCGGGCCTCCAAGGCAAATGGTCTCCATGTTAGGCCAAAGGATTTTAATACGCTAGCCATGTTCAGCAATAATGCGCCAAGCATGCTGGAATCACATCATTTCTGAAATGATAAGATCCACGTTATGGATCATGCCACCTCATCCTCTCTGCAATCGCCGCTTTAATAAAGTGATCAGCACAAAGAAAATGTCAGACAAGAAGAAAAGTAATTTGTGGGCCCTCCAAGTTGTGGCACAGAGTCTTTCTGTCACCTCCAAGTGCCAGCAAATACTAGGATCACGCTGCAAAACAAACAATGGTGTCCATTTGGATCCTTGTGATAGGAGGTGACTATCAAATTTCCTGTCAGATCTGAAGAAATGTCTCCCAAATAGGGAAGGCTTTCTACCAATCACAAGCAATGTGAGAATGTGTAGGGTCAAGTGCAAAAAAAATACAATACCAGGTATGGATTAATGCCTCACAAATTCCTTCACAAAGCTAGCCCCTTATTCAATAACCATAGGGACGATGAGTATGAAGAAGGTCAAGCAGTGAATGCACTGTTAAATTTAGGGGAACAAGAATCCATAGGCCATGAATTTCTCGAAGTGAGAGCCTCCCTGGCACTGCTTCGTGCATATCAACCAGCTACCAAAGCGTGTACACAACGGCCGCCATGCTGGTCAATGCAGAATGGCTTGATGGCTCGCTTCCAGGTGATTATAGGTTTGATTTGCTAGGGTAACCTAGATCAGTTGAAATGGTACAAAGAAGCCGAGATGATTCACAGGCGATGGGCAATGGTGTCAATGATTGGATATGCAACCACCGCACAAAGAATAATGCAAATGGCCGACAATGAAAAAGATGTGTGGGCCCTGATCGGACTGTCTCTGCAGCGAGTAATTGATGTGAATAAGTGCGCCTCCAATGAATTCACCTCTGTGATTGCAGGTCCGAGCGGCAACTGAAGATCACAATCGTGCATCTATTGAATTGGACACAGGCTTTGCAGCCACTGCTCCCAATGCCCCCATTCAACATGAGTCGTCTTCTACAATGCTTCCTCATGTAGACACTGAAAAATCCTTCAGAAAATAAATTATTTTTGTTTTCTGAAAATCCTTGATGACATCATCATTTATTAATTAATTAATTATTTAATTAATTAATTTATTTTTATGGCATTAAATCCCTCTCTCTTAATTAAAAATCTTTAATTAAGGAATCTAGCCTAAAATGTCATTTGGACATTATCCCTAATTTATTAATTATTTAATTAATAAATTGACCAAAAACCTCAAAAATAAATTAATTTATTTTTAATTTATTTTTTATCCCAAACTTGGCCAATTTCCTCTAGACCACTAACCTCTTCCAAAATCTTCTAATCCCTTCTTAATTTCGATTAAAAGGCTAATCCCATCTTTTCTAACCCTAATCCCAAGGTTAAATATTTAATTAAGGTTAAATATTTAATTTTCATATTTATTGAAAATATTTTAATAAATATTCCTAAAACTTAAGCCTTTTGGAATGAATAACTTTTATTCCATGAAACTAAGGAGAAATCTAGGCTCTTCTAGAATCTTCTCAAAACCACCCTCTTCACCCATCCTAATCCTTTTCTTTGTCCTAATCTAATCCTAATCCTACCCTTAAACCTTTGTGCAATCCTAACCAAGCTTAAGACTTTCCTAAACCAAAGCAAAGTCTTTCCTTCCAAATATCTCAACCACAAAGCATTTATTGCTTCCCCAAAGTCTTCAAAGCCTCTTAAAGCCCATTCATTGCTCTTACAAGCATTTATTTGGAGAGTTATGAGCTTGGAGCCCCCTCTGTTGACTCCTCTTTGCCCTTCCCTTCATCCACTCACCTTGTGACATGTGTCACCTCCTGATTGGCTGAGAACTAGCACAATCCATGTGCTTCCCTTTGAGTGAATCTTGGCCTCTCTTAAGGATTTCAATCCTAGCCATTCATTCCTCCTACCCCAAGCCTTTAGAAATCCTATAAATACCCTCACTTCCTAAGGCAAATCATCTCTCAACTCTCAAACTCAATAGCAAAGTTATAATGTCATTTTCATTCTAGCATAAGCATAAGTTCATCATTCTAGATCATTTTCAAGCTTAAATCACATCTAAATTAGCTTAAATGGATTAACATAGATTCATTTCTTGTTTTAATCTTAGTTCTTTCATTTAGCTTTGCATATTTGTGTGTTCTTGAGGCCTTTGAGGCAAAATAGGTTCCTCATACTTATTTTGTGTCATTTTGGGTCTTCTTGATCCTCAAATCATTTATCTTGCATGCTCCAAGTGCTTGAGTTTGCACACCCACATCCCTCTATATCTAAGCATATCAAACGGTGCATGGGCGCATCCGTTTTAAGCTTAAACTGAGGTGGCTTTGATTTTAGTTTGCTAACCATTAAATTTGATTTGATTATATGCTATGACATTTGTTTGTCTTTGGCCTTCAAAACAGGTTTAGGTGCACTCTCAAAATCCTAGTCTACATTCTGGCACGCCCGGTGGGACTCAAACCACAATCATTTTGATGAAACTATACTTTATATGCTTTTTTTTTGCAGGAAATAAAGAAATATCGCCTTCATGAAAAGAAATGACGCCTACAGCAATTAAATGTCGCCTTCAAACAAAGAAATGTCGCCTTCAACAAAAGAAATGTCGCCTACAAGGAATTCAGTCACGCCTTCATGAAATTAAATCACGCCTTTGAAGAAAGAAATGACGCCTGTGAACTCTATTTTCACGCCTGCATAACTGAGATTTTCCTGTTGTCGGCAACTTTTGTTACGTTCCAGAATTCTCTTCTGTCGCCTTCTTTTAATTAAATCACACCTGTAACAAAAGAAATCATGCCTCTGGTTTTTTATCTGTCACCTTTTGAGGTATAGAATGTCGCCTATAGGAATTAAATGTCGCCTCTGCACTTTCCAGCGTCGCCTATAAGCTGGACAGTGTCGCTTTTGGTTTTTGTCTTGAGTTTCTTAAGACTGGTTTTTTTCATTTCTTTTATTACAGCAAAGGTCAAATTCAATCTTGAATGAAACTTAAGGAAATGAACTTAGGTCCTAGAGTGTCATTGTCAATTTGAAAAGCAAACCAAATCTTGAATGCACTAAAAGGAACAAACAACTCTATTCCCTATCTCATTTCAAATTCCAAAGCAAGCAAAATAAAATTCAATCTTGAGTGATCTAAGGGACAAAACAAAGCTTTTTCAAAGTTCTTAAATCAACTCGCTAATCAAATCTTGAATGCACAAAAGGAAAGAACTTGCAAACGTTCAATTCATTTACATTTTGAGGAAAGGAACAAATCAAAATCTAAACACGTGTGTCTTCATTTTTCAAAGTTCAAACAAACTTAATCAAATTTGGGAAAATGAACAAAATCTGCTTGATGTGCATGTAGGAGTTTTTCAAATCTTGCATAAACCTTGTTAGAGTAAGCAACGTGGAACATTTGAACTTGGACAAGTTCACCTGTTCTACTTTTAGCGAGGCCTGTCCAAGGAGAAGCGCTTCCTCCTCGGAGAACGACCTCAAACCGGTATCCCCCCCGGCCGGTATACAAATAAGTGAAGTCCAAAAGAATCACTTACATCTCCTAATCGCCGGGCGTTCGTGCCAAACACGTGACTGGGGATGGTAAACATTCCTCTCCCCCAGCATAATTGGCAAGGCTCTTAAGTGAGTCACGGATGATCAGCATAACTGGGTATGGAGACTCCACGGAACTATTAAAAACTTGATAAACTAGAGGCTACCCTATCTACATCCGAAAGTATCAAAATCCTTGTGCAAGGACCGATTCCAAGGGGTTTACCGGGTCGCCTCAAGATTACTCACCATTTGTATTCCCTTCTGGGGGATACCAAGCTGTGGGCAAGCAATTTTGATACTCACCTTCCTTAGGTAGATCTGTTTGAAGTGCTTGACAGTCAGAGACTCCGTGAAAACACTTGTTGAAACATACACTTTCAAAGCTTTGTCAGAGTCAGTTGTCTTTGTTTGTATCCCGCAGGGTTGCTTTGTCCCTTGCAGAGATTGCTTTGACTTTAACCTTTGCCATTGGAAACCTTTGCCTCAAAATCAGAAGCCTCTTTTCCAAGTGATGCCCAGCAAGAACAAACATCCTAAAGCAAAGTTACCCAAATCCCAAGCCTATCAAGAGTGAAAAGTTATCAAGAAGAACACCAAGAGCTATCAAGCCATTATCCAAGCAAACCAAGCAGAAGAGAAGTCCCAAACCAGACTTGAGAACATTGCCCATAACGCCCGCATCAAACAGTTCGCCTTCCGTTTCCGAGTTAACCATCACTTTGTCAACCTTGAGCCAGAAGATTAGCCAATCCTTGTTCATGTCTTGTTCCATCTTCAGATCCTGAAATCTTGTCTCAACAGCTTTGCATCTTGGTTTCATCCTAGTTTCATCCTTTGCATCAACATCAAAACCTTAGTTGCATTTCAAAACATCATAAAGTTGCATTTGCATTCATCTTCCTACCAGCATTCTAGAATCAATCCTTGTCATTTGCATTATCCCTTTAGATAGAGCATTGTCCCTTCACCCTTCAATACCTTTTCCACCAGCATCCCCCCATCAGCTTTCCATATCTTTCCAGCAAATCCATCATCTTTTGCTCCAAATCCAGAGTTCCACCAACACTTAGTATTCTACCTTTTGAGTTGTTCCTATCCTATAGCCAAGATCAGAGACCATCATCCTCTTTTTTGGCACAACGTGTTGTCATAAAGAAATCAAACCTTGTCCTTGCATAGCCATCATCTCGAGCAAGAGATTGGAGTGTATTGATAAGAAACTTGTTGACCGAAGATCATCAGTCTATCTTAGGTTGACCCCATCATATCTCTGATCCTCCATTTGGGAAAAACAGCAGCTCATTTGTTGACCACTCAGTAATCTTTCACCAGCTTTCCACCAGCAACCTATCTTTCCTCCACCATCTTGATCCATATCAGTTCCATCCAGCTTCCATCATCGCCATCTTGATCCATCCTTGCATTACATCCTAGAAAGTCATCATCTTTAGAAGTTCATCAACTTTGCATCCATCAACATCTTTTAGCCAAACATCTTGCATACATTTAGCACTTGCATCTCCATGCCTGTTGAGACCAGATCTCGGAAAAGAAGAAGCATGAATCCTTATCCACCAACAACCTCATCCGATCCCAACCTTTTCACCAACGCCATGATGACCTACAATCCCCAGATCCAAGCCAGTAACCCATATGAAGATCCAAACATCCCTTCATCCCCATTGGCAAACCAAGCATTTGTAAATCCTCCAGAAAGCCCACCAGCAACCAATGCACTTGTACCACAACATCAGCAAAGCACATTTGTTCACTACCTACCAGAAAGTACCTCCATCCCACCATCTTTATATCCACGCATCCCCATCAAAACAATCCAAGTTCCAGCACAAGCATATTCTCCGTTTGTCCAATCATTCCCTGATCCTATCATGCAAACACCCCAAGAGCTTTCCACCATTCCCCTTTTCTTGCAAGGAAGCCTCACCAGTCCCGCAACACAAGCTACAGCACCATCCGCTCCATCTCATACCCCTTTTGCTTCATCATCTGCTATGGCTGCCCAAGCCCAAATCCAACACTTAACCCAAAGTCAGCTTCCACCTCTCCCGCAAGCTTTTACACCAAAAGCTTCACCCCCACCATCCGCAAGTCAAGCAATGCCTTTCACCATCAAAGGAGCATCGTCACCCTTCACCCCCCAAGCACCCGTACCTTCTTTTTTGGGGTTAGCGCAATCGCTTCCCATTCCAACCTCATCTTTCTCTTGGGTGTTTCCTTCATTTTCCTCCTCACAAGCATCCGTTCAACCACAACCTCAACAATCTCCTTTATCTCAACCATCATTCGTGTCCCAAGCTCCCGTTGCTCCTACCATTCCATCATCCGCTGCAGTGCACCCTAACACAAGCTCTCAGTGGGGCCTTACACAAGAAGAAATGAAGGCATGGGGGATCCCATCTCAATCCCCTACATCTATGGTTGCAAGTCAACAAACCGCCTTTGCCCAAGTAGCACAGCAGCAACTACCCCAAACACCGCCAGCTTCAAGCTATTCATCCCAAATCCCAAATACCTTCCAGCAAGTTCCACCACCTCAACAGCCAACTTTCCCCAGCTATCTTACCCCATCACCCTTTGCTTCTAGCTTCCCCACGTCTGTTCCACCTCTAAGTAATGCAGGCATGCACCCAGCTTATATCAGCCAAACCCAAAGCCAACCTCAGCAACTACCACCATCATACCCGCAAGCAGCATCATTCCAACAGCCTCCCCCACAGCAACCACATGTCCCCTTTCAGCAAACACCCATCATTCCTCCACAACAACAAGTCCCTTGTTATCAGCCTCAGCAACAAATCCCTATCATCCCCCAGCAACAACAAGTTCCGACCTATCAGTTACAACAACAAGTCCCAAATGCCCAATATCAGCAAGCAGTCCCACAACAACCGCCAGTTCAACAACAGCAAGCAGCCCAACAACATCAAGAGGTTCCATATCATTTACCACAATATCCCCCTATGCCACACCAGCAATATCCCCAGCAACCATTACCCCAAAATCAGTTCCAACCTATTTATCCACAGCAAGCGCCATATCCAGTTCCACAGCTTCCATCACAAGCAGAAGTTCCAGTTCCCTCGCCACTCAATGCTGAGTGGGAAGCAATGAAAAACGCTCTAAAAGAGCTACAAAGTGGAACAGAGAATAAAACATATAAGTTCGAAGAGGTGTGCTCATATCCCTTCGATCGGTCCATAGCAACTATCCCTTTCCCCAAGCATTTTGAGATGCCCAAGTTCGACAAGTATCGAGGGAAAGGAGATCCAATAAACCATATCAAAGAGTTCTACATGGCGTGCCAAGAAGTGGCTTACAGTGATAACTATCTCCTGCGCCTGTTTCCCAAAAGTTTGGGAGGAACTGCTGTTGAGTGGTTTTACAAAATACCACATGGGACAATAAAAACCTTTGCTGAACTCTCTGAGAAGTTCATCACACACTATGCCCATAATGTGGAGAACGAGTTGTCCTTACTAGACCTATGCAACTCAAAGCAGAAAGACGGAGAAAGCCTTGCAGAATACTTGCAAAGATGGCAGAATCTTACAACCAGGTTATCATATCAGCTGCCAGAGAAGCATCTAACAAAGATCTTCATTGATAACCTGCATCCAAAGCTATCCCATCACATGCGAATGAACTGTCTCCAGACATACCAAGACATCAAGAGCAAAGGCATAGGCATCGAGAAAGCTCTCCTAGATGAAGGCACTATTCATCACTTCAAGGATGATTCCAAGAACAAACCCAACAATGATAAATCCCGTTACTGGAATCGTAACAAGAATGTTGTTACAGATGGAGCCACTGACACAAAGAATGTACAATTCGTTGTGGCTAGTCCTACACCAGCTCAAACATACCAACCGCCACAAGCGCCCATCTATCAGCAACCCCCAGCTCCTGCATATCAAGCACCTATTTATCAGTAGCCTCCTTAATTTCATCAACCACCTGTGCAACAGTATCAGCAGCAATACCAACAGCAACAGCCAGCACGTCAAGGCAATCCTGTTAATGCAGTTAACGTTGCCCCAAGGCAGAACAAACCCAACAATCAAAACAATCCAAAGAGGACCTTCACACCTTTGGGTGAGCCTCTGGATCAGATCTTTTATCGGCTAGCCAAGGCAAATATGATCACATATCCGCCCATCCCACAGAAGGATGACAACGCACCAAAGTCTGATTGGTATAAAGAAAATGAATACTGTGATTACCATCGTGTGAAGGGGCACACAACATTGAAGTGCATGCGGCTTAAGCACTACATCCAGGATCTCATCGATCGCAAGGAAATCCAGGTCGATGCACCAACTCAAGCTTCACCCAATGCCGGTTTGCAAATATATCAAAATATGTTCCCTCAACACGATACCGGGAAGAATCAAGCCAACGCCAATCAGCCCCAAAATCGTGGCAAAGGCAAGCAAGAAGATCACACAGCGGCCTACATCAACTATGACAAGTATGTCGGATGCATAACTCAAGTTGAGCCCATCCAAGATGAGCCCACCATCAATACCATCCACGTCAGAGGGCCGGATCGACAATGTGCTGCAACTACCCACAGTGGTAGGATAACTGTTGCCGGTGCTCCTCCGAGATCAGCTGTTCCTCCAAGGCCAACATCTACTGCATCCACAGCACAGTCTAACACCAGGCCAGCATCAAATGCACGCGCAACACAACATAATGCACCAAGAGCACAATACAATATCATAGAGCATCTTGGGAACATGCCAGCCCAAATATCTATCTTGGATTTGCTCCGCACATCACCCATCCATCAGGAGATCCTGGACAAAGCTCTAAAAGAAGGCCATGTCCCCACGGACATTAACACAACTCAGTTTGAAACTCTTGTGGGACACCTATCAGCAGCATGTGCCCTGTCCTTCAAAGAATCTGATATACCAGATGTCACTCCTGACCATATTCTTCCGCTCCGCATTGCTGTCATGGTCAGAGATTTCGCCATCAAACGAGTTCTAGTGGATAATGGCTCAGCCCTCAACTTGTGCACATTAAAAGTCATCAAGAAGATCGGGTTCACGGAGGCTGACATACAACATGAGATGATCACTATTAAAGCATATGATAACTTGGAGCGTACCTCTGAAGGTATTATGACTTTGCCTATCCAGCTAGGCCCAGCAACGCAAGATACTCTCTGCCACGTTGTTGATCTTGACCTACCGTTCAATATCCTCCTTGGTCGTCCATGGATCCATTCCATTAAGGCTGTACCATCTACTTACCATCAGTGCATCAAGTTTCCACATCAAGGCACTGAGGTTACCATCCACGCTGACCCTAACCCCTTCGCATACTGCCTTGCGATGGAAGCATCTTTCCCTCATTCTACTCATTGTCCTGGAACCGATATTGGTACTTCTATTGCTAGCTCATCCCGATCCCATCACGATCCAGAGACCATCCTCTCTTCCACCTTATCATCCATCAAGATCAACAACCAGGGTTGTGGCGAATACAGCCTCAGTGATGCATTTGCTGTAGGAGCTCTTCCATGTGATCCACATACTCAAGGGCGCCCAAGTTGTCAAAACAAGCTTGTTGAAGAACATTATAAGCTCAAGCAAATCGGAAACATGACTTTTGAGTCTCATGGTACCATCAATAGAAAAGAAATGGATCCAGATATTAACAAATGGTTATACAAAGATCCCCCATCACGTGACACACAACTTCTTGAGTACTTCAAAGAGAAATATCCAATCCCCTACAAAAATGTCACAGAACACTATAACTATCAAGGTGGTGGTCTAGGACCACAAGAGGATGGAAATTTATTTCCTATCATACCATCCCAAAATCCAAAATAGCAAGGACTTGGCTTTAATACCCCTCGCCTGCTTGAACAAAAGCCCAATACTACAACTGCGGGCACTAACATGACCAACGTGAACTTTTTGAATAGCCAGGATGACCTCGTGGAAATCGAAGACATCCCCGAAGAGAAAGACATCCGATCCTACGACGATATCTTTGCCGACGACACCCTCCTGGGGACTTCTATTCTCCAACAACTCTCCATTAACCTCATAGATCTTCCCCTCACAAACCCCGACCTCATAGATTGGGACCAACCAAGCATCGCACACATCGACGAGTTCCAAAGCGCACAAGCACTCCTAGAATTCATGGGGGCATCAGGTCCAGCAAGCAATCAGGATCCAACATCAACCTCTGTCTATCAGCTTCACCCAGAAGGATATTTTGGGGAAGAGGCAAGCTTTAGTCGCAAAAATGAAATAGCAAGAGAACATCATGAGTCTTTATGTGAAAACCCCCTTGGGGCACATTCTGATTCCAAAATAGTAAAAATAAAGGGCGTATCTTCTAGTAAAAACCTGGCAATTCAGGCGCTAGAAGATGAAGCCTTGCCTCTTCCCCCTATCCAAGATTATAGACCAGAGCAGTCGCCGATCATCATAGAGGAAACCAAGCCAATCAACTTGGGAATAGAAGAATGTCCAAGGATCACCTACATTGCAGTCAACCTAACAGAAGGAGAAGAAATCGCTCTCAGTGCCTTGCTCAAGGAATCCATCATCAACTTTGCATGGTCATACGCCCACATGCCTGGGCTTGATCCTAATCTTGTCGTTCATCATCTAGCAGTGGATCCTAATGTCAAACCAGTGAAGCAGAAGCTAAGGAAAATGCATCCAAAGGTAGCATTGCTCGTCAAAGCAGAGCTTGAGAAGCTCCTCCAAGCTAAGATCATCAGAGCAATAGATTATTCAGAGTGGATCTCTAACATGGTGCCAGTCACAAAGCCTTCTGGCGACATCAGAATCTGTACTGATTTCAGGGACTTGAACAAGGCATACCCTAAGGATGACTTCCCATTGCCAAACATAGACATGATCGTAGACCTTACAGCGGGTCATGAAATGCTATCACTCATGGATGGATTTTCAGGCTACAATCAAATTCATATAGCGGAAGCAGATCAACATAAAATAGCATTCACAACCCCATGGGGTACCTTTTGCTACAACATGATGCCATTTGGGCTAAAGAATGTAGGAGCAACATATCAGCGAGCAATGACAGCGATCTTCCATGACATGATCCACAAGATCCTTGAGGACTATGTGGACGATATCCTTGCAAAATCCAAAACAAGAGATGAGCACCTCGACATCCTAGAGCATGTATTTGATCGTCTGAATCATTATGGCTTAAAGTTAAATCCTAAGAAATGTGTCTTTGGCGTAACATCTGGCAAGCTTCTAGGCTTCATCGTCTCTAGACGAGGCATAGAGATCGATCCTAAAAAGGTAAAAGCAATAACAGAGATGCCTCCACCAAGGAATCTCAAACAGCTCAGAAGCCTACAGGGCAAGCTTCAATCAGTACGACGATTCATCTCTCAGCTAGCAGATAAGTGCCAACCCTTCTCACATCTCTTATGCAAAGACACCAACTTCAAGTGGGATCCCATATGTCAAAGAAGCTTTGATAAGCTCAAGGAGTATCTAGCTAATGCTCCAATCCTAGTACCACCGGTTTCAGGATGCCCACTCATCCTTTACATCTCAACAACAGCTACAGCACTAGGGGCACTCCTAGCACAGCATGATGATGAAAATAAAGAACGAGCTATCTACTACATCAGTCGCACTCTTGTGGGCTATGAGCTTAACTATTCACCCATGGAGAAAGCATGCTTAGCAGTGGTCTTTGCCACTCAAAAACTTAGACATTACATGCTTAGCCACACAATCAAGCTCATATCAAAGGTGGACCCTCTTAAGTATCTATTATCAAGGACAACCCTCACAGGCCGTATGGCAAAATGGGTCATGTTACTCAGCGAATTTGACATTCAGTATGTAGATCGCAAAGCAATCAAAGGGCAAGTCATTGCCGATCAACTAGCAGAAGCACCACTAGTGGATGCCTATCCACTAATCATGGAATTCCCCGATGAACACTTATGCATGATTGAAGAGCAGCCCATGTGGAAACTATACTTTGATCATTCCAACACATCCCATAGCTCTGGGGCAGGAATCCTATTCGTCACACCTCAAGGTGACTATATTCCAAAATCATTCAAGTTGGGATTCCCCTGTACCAACAACATTGCAGAATATGAGGCACTCATCTTAGGTCTCAAAACAGCTATCCAATGGAACATCACAGAACTACAAGTCTTTGGAGATTCACAGCTCATTATCAAGCAAGTCCTTGATGAGTATCAGACAAAGGACGACAAATTGCTACCCTACAAGCAACTGGTCGATAAACTGAAAGAGCATTTCCTACATCTACAATTCAATCAGATCCCAAGGCTTCAAAACAAAGCAGCAGATGCAATGGCAACCATCGGATCCTTATTGGAAATACCACGAGACGCATCACAGTATGAATTTCTAGTCAAGCAGCTACATTCACCAGCTTATGAGAACGCCGATGCAGACATGGTGTGTGTCTTGGTTGGTCCCCAATCCCCATGGTACCACGAAATCCATGCATATCTAAAAAATGGTATCATATCTCCCCATCTCACCAATAACCAACACCAAAACCTTATTCGCAGAGCTTCCCGCTACACTCTTGTAGCCAACACCCTATATCGTCGTGGGTATCACAATGTCCTATCTAGATGTTTAGACTCAAACGAGGCTGTCCTGGCCTTACAAGAAGTTCACGCTGGAATTTGCGGTGCCCACACGAGTGGCATGGTTCTAGAAAAGTAGCTGCTTAGAGTTGGATATTATTGGCCAACAATGGAACATGATGCGTGTGAATTTGTCAAGAAATGTCTCCCATGTCAACAGCATGCCAATTTGATACATGCACCAGCACAGGATCTACAGCCTATTGCACCACCGTGGCCTTTTTCATGTTGGGGCCTCGACCTCGTTGGCTTGATCACCCCCCTCTCTTCGGATGGACACAAGTATATCATAACAGCCACAGAGTACTTTACCAAATGGGTTGAAGCGATCCCGCTCACCCTAACCACTGGCATCCAAATATCCAAGTTCATCCTCTACCATATCATTTGTCGCTTCGGCATACCATCTACCATCTTCACAGACCATGGCACACCTTTTGAAAACTAGCATGTGGATGATCTATGTGCCAGACTCCACATCCATCACCGTTTCTCCAGTCCATATTTCCCTCAAGGAAATAGCCAAGCTGAGGCAACTAACAAAACTATCTTGAAAATCCTCAAGAAGGTTGTCAATGATTCTGGTCGTGACTGGCACCTCCAAATTAATCCTGCCCTTTGGGCCTACCGTACTTCTTATCGCACTCCCACAGGCACCACCCCATACTCCCTTGTATATGGTGCAAAAGTCGTTCTGCCGATCGAGGTCGAGCTTCCATCCTTGCGCGTCTCCATGAAGAACTATACAACTGATGAAGACTATCGTGTGGCCCGGCTCACACAGCTAGATCTGCTAGATGAAAAGAGACAGCAAGCTTATGATCATTTGGTGGCATACCAAAATCGACTTAAAAGGAGTTATAACAAAAAGGTCCATCCTAGACAATTCCAGGTCGGTGACATGGTCCTTAAAGAAAATCAGAAGGTCCTAGCAAATAGAGAAAAGAAAGGCAAGTTTGAGCCTACTTGGTTGGGCCCCTATGTTGTCACCGCATCCTTCGGCTCGGGAGCCTATCAGCTATCAACACCAGAAGGTGAGCCCTTGAATGATCCTATCAACATCATCCATCTGAAGAGGTTCTATGCCTGAACCTGATCCTACATATATCAGAAAATCCAAAAACATTCAAAAAAAAAAAGCAAAAAAGCAAAAAAAAGCAAAAAAGCAAAAGAAAAAAAAGAAAAGAGAAAGAGAAAATAATCGTCCAACGGTGAAAACTTGGCAATTCAAGCGCCTTGGACAAGTATGTTGGTGAAAACCTGGCAAACAGGCGCCAACATAGCAAACTGAGCTATTTATCCATTCAGTTGTCCTTTCAGCTACCGTCCTCTTCCTTCATCCATAACAGATCTCCCAGCAGTTCCATCTCCCCTAAGCATTCGGCTTCCATCTTCCTCCAACCCATCTGCAATCCATATCCTATTCCAAAGCTTTGTACCATATCTTGTACCATATCCTTTTCCCTTTCCTGTACAGCGCAATCCTCCCTGTATTTATCCTTCTTGTCTCCGTCCTAGTGAGAGTCTCGCTGAGTGTGATCTTCCTATCCCCAATCCTGAGCTTCTGTACATATCCCTTGTGCATATCGTTCCTCCTTGTTGTACATAGCCTTTGCCTGTCCTGCAGCAGCATTTGATCAAATATCTTGTCCCATCCCCAGCCTCAGAAAATTTGTAGTCCCACTCAGGCCTTGTGCTTCAGCAACATCAATTGATGACTTATCCTTGCTCATCCTGATTATTCCTTGAACTTCAGCTTTTGCCAGCGAACAACAAACACTTATTCTCTCACCAACCCATGGGTCCTTGAGGATATATCGTTCCTCCTGTCTGACCTAATCTTCCATCCTGGTCCTTGAGGATATATCGTTCCTCCTGTCCGACCAATCTTCCCACCATCAATCAAACCTAATCTCTCTCCTTGGCAAAGGATGTCTTTTTGGAGTTATCATTTTGATCTTGGATTTTTGTCCTTTGGGTCTTGTTAATCTTTTTGGCTTCTCATTATCCCACCAGGGTCACCACGATTCATTATATCACGGTGTGCTGCGTGTGCGGATAATCTAGGGCAAGGTCTTTTGATCTTTCGCTTCTGCCTGTGAGTCAGTTGTGTGTTTGTGGTTCCTTCAGCATCGGTTCCGCCATGTCGCCTCTGCGCTTCATGTGTGATGTTGGGGCAACCCTGTGTGTTTGTTTAGCGTCAGTCCTCGTCAGTCCTCTGCAACACTGGTGACAAGGCCTCGTGATCCCAGTATCCTTGGCAGGTCTCTAGCATTGCTATATTAAATCTAGGTTGTGCACTCCCGTTTGCACTTGGAGCTATCTGGTCCCTTGCATTTATCATATAGATTAATCTTGCATCTTTGCATACAGCTGCATCTTGCATCTTGCATTTCCATCTCATCTTGCATATCATCCATATTTGTTCTTAGAAGTGAGGTTATTTATCTCCCCTTTCCTTCCTCGTCCCGCCGGGCACACTCTGTCCCAGGGCGTAATCCCTCTTTTTCCTTGTCCCACTGGGCGCATCTTCCATGATTTTGTCCCACCGGGGCATGTATCCCCTTTCTTCTAGTCCACCCAGGCGTCATACCCTCTTCTTCTGATTCTAGCCTCGGCATCTTATTTTCTTGTCTTTGACGCCATGCCACTTGCAGCATCGCATCAAAGAGGGGCAAAATGTAGACACCGAAAAATCCTTCAGAAAATAAATTATTTTTGTTTTCTGAAAATCCTTGATGACAACATCATTTATTAATTAATTAATTATTTAATTAATTAATTTATTTTTATGGCATTAAATCCCTCTCTCTTAATTAAAAATCTTTAATTAAGGAATCTAGCCTAAAATGTCATTTGGACATTATCCCTAATTTATTAATTATTTAATTAATAAATTGACCAAAAACCTCAAAAATAAATTAATTTATTTTTAATTTATTTTTTATCCCAAACTTGGCCAATTTCCTCTAGACCACTAACCTCTTCCAAAATCTTCTAATCCCTTCTTAATTTCGATTAAAAGGCTAATCCCATCTTTTCTAACCCTAATCCCAAGGTTAAATATTTAATTAAGGTTAAATATTTAATTTTCATATTTATTGAAAATATTTTAATAAATATTCCTAAAACTTAAGCCTTTTGGAATGAATAACTTTTATTCCATGAAACTAAGGAGAAATCTAGACTCTTCTAGAATCTTCTCAAAACCACCCTCTTCACCCATCCTAATCCTTTTCTTTGTCCTAATCTAATCCTAATCCTACCCTTAAACCTTTGTGCAATCCTAACCAAGCTTAAGACTTTCCTCAACCAAAGCAAAGTCTTTCCTTCCAAATATCTCAACCACAAAGCATTTATTGCTTCCCCAAAGTCTTCAAAGCCTCTTAAAGCCCATTCATTGCTCTTACAAGCATTTATTTGGAGAGTTATGAGCTTGGAGCCCCCTTTGTTGACTCCTCTTTACCCTTCCCTTCATCCACTCACCTTGTGACATGTGTCACCTCCTGATTGGCTGAGAACTAGCACAATCCATGTGCTTCCCTTTGAGTGAATCTTGGCCTCTCTTAAAGATTTCAATCCTAGCCATTCATTCCTCCTACCCCAAGCCTTTAGAAATCCTATAAATACCCTCACTTCCTAAGGCAAATCATCTCTCAACTCTCAAACTCAATAGCAAAGTTATAATGTCATTTTCATTCTAGCATAAGCATAAGTTCATCATTCTAGATCATTTTCAAGCTTAAATCACATCTAAATTAGCTTAAATGGATTAACATAGATTCATTTCTTGTTTTAATCTTAGTTCTTTCATTTAGCTTTGCATATTTATGTGTTCTTGAGGCCTTTGAGGCAAAATAGGTTCCTCATACCTATTTTGTGTCATTTTGGGTCTTCTTGATCCTCAAATCATTTATCTTGCATGCTCCAAGTGCTTGAGTTTGCACACCCACATCCCTCTATATCTAAGCATATCAAACGGTGCATGGGCGCATCCGTTTTAAGCTTAAACTGAGGTGGCTTTGATTTTAGTTTGCTAACCATTAAATTTGATTTGATTATATGCTATGACATTTGTTTGTCTTTGGCCTTCAAAACAGGTTTAGGTGCACTCTCAAAATCCTAGTCTACACCTCATATCACTAGTAGAAGTAGGAGGTTCCAGGCTTATGCTTCTGGCCCATCCAGGGCCTTCATCTCAACAACATAGTAGCAGCAGGTCGAGATGGGCTCTGGCCCAACGAACAATGGAGAGCCTGTCTCCAGCAGGCCAAACCTATCAACAATGCCAAAATATGGCTATAGTCACAACTCACGACCTGATTAGGATCTGCTCGCGCCAACTAGTGATTTGCTATCAGTCGTCTCCATGGAGAGAATCTGAATTCATTTACCTCAAAAAAATTTGAACATACTCAAGAAGATCTAAAAACTCTCTAAACTAGAAAGAGATGAAAGACAGCGGCTCTGATACCATGTTAGGATAGATTATCCTATACCCAAGACCCAGTCTACAGACATCCTCCAAAATAGAGATGAATATCAATACTAGATTGTATTGAACTGAGGTGTGTACAAATAAACAACAAGCTCTTGCTTAAATAGGCAAGAGTAGATATGAAGCTTGGACAAGGTTGAAACAAGTGTCTCAACCTAGAGGAAAGAGAGTTCTGATAGAACTCAACAATATCCTCTAGGAGGAAGTAGAGTCCAAGTATGACTCTACAATATCCATCTACCTTATAAATGTGTTGACCTAAGTAAACTTAAGAGATAAGGAGTAAGTAGTATTACTCCAATAACTATAAATTATTATCACTCTTTTTTGATATGTATTCTTCTGTATATATATATGTACTCTCCAATATAGTAGTTAAACTATATCTTATTATTGAATTATGTTTACTATGTCATACTAAAATTATTATTACTCTTTTTTTATATGTATTCTCGAATCTATTAGTTTAGCTATATCTTATTATTAATTTATTTTTACTATATCATACTATAAATTATTATCACTTTTTTATATGTATTATCTAATATATTAATTAAGCTATATCTTATTATCTCTCCAATGCGTTCGGTACAAGCACTGTAAATAAATTTTAAAAACCTGTCCCTTGCATTGACGTAGTAGCCTCCGCTCACTTTAAATTCAGACGTCATACTATCTCAATCGATTTAATCCCACGAGACCAGAAAAAGAAAACAAGTCACAAGTCTCAATTATGAAAACAAGTTGACGAATTTCCCTATGTAATGGAGGGCGATCTCAAAACAAGTCGACAAATTTCGCCGATTGACAAAATCTTAATATTATTGAGATTCTGATCGGAATGTGGCTTTAAATGCTTCGTTTAGCTGGATTGTTTGGCATTCGTTTCAAATTTCCCCCGTTACCTCTAAACAGGGGTCCCCTGTTTCAAGATGTGGAACTTTATACGCTACTCATGCCACTCTTATCTATGTCTGATTCTCTTACTTATATTCTCTGCCTGGATGCCATGTAATACTAATGCGGCGAGGCCTTTGGTCGTATATGTTGGTGCTCTTCTTGAATTTGATTCTACAATTGGAAGAGTGGCTATGGCAGCCATGGATTTGGCAGTGAAGAATGTGAACAGCGATGATAATCTGCTTGGTGGGACAACGCTGGAGCTTAGTATGATGGACACTAATTGCAGTGCTTTCATAGGCACAGCAGCAGGTCAGCAACTTTAGATTTTCAGGGTTATGCTTTTAATGTCCGCTTTATCGTTGATTTAAATTATTTCAAATTACTGGAGATTCATATAGATTTATTTTCTTTAAAGGTATGGTTCGAGGTTTAATAACCACTCATTTATTGTCATAATGATTTTTAATAAAGGTTTATTTAATTAATTTCATATGTACTAATAGTAGATCAATTTATGTTGATTTTGAATGAATATTTATTGACGATTTTGAGGTAGTTTTCAATTAATTGATTTATCTAAAAGTATTGACTATCGATGGTTCTATATTATATTTTATAAGTAATTTTTTCAAAGCTATTGAAGATTGGGAAAGTTGTGTGTATATCAAATAAATAATTTATAAATAATGATCCACAAAAATAGTCACATGAGTAATCGTTAGGACCAAGAATGGCATGGATAAAACATGCTTAGACCTCATCCTTTTGTTTTTTGATGGAATATTTATAAGAATGGTTAAGGAATTGCTTCAAAACCCATATTCTTACTCACTACATGTAGTAGAAGGGCCTCTTAGACAATCTTAAGAAGTGGAGCTTCTTAGAGTGCAATAAGATGATATCAAGCTTTCCAAACTTAATTGATGTAGATTTGACAATAGCTTGTGTTTCCCTACCAAATAATAAGGGTCTCAAAATATTAGTGCAAGATGCCAGGGTTTGCATATGCTAAACATGGTAGACATGAGGAAATTTATTCAAGATCATACAAGCTTTGTATTAAAAGTAGTACTATAAAAAAATGACAACAAAGTTTCTAGTATAGGATTGAAATAATTTGCTAAAGAAGCAATATTGACTTTTCTTAGATTGCTAAAAATTGTAAATGCTACAAGAATGACAACTCCATTACTATGTCGATGAATTACAATTTCTACATAATAATTTGGAGATCCTTTCTTTTGTTGGTTCCATAGAAGAATTCTATCATTTTAGCTTCATGGATATTGTACTAACTATATTGAGTCACGATCTTAAACATCTAATGGAATTGGAGCTCATCGTTATGAGTTTAGCTATTGAGGAGTTCTTACAATTGATCAACGTTGTTTAACGCTTGAAGAATTGACATTAATGGATCCTAATTTTTATAAGAAATTAGATTATGACTTTATCGTTTTGTTATAGTTCAAATTATATGTTAGTTATACCAGACTATGTACGTGCCCTCAAAGCTCTGTATAATAAATGACAAACTCACAATCTTAAAAGTGATATAATTTTATTTTTTTTAAATCACTTGTATCTCATTATGTTTATCTCATAGTAATGAGACAACGCTGCAAATATTAGTATCTTCTTATAGAAAAAGGTGTTTAATTAAAGAAGTACTGAATTCAAATCACACTTATAAAAAACCTTTCCATTCGGGAGCCCTTGCTTACTTTAAGTTCAGGCGTCATATTATCGCAATCCATTTAATGCCACGAGTCTGGACTCAGAAACCCACCAAAAAAAACAGAGAGTCCCGAATCTCTAATCGGATCCGACGGCCATATACAAATCTCAGGAAAGAGGGAAGGTGGCCGTCCGATGATCAAGATACCAGAGAAAAAATCCGTCGCCCGTTGAATTTGGCTGAAGACTTCAGACATATGCTAATGGAGGACGTTTTCAATGTGGAAACAAGAGGACGAATTTCCCAGATGCACAAAATGTTAATGGAGAATTCCATTGATCCTGACTATAGTATTCATATCTGAATGTTGCTTTATTTGCTTCGTTTAGCTGGATTGATTGGCATTGAAGAACTATGCCAGACGTCTGTAGCAAGGATGCAAGGTGCGCTCGGAATTTGAGCTGTGTGAGATTCGAACGCCCGACGTCAAAGTACTGGACTTTTCGATCCAAATTTTAGCTCCTTTTAGTAAATTTTGCTCCCAGAAGCTACGTGATATTTGAGAACCTGATTCAGATCTGCAGGTTTTGAGGTTATTAACGTCCAAGACGGAGCACCATCTGTTTTCTGATAGCTAGGACTACAAGGATTGATAGGTTTAAAGTCAATCTTTTATCTATTTCATAGAGCTTCATACCCCTTCCCTTTCTCCTTAGGATTTCAAATCTAGAAGAGATTTCCACGGATTTAGGCAATCGCTTATTCTTTCTCTTAATGTTAGATGTTTCTCTACTAGTCTGTATCCCATTATGTTGTAGGAAATATTGTCCTGATTGATCACTTGGGATAGAAAAACCAGTTTCCAAGCCACATTGTTTGTCCATGATTGAAATTCAGAGAAATATAAGTTCCCCTTCATTTATATGCTTTTTGTTGTTTTGTTTTCAGGAATGGTTGCGCAAGAGCTCCTGTGCAAGATAGTGCGCTAAACAGGGGTGATTCAACATGTGGAACTTACCGTACTGCCAGTGTTATCAGTGCACCTCGTTTGATACAATTACTAGTAAATAAATTTAGAAAACCTGTCCCTTGCATTGACCTAGTAGCATCCGCTTACTTTAAATTCAGACGTCGTATTGTCCCAATCCATTTAATCCCACGAGACCAGAAAAATAAAACAAGTCCCAAGTCTCAATTCTAATCCCATGACCATATACAAACATATGTAATGGAGGACGTTCTCAATATGGTAACAAGTTGACAAATTTCCCTATGTAATGGAGGGCGTTCTCTAAACAAGTCGACGAATTTCCCCGATGCACAATATGTTAATGGAGAATTTCATTGATATTGACTAATATCATTCTTAGCGGAATGTGGCTTTAAATGCTTCGTTTAGCTGGATTGTTTGGCATTGAAGAACCATGTCAGACGTCTGTAGCAAGTGTACATGATTGGAAGAACGAAAAACTTAAATGTGCAAATAAAATCAGGACAGAAACAATCAAGAAGAGAACACAGATTTATCTTGGTTCGGCAATTTGCCTACATCCACTTGAAGCAGGGGAATCCTTTTATTATAATCTTTGTTTTGATTCTTGAATATACATTACAGAAGCTTGTTAAGCTTCAAAAACTATCTCAAAACAATAACCATTCAGCTCTTAAAGATCTTCCAAAGAAGAACTTGAACGGTCATCAATTGGAGGGAAAAAGGGGATGTCCGTTGGGCTTCACACATCCAACAATCTCCCACTTGAAGGACAATGACTGCTGCAACAAAGAGAATCCCCCACTTTAATCTTGTTATCACATTTGGACAATGCCAAGAGAAGCTTGGCAAAACTCGAACTTCTCTGTGTAACAATCTTAGTAAGAGCATTAGCTGGATTTTCCTTGGTGTCAATCTTCTCCACATGAAGCTTTCTATCGAATGTAGTGATAACGTAAGTCAATATGCTTAGAACGGCACTGAGATGTATGACGCTTAGCCATAAAAATGGCACTGCTACTATCACAAAACATAGCAAAGTCAGATTGCTTCAAGCCCAATTCTCTAAACAAAAGCTGCAACCATACCATCTCCTTTGCTTCCTCGGAGAGAGCCATATAGTCAGCCTTTGCGGATGATTGAACAACTGTATGTTTCAATTTAGAACCCCAACTGATAGCTGCCCCAACAGAGATGAAAACATATCTAGTAGTAGATCTTTGTTTGTCTAAATCCCCACCAAGATCAAAATCTACAAATCCTTGCAATTGTGCATTATCCTTTCCAAAACACAAGTCAAAATCAGAAGTTCCTTTTAAGTACCTTTAGATCTATTTAATTGTCTCCCAATGAGGTTTACTAGGATTGCTCATAAATCTGCTTACCACTCCTACTGCATGAGCAATATCCAGACAAATAGAAATCATGGCATACATGATACTCCCAACTGCAGATTCATAAGGAATACCTTTCATAAATTCTTGATCCTCTTGTGTTTTAGAACACATTTCAGAAGACAAACGAAAATGAGAAGCTAAAGGAGTGCTCACAGACTTAGCTCCCAACATACCAAATATGTCTAGTACCTTTTCAATGTATTGTTTTTGTGATAACCAGATTTCTCTTTTATTCCTATTCCAAGAAATAGTCATTCCTAGTATTCTTTTTGGTGCCCTCAAATCTTTCATGACAAATCTGTTAGCTAATTGTTTCTTAAGCTCACAAACAATTCTCATGCTAGTGCCGGTCACTAACATGTCATCCACATAAAGTAGAAGTATAACAAATTCGCCATTAGGCAACCATTTAAAATAAACACATGGATTAGCTTCCGAGTGTACAAATTTATGCTCAATCATAAATTGATCAAATTTAAGATACCATTGCCTTGGGGCTTGTTTAAGCCCATACAAGCTCCACTTCAATCTACAACAAAGATTTTCGTGACCCTTTTTGAAAACCCTTCAGGTTGCTCCATATACAATTCCTCATCAACATCTCCATGTAGAAAGGCAGTCTTAACATCCATATACAATTATCTACAACAAAGATGTTCGTGACCCTTTTTGAAAACCCTTCAGGTTGCTCCATATACAATTCCTCATCAACATCTCCATGTAGAAAGGCAGTCTTAACATCCAACTGTTCAACCTCGAGATCCCATGCTGCAACCAAACCCAAAACAACTCGGATGGTAGTCATTTTCACCAATGGGGAAAAAATTTCATCAAAATTGATGCCTTGCTGCTGAGCATACCCCTTTACAACTAGTCTCTCACGAAATCATTTTTTGCCTCCAATCTTCTTCTTTCAATTTGTAGACCCACTTATTCTTTAGTGCCTTTCTGTTAGGTGGAAGAAGACACCAAATCCAATGTTTTCTTTTTCATTAATGAGTCCATCTCTTCACACATTGCAGCCTGCCATTGATCACAATTTCCATCCTTCATAACAGCTTTAAAATTCGCTTGCTCTGTATGTTCAGAAATAAAAAATGTAGGCTCTACCTCTTCAGACAACAGGAACTCATAGTTTGAGAATTTTGTAGGAGGTTTTCTTTGCCGGGAAGACCTCCTTAACTTAGGGACATGATTGATTAGTATATTCTGGCTCCACATTTGGCTTCTCAATAGTGCCAAAATTACTAATAGGACTCTTCATATCAATATTGGCTGCTTGTGGTTGAGAATTAACTAGACGATAAATGTTATCAGAGAACACGCTTTGTCTCTGTGACTGTATAAAATCAGAATTACTTGATATCCACTGTGAATTAGGCAGACTGTGATTTGAATCATCAGATGTGCACTCAATAACAACTTGACCCATATCATTGGGTCCATGCGATAACTGTTTGCAGTGTAGATTGACCGCAGGTGATGAGCTTTGAATGGGATCGTTTTCATCCCCTCTGTGGATAGCAGAAGGCCCGTGGGTAAGAGTGCTAGTCTCTGCGCACGAAACTGTGGTTGGAGGAACCGTAAATGATGCCTGGCCACCGTCTTTTGCTTGAGAGGTTATCCCCTGCTCTGACCATGGGATGGAGGTGTGTCCATCATGCGTGGCATTGCAATCATCATGCGCTATCCCCTATTCAGACCTCTATCTATCCTGCGTGGATACTTCCTCAAAGCTGCCATCGAGATGTCAATCTTGTTCGCTACTGCTATAATAGGTGACATTGTTTGCACTTGAAGGTGCAGAGTTTGAGGAATTCATTGGTGAGATAAATGGAGGGACTAAATCAGAGGTAGGTGTAAAAGGAGTGCCAGAAGGCACTGTCTATAATTGGCTACTAGATAACCTCTGTGTGGAATTGTTTTTAACCACAGAACTGGGCACATATTCCTTAGTATTTAATGTTTGAATTTGTAAGGCCGGAAATGTTTCTCATTGAAAACAACATTTCTGCTCCGTATAATCTTCTGATCAATAGAATCCCATAATCTAAAGCCAAACTGATCTTCGCCATAGCCCACAAAGATACATTTTTGAGACTTGGGATCCAACTTAGTCTTTTTTTCCTTAGGAACGTGAGCAAAGGCTTCACAACCAAAGACTCGTAAATGTGAGTACGAAATTCTCTTGCCGAGCCATTCCTCCTCTGGAATACCAAAATTTAACTGAGTTGAGGAGCTTCGATTGATCAAATACACTACTGTATTGTAGGCTTCTACCCAAAATTATTTGCCTAGTCTTGCATTTTAAAGCATACATCGTGCCTTCTCCAAAATCGTTCTATTTAACCTCTCTATAGCTCCATTTTATTGAGGTGTAAAAGAAACAATTTTAATTCTACAAATACCATTATCAGCACAAAAGGTATCAAATTGCGAGGAGCAAAACTCTCCTCTATTATCAGTTTTTAATTACTTAATCTTGTGCCCAATCTGATTTTCAACAAGAGCTTTGAATGATTTAAATTTGGAAAAAGCTTTTGATTTCTTTGCGGGTATGTAAATCTAAACTTTTCTTGTATAATCATCTACAGAGGTTACCTCAGTAGGTTCAAAGTCATCCCAATGAACCAACTCCGAAGGTATACCCTTCTTTTCATTACCGGTCTTCAAGAAGCTGATCCGCTTTTGCTTGCCATAAAGGCAGTGCTCACAAAAATCTAAATCAATACATTTTAGATTTGGCAATTGTTCCCTTTTGAGCATAACATCAAGACCCTTCTTGCTCATGTGACTAAGCCTTTGATGCCAAAGCTCTGAGTTGTTGTCCACAATTGTCATAGCAGCTCCCACTTCACCAATATTCTTTATAAGATATAAACTACCAATTTTATTGCCCTTGGCAATAACCATGGAGCCTTTTGTTACTTTCCAAGCATCCGCAAAGAAGAAAGTATGGAATCCTTGTGTATAGAGTTGACTAATAGAAATCAGATTTATTTTTAATTTGGGAACATGGCAGACATCTTTTAACAACCATTTGCCCCCTCCTTCCAGTGGCAACAAAATATCTCCTTTACCAATAATTTCACAAGCTTTGTTATCATTGAGAAATACTCTTCCAAATTGACCTTCTTGGTAGTTTGTGAAATAGTTCATACATGAAGTGGTGTGGAAAGAAGCACCGGAATCCAAGACCCAAGAATCTGAAGTAGTGTCACTAGTTGATAGTATCAAAATACTATCATCTTTCTCAGAAGCTATATTGGCTTCGTTGTCCCATACCCTTTCTTGTGCCTTTTTATAATTTTGACAATCCTTTTTTAAGTGACCCGATTTTGCTACAAAACCAAGAATCTCCACTTTTGCCCCTGGACTTTGATCTTTTAGCAGATTTAGATCTTCTCCAATTATGATTATTGCCTTTTTCATGACTTCCTCCCCTATTGTCAGTGCTTACCATGGTTAAAGCGTCACTGGATGAGGGCTCTTGATTTTTCCTTCTCATATCTTTGCTGAGAAGAGTAGCTGCAACATCATCAAAAATCAATTTATTTTTACCCGATACTGAAGTGTTGATCACTGTCACAACTCCATCCCAGCTGCTTGGTAAGGAACATGATAAGAGAACGACTTTTTTCTCATCATCTTGTGCCATTCCTACCGAATTTGCGTGGCTGATCAGAGTATTAAACTCGTGGAGGTGGTTTGCCATAATTCTACCTTCCTTCATCTTGAGTTTATATAATTTCTTCATGATGAACACTTTATTTGCAGCCAAAGCCATTGCATACATGGCTGTAAGCTTGTCCCATACTGCCTTTGTTGTCATCTCAGCTGCGACATTAAAAAGAACGTTATTGGACAGCGAAAGAAATGTAGTTTCCCTTGCCTTCTTGTCTAGGATTTCCCAATCTTCATCCTTCATCGAAGTCGTCTTCTTCGATTCCCCCTCAAGCACAAGTGAGAGGTCTTGCTTTATTAGCAAAGACTCCATCTGTACCTTCCACAAATTGGAATTCTGTCCGGAGAATTTCTCTACCTTCGCTTCCTCCATAGCTCAGGAAATTCAAGCACTGAATTCCCAACCAGCAAATCTGCCTAGCTCTGATACCAATTGTAAATGATTGGCAGAACGAAAAACTTAAATGTGCAAATAAAATCAGAACAGAAACAATCAAGAAGAGAACACAGATTTTCATGGTTGGGAAATTTGCCTACATCCACAGTTGAAGCAGGGGAATCCTTTTATTATAGTCTCTGTTTTGAATATACATTACAGAAGCTTGTTAAGCTTCAAAAACTATCTCAAAACAATAACCATTCAGCTCTTAAAGAGCTTCCAAAGAAGAACTTGAACGGTCATCAATTGGAGGGAAGAAGGGGATGTCCGTTGGGCTTCACACACCCAACAGCAAGGATACAGGGTGTGCTCGAAATTTGAGCTATGTGAGATTTGAACGCGCGACGTCAAACTAGGGGTTTTAATTGTCATACCACTTTCACAGCTGTTTTAGTGATCAGAGTACCTTCAATGCCATGTTCTTTTTGATTGAAGTCTTTTTTGATATGAAACTGGAGATGTAGGCATTATTTTCAAATTTCCTCTGTTACCTCTGAGCAAAATGTCTATCATCTGTTTTCTGAGGTATTAAGCACTGGCATTATTGTCAAGTCTGAGGGTAAAATGTCTATCATTCGCTTTCTGAGCTATTAAGCACAGGCAACTGTTTTCAAATTTATCCAGTTAGCTGTAAGCAAAATTCTTTCATCAAAAACAGGGGTGATTCAAGATGTGGAACTTACCGTACTGCCAGTTTTATCTAGGTCTGCTCCAATTAGTATTTTCTGTCTGGATGCCATGTAATACTAATGGCTCTATTGCTCATAAAAATGCAAGCCTGCTGGGAAATGCAAGGCCTTTGGTCGTAAATGTTGGTGCTCTTTTTTCATTTGATTCTACAATTGGAGGAGTGGCTAAGATAGCGATGGAATTGTCAGTGAATATTGTGAAGTGTGAACAGAGATTATAATCTGCTTGGTGGGACAAAGCTGGGGATTAGTATGATGGACTCTAATTGCAGTGCTTTCATAGGCACAGCAGCAGGTCAGCAAATTAAATTTTCAGGGTTATGCTTTTAATGTCCGCTTTATTGGTAGTTTACGTTATTTCAAAATAGTTGAGGTTCACATAGATTTATTTTGTCTAAATGTATAGCAGATTTTGGTGGTTGTTTGAGTGGTTAGCTCTTTTACTTCCACTATGGGATGATTCCATGCTAGCCAACATTGTTGTTTTGCTAGGCAAGATCTAAGATGCATTTGTTTTGAAATTCGACTTTACAATCAGCTCCAAAATTGCAAATTGGATCTCTCTCTCTCTCTCAGGCTCCATTTGCTTGAACAAACTATAATTAAATAACACAATTCAATCAGCTTTTTAAGTTGTGGGTAAATAAAGTTGTCAGAGATGGGTTCAAGAAACTCACAGACCCAGAGTTCGGCAAGGAAACAGAGCATTGGCAATTCCATGCTCTTTCAATAAATACTGTAAACAATGAATTGTGAGAATTCCGTACACTAGCAATTGCTTGAATCCATAACAGTTTTTCAATATTATGCGTTCACAAGAAGATAGTTCCAATCGCTGGATTTTGACGATCGCATTTGTTTTAACTATTTTTCATTAAATTCCCAATAATTGCATTAATGGAGCTCTAAAAGCCTGTGATGTGTGTGGTATCTTTGGGTTCCAAATTAAATTATGATGCTCTCAAGTATTCTTCTACTGACACCTATCCTAATGCCGTTTAACATGACATGTCACCAAATGATTTGCACTCTAGAGAAGTTGTATAATTGAACAGCATATTTTCTGATGTTTTCATTACAGTTGTTTTTCTTTGTGCAGCTTTGGAATTGTTGAAGAACGATGTCGTGGCAATAATAGGTCCACAATCATCTGGGCTTGCTCACATTGTTTCACATTTGGCAAAGGAACTCCAAATACCACTTTTGTCCTTTGCAGCTACTGATCCCACTCTTACATCACTCGAGTACCCATATTTTATCAGGATGGCTCACAGTGATTTTTCTCAAATGTCTGCAATTGCTGCTTTAGTGGGTTATTATGGATGGAGAGAAGTTGTAGCAGTGTACGTAGATGATGACTATGGCAGAAATGGAGTTTCTGTATTAGGGGACGCTCTGGGAAATGTGGGAGCTAAAATTACTAATAAGGCAGCTATGCTTCCTGATGTCAGCCAGAGTGAGATGGGTAATATATTAGCGAAATTGGATTTAGTAGAGGCGCGGGTTTTTGTAGTCCACATGAATTCAGATGCTGGTCTTAATCTTTTCTCTAAAGTTAAGGAAATGGGGATGTTGAGCAGTGGATATGTTTGGATAGTCACAGATTGGCTATCCTCTGTTCTAGATTCAACTGTACTTGCAACAGATGACATGAAATCACTTCAAGGGGTGATTGGCCTGCGACGGCAAATTCCATATTCAGGAGAACACGATGAATTTACAAGAGAGTGGAAAAGGTTACGGACAGCTCACATTCTAGATGTTTCTTTAAATGTGTTTGGGCTGTATGCTTATGACAGTATATTGATGATTGCCCACTCTATTGACGCCTTTCTGAATCAGGGAGGAAATTTCTCTTTTGCAGAACAGAACACGCTATCAAATAAGAGTGGAAACAATTCAGAACTAGCAGCTTTGAAGGTCTTCAAAGAAGGAGCCCAGTTGCGTAAGATAATGTTAGAAACTAATTTCAGTGGTGTTTCAGGTCCTGTGCAACTAGATAAAAACAGGGATCCGATGGGCTCTACTTTTGAGATTATTAATATTGCTGGTACAGGATTTCGCAGCATCGGTTACTGGTCAGATGACACAGTCCTCTCAGTTACACCACCGGAATATCCAACTACCATCAACCATAACCAATCTCATGTAGAACCAAAACTTCATGATATCATATGGCCTGGTGAAAGCAAACTAGTGCCACGGGGCTGGACAGTTTCAAACAATGGCAAGGAACTTGTGATCGGTGTGCCCCAAAAAGTAGGTTTTAAAGAATTTGTTTCCACAGTAAATTCTAGCGACATACTAAAAGGATTTTGCATTGATGTGTTTATGGCTGCGGTGAACTTGCTTCCTTATGCCGTTCAATACACATTTACATCTTATGGAACAGGAAATGCTTCACCTAGTTATGACGAGCTTGTGAAGCAGGTTGCCTTAAAGGTTGGTATCTACCATAAATTTTGTATCATTTCCATACTTGTCCCTATATTTTGGTATCAAAGTTTGGTTCCTTGATGTTGATCCCACCATTATTCTTGCACAACATTGAAGAATAAGCCATATGATCTCAGTGTAAATATATGCACGCTACTTCAGTTAGGCTATTTATAAATGCACCCTTGCAGAATTTTGACGCAGTCGTTGGAGATGTTTCAATTGTGACAAATCGAACGAAGATTGTGGATTTTACGCAGCCTTATGTAGAAACAGGCTTAGTTGTGGTGGTACCTGTTAAAGAGATTAATTCCAATGCTTGGGCTTTCCTGCGTCCGTTTACACTAGGAATGTGGTGTACAACTGGTGCCTTTTTTGTTTTCATTGGAACTGTTGTGTGGATTCTGGAGCATAGATCAAACCCTGAGTTTCGAGGGCAGCCGAGGCAGCAAGTGATGACTGTGCTCTGGTAATTTCTTTTCCTGTAGGTGTGCAATTGGTTTTTATGTGAAGTAATCAAACATTGCTCATTTCAGATTGCTGCCTTTGAACTGAAAGTAAACTTGGAATTCTGAGGTGGTTGATTACAATTTGATTTGGTTTGTGTCATTTGAAGTATGCAATTAATTTTGTGGATTTTGAATTGATTCAAGAAAAAATGTTTTCAATAACAAACCTCAAGAGTGGAGCATTTCTGGAAATATCATGGAAATCCATATATTCAATGTTACATTATTAATTTATTACTTGCTTAACAACAGGAGACATGATAATGTTGTTGCATTTGTGAACTGTATTTTCAGACATGTAAGATGAAATGCCTTACAAACATTAGTTTTGGCAGGTTCGCATTCTCTACGATGTTCTTTGCCCATAGTGAGTACTCTGCCTTCTACAATCTATTTTAGTGTGTTGGAAATAGATGGGTTTGGTGTATGCTTTCATATTATTGATCTTAAACTATTTGAACATTACTAAAGATGTAGTAAATGCAGTCAAGATTCACCTGATTTGTATTATTGGAAAGGTTTTTGTCACTCTAATTTCAGGATACTTTTCATCTTGCAAATATGGAAAATGCTGTGTAAAAAAATTATGACCTATGGGGTTTGTGCAGGGGAAAATACTGTGAGCAGCCTTGGACGTGCAGTACTAATCATATGGCTTTTTGTTGTTTTGATAATTAATTCAAGTTACACAGCAAGTTTAACATCAATCCTCACAGTGGAGCAGCTTTCAACAACAATTCAAGGAATTGATAGTTTGGCATCGACCAATCTTCCAATAGGATATCAGACAGGATCCTTCGTTGCAGATTATCTATCAAGAGAGTTAAACATAGCGAAAAATAGATTAGTGTCTTTAGAAACTGCGGATAATTATGCTGAAGCATTGTCTCTGGGGCCAAACAAAGGTGGTGTGGCAGCAGTTGTAGACGAGCTTCCTTACATTGAATCATTTCTATCCACACGGTGTGGATATACAATTGTGGGCAGTGAATTCACT
The DNA here is from genome assembly GCA_027943335.1 of Chamaecyparis obtusa. Classification (NCBI taxonomy): domain Eukaryota; kingdom Viridiplantae; phylum Streptophyta; class Pinopsida; order Cupressales; family Cupressaceae; genus Chamaecyparis; species Chamaecyparis obtusa. The sequence goes on from BSBK01000917.1 coordinate 571,701, forward strand.
AAAGGTGGATGGGGGTTTGTAAGTAGCTTTGCCATGATTTATGTTAACTTTTTTCATTTTTCTTCTGTAATGAAATTTAACTTTTTAGGATCTGTGTTGATATTGAATAGGTTTTTCCAAAGGACTCTCAACTTGCAGTTGACATGTCCGCAGCAATCCTGGCCCTTTCAGAAAGTGGGGAACTTCAGAAAATTCATGATATTTGGTTGAAAAATGATGAATGCAGTCTAGACGGACCTGCAGTCCAATCAAATCAGTTTGGCCTGGAACGTTTCTGGGGCCTTTTCCTGGTCACAGGGATTGTGTGCTTTGTAGCTCTGTTTGTATTTTTCTTTCGTATGATTTGTCAATTCACTCGTTATGCTGATACATGTAATGAGGAATCTCCGGGTAAGTCACAACCATCACAACCATTAAGACTAAGAAGTGCAAAGGTTCTAAGATCATTTGCCTCTTTTGTTGATGAAAGGGAGGATGATGAAAAATTAAAGAGGCTGAAGAGAGAGCGTGCAGCCAAGAAAATGGATCCCGAATTTGAATTGAGCCAGCCTCAGAGCCCTCAGAGCCCTCCAATCTGATTAATATCCCTTGATGTGGGCTGCTTTGTTGATCATACCAATGGCATTTCCCTTATTTAGTTTGATACTAGCAAAACTACCATCTTGGCTCTGAAGCTACGATGTCTTTGTCAATGCAATGGTAGCTCACAGTTATTGGAAGGAAGCAGATTGCCGATATACTGAACAACCGAATTTTCTTGGACTCCTAGCTATCCCTAGATTGTACAAACATTATTACTTTATCTTGTGATTGATTGTTTTTTTTAACAAAGTAATGTCAAGCTTCAATATATTTTAATTTGGTACGATATGTTGGTTTGTGTGTCCATTTGATTGAGCTTTGATTGTCATACTTGATAGTTTTTTTTTTGTGTCTTGTATCTTTAAGAATATGCTTTAGTCACATAGCTTCAAAATTAGTATTGTATAATGTTTTATAATCAGCTTCAATAGAGGACAAGGAATTAGTTAGTTGCTTCTAGCTATTGTAAGACACAATGATTGATTATAAATATTATTCATATCTAGTGGTAGATTTTCTATCCTCTAGATCACCCATTCAATTAGAATAATAATAATCTATTTGTTGTTTCTAAAAATTGTTGCTCCACAATCATAGAACTTCTTCTTACCTTCAAGACAAGATTTATTGTCAAAAAGGTAAAACATGGTTTGTGAACAGACTGAGGAGGGTTAAAGGTCAACTGATAATATTAGATAGTCTCATTTAAACTTTAAGCTCAACTAAACTGAGGAGGGTATTCCCCAAGGTATTCTTACTAGGTTTCTAAATCAATAAAAATGTAGCATGATTGTAAGAATCAATAATTTTACTCAATGTGAATTTGACCTCCATATTTGGTCACTAGGTCAAGTCAAACTAGCTACATAAAACCTCTTATATAGTTGATAAAACACTTTGCATATGTAATCTTAGATGACAATGATATTTCAATCCAAGGTCTTTTTGTTCAATATTTCATTCATAATGACAACATGGAAACCTGCATGACTTGAATATTTGATGATTTAACTATTTAGGTTGCCTAAGATTGTTCCCTAGTTCATAATAATGAATCTTGAATAATATGAATATCCCAAACTAAAATTAATCTACTATTTTTAATAGGGACACAGGGTACTAAAATGATGGAATGTTTGGTCCTTCATGAATATGGACTACTGGCTACTCCATTGAACAACAAAATCATGAACAACAAATAGTGAGTAGACACATCCAACAAAGATTAATAGTACCATAGATGAATTTACATACAAATCAAATGTTATATCCTTTAAGACATACATACTTAATAATTTGTTTCAAAACTATAATAACCCATATGAAAGAAAGGAAAGATGATTACAATTGTATTGCAACTCATTAGAAGCCATCACTCTTCATCCAACCTTTATTACAATTACACCAATTGATGTGGTGAAAAAAATACATAGTTGCAACAATATATTTTCTCGAATCATTTTGAATTGTCAGGGAGACATTCCACTATATGAAAATCAACTTTGGAAACCTTTCACACATTTTGTAGAATGTATTCCATCATTACCTATTTAGATTAGTAATGTTTTATTTCTTAGAGCTCTACACACATTCTCAAAACAAAAAAAAGGCTCAATAACCAATTGTTTGCAGGCATAGCCAATTGTTATTTAGAAATCTTAATTTTTAGGAAACTACTTTACATGTGAGAACCTTGAGATGAGAGAAATGACAGATCACATGAGGAAACCGCTTTTTTAATATAACCACATTTTCCACATTATTCACATCTAAAATTGATTAAAAATATCCTAGAAATGTGTCTAGAGTATTGCAAGAAATATGGAAGAACATCCACTAGATGTAAGGACCTTCATATTATTAGATTCACATAATATTACAAAATACACATAATCAATCATAGGTTAAAGATACATATCAAATATCTAGGAATGTATCTACATGAAATTAGGTTTTGACATAATGTCTAAGTTCATCAACACAAAGATTAGGCAAAATATAAGGAAACTATTTCCTGATATGGCAGACCTTAATGTTGAATACAATGAGTATATAAAGTGAATTGCTAATGATAATCCTAATAGGAGCTCCAGGCATGTATCCCCCTCAAGCACACTACAAGTGAGAACATTTTTTCGCCCAACTGTGAAGCACTATGCTTCTCAAGAATTCTTCCTAACATGAAGAATACCTAATGAGGATGCCTATCAATTTGAAACTAGTAAGAGTAATGGAATATTTTACAACATAATTGTACATTCTAAGATGCTAATGTAATGATATCATGATATGGAAGAGAGTGTGCAACATAATGATTCAAATATCAAGCATATACTAAAAGATCAAATAAGATTTGGCCAAAGCACCTTTTTTGAGTTAACTATCATCACATAAGTTAAAGTAGAGACTTACCATTCTCTTTTCTCCATATTTGTCACACATTTGACCTCTCTAAAAAAAGCTTGAAACATAAGAATACATCCATGCACGCATGCATGCAAGAGAACAAAAGAGCATGCCCGAGCACATAATGCATACTTGAACATATAAAGGTATGCACGAGCTCATAAGTGCTTATGAGTGCTATAGTCTAGGCATCTCCATAATTCTACTTAACAAGAATTAAATTCAACTTCATTCATAGTAACTCAAAGATATCCATCTCAAAAAAATAAAGAATCAATAACCTGAACATGGCATGTAATGAGATATGATAACTATTGTTGGGATTATGGAAAGGTGAGTTACTGAGAGGAGAGGGGTGAATCAGTAACCCTAAAAAATTTTGCCCTTAAAACTTTAAAGATAAGTTCCTTAATTAACTGACTGAATCATTTACCGTCTTCAGACATTCAATAACATAACTGAAATGTAAATACTTGTAATCTAATCAAATATGCATACATGAAACTTCATACACATAACACTAAGATTTTGGTATCGCATAAACTCTTGTTAGAAGGTAAAAACTATGGTGGGGATGAAACCCACAAAGCTTCACTACTGCAGTAAATAAAGTTGTCGATTAAGGCTACAAAAATTGATCACTTCTAATGATCTTACTTTGTTAGGAGTAACATAAAAGATCAGCTAGATCTACCTGGTTAGAGGATTTTAGCAACATTCTTCAAGTGTGCACTCGGTTAAGAGATTTTACATAAGACTGTGAAGTGTACTCTGTTAGGAGATTTTATTTGTTGCAATTGCTAGAGAGTATAGACACCTAAAAATTCAACTTATTAATGAAATTTATTTTAATTAATAAAAGTCTTGATGACATCATAATTATTTTAATTAATTAATTAATTATTATTGTCATTATCCCCTCCCCTTTTAATTAAAGTTTTTTAATTAAAGAACCTTTACCAAAAATATTTAAATCCAATTTATTAAACCATTTTAATAATTTTGCTCCACCAAACCCTCTTTAAATAAATTAAATATTTATTTAATTCCTCTAATCCTAATAATTTTATAAAAACTTTGAAATCCTATCCCCTTACCCTAATCACTCGCTAACCTCACTTAAGGGGTGATTCCTAACCCTCTTAGCCTTAATGGCTTCCCCTTTCCCCAAAGTCAACACCCTCATTAATGTCTCTTACAACCCTCTTAATGGAAACCCATCCCCTTTCTTCCACTATTATTCCCTTCCCACTTTCCAAGTGTTGCTCCTGGTCCATTCAACACATGAATGCCCATCCTTATCCCTCTAACCATACCTCTAACCCTGCCTCAAACCCTAACCATCCCTCCTAACCCAAGGCCTTCCTCAAAATCTAAAAATAGGCCTCCTTCCAAGAGAAAATAAGTTTGAATAGGTACAATTCTTTTATGCATTGTTATTATCTTCATTTAGCTCTAGCTTTTAGCATACTAACATGTTAGCTTGATTCCTTTCATGTTTTTAGTTTCTTAACTCACATATAGCTTAGATAAAATGGATAAATCTTAGTTTCAGTTATGCTTTGCAATTCATTTCTAACTTCAAAATCATATCCATGCTAAGGTTAAATGAACTTTCATTATCTATCATAGCTTAATCTGCATTTGCATCCATTGGGATCCTAAGGGCAAAACTAGTTCCCTATACTAGGTTTTGTGCCACTTTTGGGACTCCCATGGATTGTATTTGATCTTGATCATCTTATATCTGCATTGGGGATACTCATATTGTGCTTGGAGAGCACATCCACATCCCCCTCAAACGAGAAAATCAAACAAGGCTAGGGTGCCAAGGATTTTTTTAGTGGCGATTATTCGCCAATTGGCGAATATGTCCCGATCGGCGTATAGAAATTAGCGAATAAAAGCTCAATATACTGGTTGACCGGTTCGCCCAAATTTTATAAAATACATGTTTAGTGGTCAGATTGTTCGCCACTATTTTTATGTTATTTCACTACGGTAGTCGAGTTCTTCACCCATATTTCTATTGTATTTTACTCTTATTCGCCAATGATTAAGGAAAGGTTTATTTATCGAGGATCACCATTTGCCAAAGGCCCATTGTCCCAAGTGAAATTTTTATTTGCACTAGGACCCAATTCGCCATGCATAATACATAATCGTGTCACAAATTCCCACCCTATTCGCCTAGTCAATTATTTGAAATTACACGGGGTTCGCCAATATTAGTTGTTGTCATAAGCAATTGTCAGCCCCTTCGCCAAAATGGATGATGGAGATTATGAGGCAAAATCTGATGGCTGATATGAAAATGGTTTACTTGTCTATTTAAGAGATATGAGTTTCATTATTGAAACATGCAGGAGAGAAGGAGACTTCAAGAGATTTAGTTGATTCTGAGCTCACAATTGCGATCAGTAGTGAATAGGAACAACTACGAGTCTGTAGTATCTTATTCAAGTAAAAAAAATTTACAGCCTTAATTTGTTGGAGATGTCATAGTCAAAGTTAAACATGAAGATGACTATTGAAGGTGGAGATGTCCAAGAGAGGCCAACGAAATGTAGAAATATATCTTCATACTTTGGCGGGGTCAGGCGCAATAGTGTTAGTCAAAGTGAGGAAGGTACATCATCAGAGGAACTTGTATAATTTCAAGGTTCTCAACCTACATAGGAGTCTAATGAAGAAATTGTGGAGCCTAATAAATTTGGTGACGAAGTTGCGGAACCTGATATCTCTGATGAAGATGACCTTGAAGAAGAATTTCAAGTAAATAACTAGTACTAGGATGAATCGATCGACTTTAGTGATGATGATGGCTCAATTAACAGTAACACTAAAGGGAGAGGAAAATCAAAAGAAAAAATTGATCGTTAATGGGAGATGTCGAGGAGATTTAAATTTGATTGGGCGGCAAAGTATCCATTCATTGAACCCATGGACAATCCAATTGTAGGTGAGCCGCCAGTAGAATGCAGATGCACGATTTGAAGTTAGAAGTATAAAAAGGAAAAGAGGTTGCAGCTTAAACTAGACACCATAGAGAAACATGTTGGTAAGGTTTACGAAACCTCAACTGTTCATGGAAAGGAAATAAAAGTGGTAAAATATAAAACAAAGGAGCAATGTCAACATAAAAGGAATGCTGAGGAATATTATTTGTTTCAAAAATTTAAGACAAAGCTTGGTGAAGTTCAAGGTTCTATTAATGCTATTTTTGCAAAAGCAAGTGAAGTAGAAGAACATGGAAAAGCTATTCAATTAAGTAATGTTTTCCATATTTTGAGTAGAGGGCGTCCAATGACAGACTATCCAGAAATGAGTGGATTGTTACACTTTCTGAAAGTTCATAACTATCCTGTCACTCATTAGTCAATAAACAGTGGATGGGAATTGGCAAGTTGTATTGCCCAGGTTGAAATAGAGGATGTACAGAGAAAAATAAAAGAGTCAACCTTTATTGCATTGTCCTTAGACAAAGTTACGACAATAGATAATACGTCGTGGGTATGCATGCATGTTTATACTGTACAGAATAATGTTCGCCAACCACATCTACTAACTGTTGCAAAATTGAGGGACAATGCAACATCAGAAACTTTATTTCAATTAGTAAAGAGCCATTTAATTGAATATGGAGGTATGGATGAATTGACAATAGCGAAGAAGTTGATTTGTGTTGGAGCAGATGGAGCTTCAGTAATGCAAGGTCAAAGGAATGGTCTTTGCACAAAGATGCAGTCTTCTTGTTCACCATATGTTGTTGGCATTCACTGTATGGCCCACATGATGAATCTTGCTTTTAGAGTTGTGAAGAAGTTTCCTTTAGTAAACAAGGTTGAAGATTTAGTAAGAGAGTTGTACTCATATTTTTGTCGAAGTCCCAAACGTTTTAGGGAATTTCAGCACTTTGTTGATGGAATTACCAATGGAAACAAGCTTCTTAAAGATGTTGATACCAGATGGATCTCTTTGGATGGACGAGTGCATCGAGTTTTTTCCAAATATCAATCTTTAATTGGACTGATGTACGAAAATTGGGACAATGCAGAAAATCAAAGATGTGGCGACCTGCTTCAGAGGTTAAGCAATATAGAGACACTTTTGACTTTATCATCTCTTCTTCCCATGCTAGAAGAAATGATGTTCATTATGAAAAAAGCCTAGCAAAGAGCCATGTATATTGTAGAATATGCTTACTTGCGTAAAATGTCATGCCAAGCCCTCGATAGTCTCTATTGAAATGACCTTAATTTATCCGATGAAAGATTTAATCACTGGAAGAAACTGACAGATTTGGACAATCCTGATAATTATTTAAAGATCATTGAAAATTGGGATTTATGTGTTTGTGTAAGGGGATTTCAGATACCAATGTACTACAGTGCCCCAAATAAGCGAGCTACAAGAGTTACAAGGGAAGAGTTTACCAAGATCGTTGAGTCTATAGAAGGTAATGCAAGGGACATAGCCTTTAAAGTTTCCTCTGAAATAAGATCTTGATTCCCATATGAACAACTGCTTGAGGCCATGGCAATTGCGTTTCCTCAATATTGGTCTTTAAAATCTAAGGAAGATTATCGTAATAGGTTGATGACTTTGATAAAGGAATTTTGCAAATCTGTAGAATTCAATGGAGTGACTATCAATGAAATTTTAGATGAGGGTATTCTTAGATAGCAATCAGGCACTTTTGTAAAGACTATGAAGCATCAATATCAATTAATGCATAACCCACATGAAGAGGGCTCGACAACAAGGCTTTGGACAGAAATAAAATAGAGCACAATGTTGTGTGAAGAAATTTTAGAGTTCTTCAAGCTTGCTAATCTATGTCAAACCATGATATTGGGTTCAGTGGAGGATGACAGAGTTTTCAGTGCTTTGGGCTTCCTAAAATCAAAGCTAAGAAATAAACTAGACAAGAATTTGGAAACATGCTTGAGGGTTTGCACATCTAGGTATGATGTCAATACTTTTCCTTATCAAAAAGCAATGGAAATCTGGAAGAAAAGATGCAAAAGAAGAGGGTTGGGCAACACCATTAACCAGTCTCTAACAATGACTCCAAGTGGGACAAGTACATGTGGCGATGCGAGTCATAGAAGCGGAGGTCAGAGTGAAGAAGACACAAATGAAAATGAAGAGAACAATGAAGGAAGTGGAATACCAGAATTGGATGATGATGACGACAAAAAGATGAATTGGCAAATTTAGGAAATTTCTGCTAAATTAGCAATAGCAATCAATAGGTATTTTTTGAACTTATTAACTACTATATCCTATCATTCAATGTTCATTTTAGAAAAGCAAGAATGTCTTATAATTTATGTTTCATCATTAAAATTTGAGAAAAAAGAGTATTATTACTGTAGAGTGTAGTTTGTATCATATCATCAATGATCATTCATATTTGATTCTTGAATTTGAAATTCCTGAATGAAATTTTGTATTCCAATAGCATATAACAGAGTAAATCAACTAAGAATAACTAAATAAAATAGAGTAACTCAACATACATTGAATTGGAAAACATGAAAATTAGATAGAGCACAATTTATTTTGTATCCATTTGCAATATATTACAATTTACAATAGTTCAAAATTCAGAGCAAACTTTGTAGGCTAGTCCAAACATCCTCTGATGGCAGAACAATTTGGTTCATAGTATAGTCACACTCCTGCAACTTCGTTAGCAATTCATATTTGGAAGTGTGACTTGACATCATTGTTGCTTCTAAAACTCCATTCAAAGTTCTCATTGGTTTGATGAAATCCATGAATGTATCATGAGATATCTCTGTAGGAAGAAAGCGTAAATCAATATTTATTTTGTCCTACAACCTTATTTTGTAATTTTCTCTTCCAATGAAGTTATTTGTGTCAAATCCGTTAGGCAAACCAAGACTTTCTATATTCGCTTTCCTTTGTTCCATCTTTGTGAACTTCTGCTTAGCTTTGTCATCCAATTCATGTGCTTCCCATAGCTTCTCACATTTTCGAATGATACTTGATACCTTTACTGAGGCATCAAGGCAGTTGCTAATTCCCTTGTTTGATAGATAACTATCACTCTTACTGTAGAGTTGTTGCATAATATCTTTTGCTTTCTTTTCTTTCTTGACAACATCCATGTTCTGCTCAATGTTCTTATGGAGCTTCAAATAACATACTCTCATACTTTGAAGCATTTCAAACCACTCATACAAGCTATTAGACATCACCAATATTTGGCCCCAAATGTGTTCTTTTGCAATATTCACTAAATTATTATTAGTATTTGTTAAAGTTTGAATTGTATTATTGGCCTTCTTTAGTTCTTCTGCCATTTTTTCACAATTCTTTTTCTCTTCCACTGCTTTGTGTTCCCAATGATTGGCTTTATCCACCTGAGAGTCCAATTTCTTTTGCAATTCCCGGTTGGAGGCAATATTACTCTCCACGGTTTTAAATAACTTTTTTGAACTGACTCTTCCTTCCTCTAGTTTTTTAGTATTTTTTGCTAATTTTCCCCTTAGTGCCTTCAGCTCCTACTTTGCTTGTTCCTGTTCCTTCACCACTGCCTCCGCATGTTCCTGCTCTGTATCTGCTGATGTAGAGGTTGATTTTTTAATCTTTTTCTGTAATTCTTTCAAACTGTTCTCTAAAGCTTTCCTCTTTTCTTTTTCATTGCCAATGTCTGCCTGTAACTTTTCTATATTTTTCTCAAGCTTGCTTTTCTCTCTTTCCAGCTTTAGCAATGCACTGTAGACCACTTGGTTTGTAGACTTTGACACATTGATTTTGTCCACATTTTTAACTTTGGAAAAATCCATTGGGAGAGTGCTAACTTGAAATTTAGATGGATCTATCTAACTCTCTAGTGGGTTTCTATCTTTATTTGGTGGAATAACAACCATGAACTCCATCATGTCTCTTTTTGGGTCATATGTTGGTAAAACCCTGTTGGATGCAAGTTGTTCCTCTATAGCTACATTAAGGGCACGAGTCTGCAATGTGTTCTTTATTTCCTTATTCTTGGTTCTTGTTTCTGCAAATTTATTATAGAAATATTTGAAATGAAAATCTAGTGTTGCAGAAGGATTTGAATGTTTGAAAGGTGAACCAGAGGCAGAGTTTGCAATGCCTATTGATCTAACTAATGCTCTTTGAGGATTTAAAATTGTAGAGGGTTTTGCTGAACCTAAAACTACAAACAGTTCTTTAGGATCGAATTTCATTGTTTTGGAAACAGAAAGCTTTTTCTTCTTGACACTATCTTCTTCTATGGGATTCTGTGTAGATTCCAGTGGCCTCTTTAGAGAGGGAACTTATTGTATAAGTTTCCCAGTCCCACTGGCACCAGTGCCACTACCAGATCCAGTAGCAGTACCAGACCCAATGCCTGCACCATAATCATAAGTAGTTTTTTCTATGTCAATTGTATTCCAGATGCCTTCTCTTGTGGTACCCAAACCACCACCTTTATAACCCATTTTTTCCACAATGATTTTCCCTTTTCTATATAAATTTTTTCGATCCTCGCTGGTTCCACTTTGACTCCCAGGCCCTGGAGTAAATGCAATTAGTGGATTATCATCCTCAGTTTCTGCATTATCATCGTCACTATCATATGCCAAGTTAGGATGCTCCAAATTCCATAATTTTCTAAACTCTATATCCTCATCTATTTCATCCAAATCTTCGCTGGTCTTTGGTTCACCAAGATCCTTTCTCATACTCCAAAAATCAGCCATTTTTGTTCTATTCCATTTTCTATCCTTACAAGCTTCTTCTATTCTCTTTGGTATTTTTATGTTTGATGGATGAGCAGCTTTTTCATAGAAATTGTAGGACATCCTAGACTGTACAATGACCGGGTTTATTATTGTCATAATTTGTGATGACAACTATTGAACTGAAATGTTTTCCTCACTGGAAACTTTCTCCATCTCTTTTGTAACATCATCCTAGCTATCCTTGTTTTTCAACTTCTCTAGCAATGGTTTACTTTCATGTTGAAATAAGTTTACAGAGTTCTTATTAGCAACAAGCATTGTTTGAATAATGTTGAGTGGATCATACTTCCAGTACCACTCTAAATCAAATTGAAAAATATCTAAAAAAAATGTTGCCACTTTGAATGCCTTTCTCTCAAATGTTAACCCTCTAATTGAGAAAGGAAAGGAAGGGAATATGCTCTTCTTCTATTGGCTAGTGAAGAGTCTATCTATGCTATCTAGTTGTACTACATATTCTACTACAAACACCCTGTTTGTCACATGCATTGGAAGTTTGTGGGGTTGCAGTTATGATTCGTAAAACCTTAGCATAGTGTATTCTTCCATTAAGTACTAGTTAGCCAATTGAATTGTGCTTCCAAGTTGTATGCAATCCCTACATGAAGCAGACAATCTAGGCATTGGAGTGCTTGTTATTTTTTTGTACAATGGTGCCAAAAAGAAGTCTACAAAATTATTGTAATTCCTTCTATTATCATACATTATTATCTGAGGTGTCTAGTTATATATTGGAGTACTTGTCACCCTCTGAATTTTAAGCTTGTTGTCGTTGCTCATTAATATTGCAGCATGCTTGGCTAGCATAAGATAACACAAGTAGGTTGTGAACCTAAATGTCTTAGAATTTCCTCTTTTAATCAATGCTAATTGTTCTTGCATCGATTGAACCATGTGTCCAACAAAATTATATCTTACTGGTTCATTGACACAATGGATATCCCAAATGAATTGAAGAATGTTGGCACCCACTTCCCTATTGTTTTCTAGTCTCAGGCAAAATGCTAGTGAGGATATAGTATCCTGAACCTATGGCAAAAAAATGTTAAAATCATAAGGAGGCTTATGGTTCTCACCCAATGAAGCCTTTGCCTCGGCAACTATTAGACCCTTTATAAATGAATCTTTTGCATTTGGTGGGACTGCCTCATATTGCTCTGCCAACAATCCCAGGTTAATATGGACATTACAGTTTTGTCGGTCAAACCCTAGGTCTAACAAACTAAGAAATTCTTCCTGGGTTATTGATAAAATTTCTTCCTAATTTTTTTTATTCACAATTGCTTTTCTTCCTTCATCATAATTTTTTGCACAAATCAAGACAATTTTTGGGCAAGGGAAAAGTTTGGGTAATAGCATGTGACCCAAACCAACATCCCACAAAGCAACTTTATTAGTTTTTGCACCTATCATTGGGTTAAATTTTATAAAATCAGGCCTCTTTGGCCCAGTTGACTTATTGCACAATGAATGTTTAATTTCTATAACTCTCCTTTCACTGTCGATAACAAGATCATAAACATCATGATACTCATTAGTGAAACCAAGGATTTCTACTAGTTTTCTACAGTCTATTAAAGTTTTCCCATCTACTTGCCCTTGGCCTTGAGCTTTCGCTTTCCCCATTGTTCTTCGGAAGAATGAAAAAACATAGATTCATAGATATTTACTAACAAAATCACATATAATAACTAACTAATTAAGAAAACCCCAATTGTACATGCAAGAATTAAAATTTCAAAATCAAGTTAAACTAAATTGTACATGCTAGATATGTTACCCAAAATTAAACTTTGAAATCTGGATAGATAGAAGTTAGAATGGCTAAGGCTCTCACAAATTACAATCTCAAAATCTTCGGTGACGGTTCAACAGTTCTTTTTAGCTCTGCTACTACGAGTCGATAGTTTTTTAAAAAGGAAATGTTAAAAACCTTTCGTTAAATGTAATGGTATATAATTATACTATAATGGTAACGTAATCTTTCTAAAACATACTACGTGTCACGTAATCTTTCTAAAACATACTACGTGTAACATAATCTTTCTAAAACATACCACATAATCTTTTCGATGAATTACACGTCAACGTGTCACGTTTCCAGAGTGAGTTTTCAAAAAAGCTATTTGAAACCCATAGTACTTCTGAAATACAACTTCAACCATTCATCTCTCATAATCCAACGATTGTCATGATTTTAAAGTATTAATAATTTAATAAACACTAATGAATATTAATCATTAACTATATTCACTTAGAATAGCTTATCCATAAAATTTGAACCAGTCACCAACCATTAAATCATAAAGTTTAGAAACATTAAAATATTACATGAAACAAAAGTGCAACGCAAATTTTTTATATTATATAAGGCAAAATTTCATTACAATTCAAATATGCCCATAGACCATATCTATTAACGATTCTTATAATCAAAATAAAAAAGAAAAGAAGTAGCACTTCAAATTTCTTAAAACATTTTCATATTATATTTTTTAACATGCATGATTACAATTTATATCATTTCAAAAACCCTGGTAAGCTACTACCACCAGAGGGAGACTACGTAGAATCACAGACTATCCGGCTAAGGCTCCCTTCCTTCTGTGTGGAAGTCTGAAGAGAGGATAATGTCGAGGAATTCTTCTAGCCACTAATAGTCCTCAAGTTCCTCCAGTAGGTACCACTTCTGGAGGAAATCCCTCCCAATCTGTGCCCACTTCTGATGACACGTGAGCTACTCAACATTAAGGTTTAGTAGAAATGGTTTCCTGGGAACATTTACTCCTAGTTGTAGAATCTTAGGCAAATCATTTGCCCAAGGAATTCCAACCCAAATTTCTAAAAATATGACAACATGCACATTGTCGCTGAGGTACTCTTCTTTGAAAACTTTCCTCAGAAGCATGATAATATCCACCTTTCCCCCCAGGTCCACCAGAGATGCCAAGAATCGAGATGAAATGTCAGTGTTCACTCTATACCTATTTTCACTCTCTAGAAATTCACGTCCGAACACCATCCTTATAGCCTCCTTGGTGAAGGCTCCCAACTCCATAGCAATAGATGCCAAGATTGGGTCTGTGACTAGGCCCAAAAAGGCCTTCTGATCCTCCCAGGCAGTGCATCTCAAATGAATTGGAGTGTCCATTGAAAATTAAACTGATATTAGTATTCTAATTTTTGACAAAAATCAAAGAGAACCTAGCACTCGCAGACTATTTTCACAAATATGCTTTAACAATCGTAAATTAACAAGCGTAGATCAATCTATTTATAAGTCCTGACTCCTGATTGAAATTATTTCCCCTAAAGATCTAATTAAATCATAAGATAAATGGTAACTATCCAAAAATCTCCAAATCTTTCATATTTAATGCAACAGTGGGTGAAAATGGAAACAACACTTATGATAAGACATTTTTGTATCTTGGGAATAATGAAGGCCAAAAGGATTGCACCACGCAGGTGGACATAACAATTCTTTATTATAAAAAAAAAATTGAAGCCTGTTCCCACTCTGCAGAAACAATAAGCAAAGTACGTTAGCTGTGAAATGGCGATAGGAAATGAAGCTTTACCATTGATGTAAGATCAAACGGTTAGAAAACAATGTCCTTATATGAGATGATGTTTTCATTCAATGGATTATTCTATCAAGGTAATGAATAGTTATATGATTTCATACATATCTGTCAGTAAAAATTGAAAGGCACCATCTAAGAAACCATTAATTCATAGTACTTTAATTGATGTCATCGCCATTAAGCCTTAACTTTAACTCATCTACTCATCACCATTAATGAATATTTCTATCTAATATTACCGAAGATTGCCAAAAGAATTATACTTTTCTGGTGTCAGAAAATGAGGTCACAGACTCACAGTATCACACATCCGTTAGATTACAACATATCAACGACCAAAGGTGAATTTTGGGTTTATTGTTGGTCTTCATAATCTTTACAAAAAATTCTTGGTGAAATCATGACATGTGGTATGATCCACGTGTCATGATTCCACTGAGAGTTTTCCATAAATATTACGAAGAACAACAATCGGCTCGAAATTCACCTTTTTCCGTTGATATGTTGTAAATCCAATGGACGTGTGTCTTGTGAGTCTGTGATGTCATAGTGATGGGAGTGGGACCCGATGCAACTTCAACGTCAAATTTCAGAGGGAATGTGGTGAGATAAGAACTTTAGTGAAAACTCTCTCTGGAATCATCACACGTGTCATTCTTCAAATTTCCAATTATTCAATCACCATACCAACTAAATTAATTTGCCATGACAAATAAATTAATTAAAATATTTGGAAAATAGTTTCACCATATTCTTATAAAAATGGTATCCGTTATTAAAATATTCGCCAGCCAATATCCATATTTTGAAACATAATTCGCCATCAATATTAATAATTTTCCTAAAAAAAAATTATAGCCATCATTTTTTTATAAAAATGGTATACACTATTAAAAAATTCACCACCAAATATCCATATTTTGACACATAATTCATCATCACTATTAAAATTTTTCCCTCCAAAACACATGTGATTCGCCACATTTTTATACTTTTTAGGAGGGGGGGTTCCTTAAAGTTATCCCTGTAGGGTGCTCCTGGTTTGGCTCCATTTGAGGTGGTGTTGTGAAGGTTTTTAATATTTGATTTATGTGCTAGATTAGATTAACGTTTGACTATCTATGCATGTTCCTAACATGTCAGATTCACAACATCTACATTTTGGCGACCATGTTGGGACCCCACTCCTCAATCCTTCACCCAAAAGTCCAAAAGTTTGGTCATCCTACGAAGCTTTTGTCATTTCTACGCATTTGATTCCCAAAATGGTGCCTTTGGTCAAAATTTTCTAAAACTATAAATTTGTTCACCAAAATTACGCATTTGTTCATTAAAGCTACACATTTGTCCCTGCAAGCTGTGCATATGTTAACCAGAGTTGTGCTTTTATTTTACTACAAAATTAAATAGTTATTTTTCCTAAGAGCTCTTCACTGTTGCTAGAAAGTCACTAGCTACGCATCTATCCTTTCTTTCTGCACATATATCCCATGTTTTGGTGCATTTGTTACTTAAAACCACACTTTCGTTCACTGCAACTGCATGTTGTACATTTAGGCTTAAGATAGACCACATCCAATCTTGAATGCATAAGGTCAACAATGAACAATCAATCAACATATTTCATTTGGGCTTAAAATAAAAAACACACAATCTTGAATGCCTAAAGTTGAAGAATCCTAAGTTCAAAACAAACACTTCATTTGGGTTCTAAAAATGAACAAACATCCAATCTTGAAAGCATAAAACCAATTCAAACATCTTCTTTTTGGGCTAAAAAATGACTCATAATGAAACTCAATCTTGAATACCTAAAAGAAATGAACTCAATCAAACACTTTCAATTTGGGCCTAAAAAAATGAATCTAACTTAATCTTGAATGTCTAAAAGGTAACCAATAAATCAATCAAGCATTTCAATTTTAGAGCTTAAAATGAATATCAACCAAATTCAATCTTGAATGCTAAAAGGATAAAAATCATACTTGCAAAAATCTTTTCAAAATTCCAAAGCACTCCAAAGTCTTTCATTTCAAAAATTAAACCTTGCATCCTAATCATGCGTGTTTGAAGCCTTAGGATAGAAAAAACACTTAGTATAAAAATAGGCTCAATTTGGAAAGAAATCTCTACGTATTTGAAAGAGAGTTCTTACAACAATTCCTTGGAAATTTTAGTTTCAGAAAAACCCTGTTAGCATAAGTGACATAAAATAATTGAACTAGGACAAGTTCAATTTGTTTTACTTCTAGCAAGGCATGTCTAGAGAGAAAAGTGCTTCCTCTTTGGAGAATGACCTCAAACAGGTAATTCCCTAATCGGTCTATAAAAAAGGCGTTGAGAAAACTCTTGCCTATATCTCCTAAAGCTTAGGTGAGGTGTGTTGATGTAGCCCGAGGTAGGTGAATATCCCTACTATTTTGACATAGTCAACTAGGCTTTTAAGTGAGTCAAGCACGTACAAACTGATTGGTTGGACACTACGGATTTTACTAGACACCAATAAATCAGAGGCCACTTAATCTACTCCCGAAGGCTTTCTAATATTTGTGCAAGGAGAATAGTAATCTCCCCAAGACACTCATCATATTGTGTCATCCTTGAGCGCTTGGAACTGGATAATACGACATCATGACTAGAGCCATTACAAGCTTGGTGATGGCCATATTTTGATTAGCTCTTGGATGTGTGCCTAAGTCAATGAGAAAAGGTTTTTTTAGTCAAAGCCAAAATTCCATAGGGTAGAGTTGTTTGTGTGTGTTTTCCAAGTTTCAGAACTAGTGAAAACATTTGTTGAACATACACGTTCCAAAATATTTTGTCCAAATCATTCTCACCATTGCTTGTATCCCGCAAGGTTGCTTTGTCCCTTTTTGGGATTATTTTCAAAACACTTGATTGTTATCTTTTGATTTTGGGTCCTTTGGCATTAGAGAAAAATCATAAACTAAAAGCCTAACTTGATCAGATTTATCCAAAAATACCTTTTAAACCCAAGTACTCTCAAAATCATTTTCTCAGAAACATTTCTCAGATCCAATCCAATTGCTATCCTTTCAAGATATGTTCGATTCAACAAAACACAAGAAAGCCAAGTTGCCAAATTCCCATGTCCATCAAGAGAAGAAAGTTGTTGAAAGAAATCTCAAAGACCATCAAAATTCCCTAACTGCTATCCAAAAAGAAGACAAGCATTAGGAGAAGCTAGATAATGTAGGCTACAACACGAGAGTCAAATAGTTTGCAACACGCTTCCAGGTCAATCACCTCTTTGTTAGCTTAGAAAGTGAAGACTAGCTAGCCTATCACATCCATATTCTTTCAGAATCTCATGAAATTATATTGACACCCTAGCATTCTTACATCATAGATCATCCCTTTAGTGTCATTTTCCACCATCCCCATAGAATAGTCTCATTTAGTCAAGCTTGTGTGTGTGAATTTTGTACCTAGCTATAGACACAACACTTCAGTAAAACATTAGAGGTTAGCCAAAAACCAAAATTGTGCAATGAAATTGAAACTATGCTAACCAGGCAATTTACTGCCTTATAGTAGATGCGAGTATGATACTCTCAGATCAGACTAAGATCAATGACAATGCAACACCTAAACGAAGGATTTGAATGCAAAATATGAAAGACTATGATTGCAGATTAAATTATATTTTTTTATTTTCTATGCAATAATATGAAATCTATATGAATCTAAGCTAGAATGTATGAAATGGAATGCAGATTTGATCTAAGAATGCTATGAATGAATATGAAATCTATGATATGAAACTATGCAAAAGCTAATGATCAACTATGAAAGATCTCACAAATCGTCTGTTGTAAATGTTCAATCCTTCAATTGCCAATTCGCCAAAATAATTGTGCAAATTCAAATGTTTGATAAAAATGAAGAGCTAAGCCTTGTTTTTATAGAAATCCAGGGCTTTGAGGATGTAGGAGAAAAACCATAAATCACTCTTGATAAACTCAGGTTGATTTTTGAGTTATCAGGAAATTAAGAATAATTAACTCACAAAAATCATGCAAAAGCAGAGTTTTACTCAAAATAGAGTTTTAGATAAAATTTCAACTCATCATCAAATATTGAGTTTCAATTTTAAAATTGATTGTTAATTTCTAGTTGCCTGCTTTTCTGATTGTGCTTGATTTAATTATAAATTAATTTTTAAATAAAATGATTTATTCTCAACTTAACTAATTTTTGAATTAAAACAATTGATTTATGGGTTAATCAATTATTAAATCAAACTTTTATCCAAAAACTATATTATTAAAGAATGACAACTGACTTTAATTAATTAAATAGGAATTTAATCAATTAGTCATAAGATCTTTGATTTTATTGTCAAAATTAAATAATATAATTTAGGAATAAATATAATTAAATAATTAAGTGGTAGTATTAAATCTAATTAATTAAATATTCAGAATATTCAATTAATCAAACTTTAGGATAAATAAGATTTATCGCCAAACAATTATTAAATTAAAGATAATTAGGATAAATTAGGAATATTTCTAGGAATATTCCCCGATGTAGAATTTAAGATAATTAATTAAATTTGATAATGTGTAGATGTGCCTTAGGTTAGGACTTTGATGTTGATTTCGTTCGAATTGAAGATGTAGGAGGTTAATGAACCTATAGCCCATTTTTGGGTTATTACATTTTGCTCCTCTTTGAATCACTGTGCAAAGCGTAGTGGTTCAAAGAATAGTCTGTGTATGATATATGTATGAAATTGATTTGAAAGATGAACCGATTTTGAGACAGAAATTGATTGAAAGATTTGGAAAAAGATGTTGACCCACGTCCAAGATGACCAAGAATCGAGATGATGCTAGCTATATCAACAATGAACCGATGATTATGAAAAAGTGCCAAAATGCCTGATTCTGAACCTTATGATTGCGAAGAAGTGAGTGACCAATTCCAGACCTCAATGTCCTTGTATGAATCATATTGGTATCACATCCTGAACCCATCAGTTACGAAGAACCAAGGAAATAACACTAATGAATCGATGGTTACAAAAAGATAATACAGTTTACAAGATAGATTTAGGATACCAGATTGATATGAATCTCGATGAATATGATATGCCCCAAGAGATAATAGATTTTCCCCAAGCGACGAGGACTTTAGATGAATTAGTAACTAGACATGGTTGTTGTCTTGATTACTGAGGAAAGATTTGATTGACAAAATTGAGTTATAGACTTGAATGATGTGTAGTACCATGCCCCCTTCAGGATTAAAATTGAAATATGACAAGAAAAGTCAGCATTATGGTTTAGAAGCATGTTAATTGATTTGAGAAGTGGTTATACACATCCGGGAACATGTTCTACATACTTTAGAGGTCCTGGCGACCAAGTTTGACTATGTTAAACCATGAGTTTACCATAGTTGACCAAGTTGAAATTTTGATAGTTTGATGTAAGATAATCAGTTAAGTTGAATTCTAGATTTTTGTGATGATTGAAGCTCTATTATGTGAGTAGTCAAACATCCTAGGTCTAAAAATTTTTAAATCACAATTTCAACATAGTAAATGATGTCAAATTTCAATTTTGATCCCGAAAATGGATTCAGAATGTTGACATTAGCCAGGGGTGCAATTTTTGTGAAAAATGGAACACTTTTGAAAATTAGGTCAAAAGCTATATAAAGGCTGGAAGGGTCATTTTCAATTCATTGTCACTGTTGACTTTTGAAAAACTTGTGGAGCCCTCTGAGCGAGAAAATGATAGAAATGAAGGTACATGTGTCTTCTCACTATTTTGAGTGCAGTCAGAGGCATTAGAGACCTTGACAGTATGGACATCTGGTAGGTGGACCTCTGTGCCTCACTGAAAAGTCAAATTTTCTTTGTTTATAGCATTTTTAGCATATTTTTCTTACATTTTCAACTTTGAATTTTTTCATGCACGAAAACTCATACGACTGTCCTTCTGGGCTTGTACGACTTTTTAATTCTAGTTAGGTTGTCGTATCACTATCCCCCAAGAATTGTATGAGAGGGACCCAAGAGTCGTACGACGTTTCGTCGGGTCCCTCATAACTTGTACGAGGAGATATTCAATGTCGTATCATCATTGTTTGTTGTATGGTAATTGGGGAAAAATCATACGAGTTTCAATGCCAATCTGCTTTGTGGTTTGAAAAATAGTGAGCCCAAAACTCATTTCTAGGTCAAATTTTTGAATTTTCTGATCTTTTAGCCTAATTACTGAGTCTTTGATCTACCTTTTGAAATAGTAAACTGTGCAATTCCTGTATTTGTAGCCTATTTTTCAACCAAATTACTGATAGGGTTCCCCATTTTTGTGCTGTGTAGGTCACATATCCCAATGTTCATGTGTGCATTTCTCATCCTGCCACTCAGAGACTTTGTGTTTCATTGCCTGATCCTATGAGAGTTCATCTTGCTTCATGCGGATTTGAGTATTTGACTCATTTACCTGAGATTAGGGTAAATCATGGACTATTGACTGCTTTGATAGAGAGATTTCATTCTGAGACCCAGACATTCCACTTACCAACTAGGGAGATCACTGTTACACTAGAGGATGTATACCGTATACTGTGCATTCCCTTCCATTCAGGTCAGCGTCCAACTTATGTGAGTTCAGGGAACTTTAGTTTACTAGCATTCAGACATCTTTTTGGAGATGATACATAGCTGACTAGTTCTATTTCCTAGGAGACCTTGGTACAACGTTATGGTCAGACCCATAGATTAGAGTGCATCCTTTTTGGGATGATAGGAGGTATTATTATGTCCGACCGTCAACAGAACGGTCTTTTGATGGGCTGGGCAACGATGGTAGCACGTCTGATGGTGAATCCTTCTGAGTTAGCCTGGGGTTAGTGTTTATTATCCCACATGTTCTCCAAGATGCACAAGGTAGTGTATCAGGAGAGCAAGTCTTTTGCTACTGGTGCTTTAGTTCTACATATCTAGGCATGGGAGCATATCCTAGTTTTGAGACTAGTATGCTAGTCACAGCAACAACCAAAGGAGCCCGTTATTTATATTTATGCTGGATATGTCATATAGGGTTGCATGGGCCATGTAGAGTACTAGAGATGATGCATTAATGACATGACATTTGTATGATGGAGGCCTTATGTAGATATTGAGCCTTGGCCTACTGCACGAGAGTAGTTTAGTTTCTTCTGCTAGAGTCATGTGTTGATTGGACGATCGTCCTCTATACTTGAGCAATTTATCATTACTAGGGTGTGGCGAGAGTATGGATGAGTGCAAGATGCACCTCAAGATTATGCCACTTATGCTCAAATAGCCCGTGAGCTCAGACTTGGATGGACCGCGAGGCTTTCTTATGCCTTGTGTTCATAGGAGTACAGTGGTATTATTGGTAGAGACTGGGAGTACAAACCACACATTGTTGATGCTGGAGTGACAGATGGCTTTATATCATGGCTTGTAGATCACCCTATCTACAGGTTCTTTGATCCCACATAGTTGATACCTTCCATGGAGGAGGCTATAGATGTTATTGGAGCTCTGATGAGACAAGGCCCGAGACCCACATAGATTCTGATTTTGCACCCCACACCTCCAAGGTCAAGAGTGATGGCTCCTATCCAGAGATCAGCAAGATAGATGAGGCCCCCTCATCCCACTAGTGCTACAGCAGATAGACCTATAGGTTCATAGAGATGGACTAGGGGAGAGGGTGGTACTTTAGGTAGTATGGGTACTGCTGAGGAGGTACTTGAAATTGAGAAAATTGTAGGTGGTGATTCTGATCCATTACAAGAGGATACTAGTTTTGATCTTGGTGCAGAGGTTAGACACCATAAGGTGTAGATAGAAGGTTCTACAGAGCAGCCTATTGTAGATACTGATATGCTGGCAGCCAATGCTGATCCTAGTGTACCACTCACTCCATAGGAGGTTGTGAGGAGACTCAGATTACAGGTCAGGGACTTGAAGGTTCACAGTGCTTGCTGGGAGGAGAGGTTTCTTGAGGCAGATAGATAGTGTGCTGAGCTTCATGGTGAAGTTCAGAGATTACAGGGAGAGGTTATTCACCAAACCTCACAATCTTCCTATTATGTTTTCCCATACTATGCTATTGTACCACTTTCTCAGAGAGTTCCTTCGTACTCTCAGTATATGCTAGCATCAGAGGGAGCGAGACAACCTAGAGCTGAGGTAGTGCCAGATGCACCACCACCACCTCCACTAGATGTAGAGGAGCATGCAGACAACTGATTTGTTATGATATATTCTGATATTTTTTCTCTTTTGATTGTTCATGTATACTATTCTGACATTTGATAGCTCATATGAGCTCATTCTTTTGTACACTGTGCCAGTAGTGCACCCCTGACTATTTCAAGTTTTATGATATATATATGAGATCAAGATTTTGGGTTGTGACTTCATGTGTACTTGTCATGTTTTGATTTATGATGATATCATGTGATGTAAATGCCAAGAGTAGAGTAGAATGTATGTATGGATTTATGCAATGTAATGATTTCTTTCAAATGTATGAATGTTATGCAAATGTAATTGATTATGAAAAAGATGTATGTATGGAGATGTATGTAATGCAATAGATGAAATGAATGATGATATGATATGCAACGATACACATGATATGTTTTGCAGGTATTGATGAAGGCAAGTACTCATTCTTATGTCAAAAAAGGATGTTTAAACTAGGATGGTGACTACTTGCATTTCTATGAGGAGACCTTCATATGAGATTCAGCTCTTCATTTTCAGTTTAAGTATAGTTTTTAGAAGAATTGTTGAAGATTTTTAAGCAATTTGTGAGATCACGCAATCATGCAAAGTGTAAAATGACATGCAACCTAAGACCTAGGACCTAGTCACTGATCATGTGTTAGTCATTTGTCATTATTGAGTTCTTAGGTAACTGGATAAATCAATACAATGCCCACTAGCTAGGAAACTATAGACATATGAATATCGATTTGTATGTGCAAGAATCGATACAATGCTCACTGGTCATGTAACCATGAACATATGAATATTGATTTTATTTTTGGAATGTTAGATTAGATAAAAGCACCAAGGCATAAATGCCAGGATGACCTGAATATCATGTCCATTTTAATATAGCAATTTGTATAAGCATCAAAACATAAACATCGTGATGACCAGAATACACCTTGCAAAACAAACACATCAAGCGGTTAAGAGATCCTTCTAAAAGTAGTGTGAATTACCCATAGCAACCCTTTATCATTCACATCCTTAGGTAAGATCCTCTTTCATAGTAGGAGTAAGAAATTTCTGAAAAAGACAATAGTTAGATCAAACTTCCTTGAATTTTTTGGGTATCAGTGGTCGAGGTATGCATGACCATCCAATACAAGATAGAGGCTCTTACAAACGGACACAATTTCAATCCAAAATTTCCAAAATTGTTAGATTTTCACATACAAGTAGAAGACAAAGAAAAGATTATTCCCCCAGTCATCACTCTCTAAATCCTATAAAGGACATCATCAAAGAGCTCAAAGGGACACAATATGCAAAAATCTCAATGCGAATCAGTAAGCATACAAGGAGATAAAAGCATGTAAAAGCATAGATTGTTTTCAGTTTTCAGTTTGATTGTGTTGTTGTAGATGCAAAATCCTTTTTGGAGAGGAGATGGATAGACAGAATCAGATGAAGCATTAAAGGACTCTGACTGGATATGAATCATCTAAGATGTACTAGAGGCCATAGGATATGACATTGATTGCCCCCAAGTGTTAACATTGATAGGATACAGATGCTTGAGATGATTGGGGTACAGACTGACTTTATTGAAAACAAGGATACATAAACAAACTGGGAAATACGTACAAACTAAAGCAAGACTGAAAGTTGCGAAAGACCAAGATTGTGCTGATAGATGGAGTATTTTGAAACAAGTGGCACTCGTTTGCCAGGTTTTCACCATCTTGGCAGAGATTTTATTTTTGCTACCAAGGTGCCTATTTCCAAGTTTCCACCAAGGCACTTTTCTCTTTCTCATTTTTTTGTATTTTTCATATTTCCAATTTTTTTTGTACTTTTGACATTTTTTGATTTTTTTTTTTTGTGAATCATCAAGGTGCCTATTGCTAGGTTTTCACCAAGATGTTCATTTTTCAGGACTTTTTCAAAATTTTATGATTTTTTCAGGACATTTTACCATATACCGAATGCCTTAGGCATAGAATTTCTTCAGATGGAGAATGTTGATTGGTTCTCAAAGTTGTTCTCCTTCAGTCGTTGAGAGTTGATAGGCTCCAGAGCCAAAAGTAGCAGTGATAACAAAAGGACCCAGCTAGTTGGGTTCAAACTTCCCCTTGCGCTCTCTATGTGATTAATTTTTAGGATTCTCTCTCAAGACTAGATCGCCAACCTGAAATTCTCTATGTCTGACTTTCTTGTTGTACCCTCTAGACATTCTTTTCTAATACACTCTGAGATGATCATACACTGCTTGTCTGTGCTCATCTAGTAGTTCAAGTTCTTGCAACCTAGATACTATGTAGTCATCATCAGCTACTAAACCATGCATTCTGATTCTTAGTGATGGGATTTCAACCTCAATAGGCAGTACTGCTTCAGACCCATAGACTAAAGGGAAAGGTGTAGCCCTAGTGGGCATTTTGATACTTGTTCTCTAGGCCCATAGGGATGGATTGATCATGAAATTCCATTCTCTTCTTGTCTTATTAACTATATGGTGCAAGATTTTCAATAGATTCTTGTTAGAAGCCTCTGCTTGTCCATTTCCTTGAGGATAGTAGATAGATGACCAGTGTTGTGTAATCTTGAATTTGGCACATAGATCATCTAAGTCTTTGTTCTTGAATTTTCCACCATTATCTGAGACTATAGAGTGTGGAATACCATATCTGCAAATGATGTAGTTCAAAATGAACATAGAAATTTGTTTACCAGTTGCTTGTGTCAAGGGGACTTCTACCCATTTTGTGAAATAATCTGTAGCTATGATTATATGGGTATGTCCATTAGAAGAATGAGGATTTATGGATCCTATAAGATCAAATGCCCATTGGTGAAAAGGCCATTGTGTAGTAAAGGGAATTAGATCTCTCCCTAGAGCATGAATTAAGTTACCATGTACTTGGCACTTTTGACAGTTCTTAGCAAACTTGATAGACTCTTTCTCCATTTTCGTCCAATAATACCTAGCCCTAATAAATTTTTGAGCTAGCGTTAAACCGTTTGAGTGTGACCCACAAATACCATCATGGACTTCCTCTAACACACGTTGAGACTCTTCCCATTCCAAACATCTATGTATCATACCATCTAGACCTCGTTTGTATAAATCATGACCACTGATAACATATCAGGAAGCATTTTGGATAAGGTATCTCTTTTCATAGTAGTTAAAGGTATCAGGAATGATTTGGTCTTTGAGATAGGAGAATAGGTTTTTTTATCGAGATGAATCATGACCTAAAACAGTGCAAATCATGCAGGTTTTAGGGGAATCATATGTAGGATAAGATAGTGCTTCCACTAGGAACTCATAGCGTAGCTCATGTTCAGGCTGCTATAATAAAGTAGATAGTGTTTCCATTGCATCGGCAGCCTTATTCTCTGTTCTAGGAATTTTCTCAAATGTGATAGATATAAAATACTTTTTTAGATCATCTACCATTCTCTTGTATGGGATGAGCTTTTCATCCTTCATTTGGTACACATCATTGACTTGATGGATAACCTGTTGTGAGTCTCCATGAATGTGTATCTCTGTCACTCTCCACTCAATTGCCATTTTCATGCCATTAAGAAGGGCTTCGTATTCAACAATATTGTTTGTACAAGGAAACTTGATTCTAAATGCTTTTGGGATTGAGTATCCTTGAGGAGTTATGAACAATATGCCTGCTCCAGATCCATTCTATGTATAGGGGCTGTCAAATAATAATTTCCATTCTCTAGAAGAAAGATTCATGATAGAGGAATCTGGGAATTCCATTTGCATTGGTGTGTCATCAAACAAAGGTGCATCTGCTAACTGATCAACAATAACTTGGCCTTTAATAGCTTTTCTTTCAATATATTCAATGTCAAATTAACTTAAGAGCATGACCCATTTAGCTAATCTACTCGTGAGGGCAGCTTTTCTTAGTAGGTACTTTAGTGGATCAATCTTAGCTACCAAATGTATGGTATGAGCCAACATATAATGTATCAATTTCTATGATGCAAAGATCACAGCTAGGCAAGCCTTTTCAATCATTGAATAGTTCTTCTCATATGCTACCAATGTTCTATTGATATAGTATATAGCTCTTTCCTTCTTGTTCTCATAATGTTGTGCAAGCAATGCTCCCAGTGATGTATCTGTAGTAGAGACATATAAGATCAAAGGCTTCCCTTGAATGGGAGGCATAAAGATAGGAGGATTTGATAGATATTTCTTGATATGATTAAAGTTATTTTAAATTTCTTCGCTCCATGCAAAAGTCACACCTTTATGTAATGTCTTTGTAAAAGGCTGTGATATGTCCGCTAGTTGAGATATGAAGCATCTGATAGATTGAACTTTCCCTTGCAATGCTCTCATTTGACTGATATTCTTCAATGGTTGCATCTCCATTATAGCCTTTACTTTAGCTAGATCAACTTCAATACCCTTCTTTGAAGCTATGTATCCTGAGAGTTTTCCAGAAGTGACACCAAAAGCACACTTCTTAGGATTTAGTCTGAGACTAAATTTTTCCATTTTGTCTAGTATCTTGCTCAAGTCATTTAGATGTTTAGCTCTAATCATAGATTTTTCTAAAGTATCATCAACATAATCCTCCATAGTTCTATGCATCATGTCATGAAAAATAGAAGTCATAGCTCTCTGATATGTAGCACCAGCATTCTTAAGACCAAATGGCATGACATTCCAATAGAAGGTACCCCATGCACATGTGAAAGTAGTTTTCTCTTGATCTTCTGGAGCAATTTTTATTTGATTATATCTAGAAAAACCATCCATTAAAGTATACATCTCAGAATCCGTAGTCATGTCCACTATCATATCAATGTTAGGTAGTGGAAAATCATCCTTAGGGCATGCTTTATTTACATCTCTGAAATCTATGCATACTCTTATAGATTTTCCTGGTTTCAAAATAGGTACAATATTAGAGATCCATTCAGCATAATCAATAACATGGATGAATCCGGCTTTCAATAGCTTCTCTAATTTAGCTTTTACAAAGAGTGAAACATTTGGATGCATCTTTCTCAATTTTTTCTTAACAGGTTTAACGTTTGGAGCTATAGATAAATGGTGCATTATAAGATCCAGATCCAACCCTGGCATATCTGAATATTTCCATGCAAAGTTGATCTTCTTTTCTATTAGGAATTTTGTAAATTTTTGCTTCTGTTCTTCTGATAAAGATTGTTCTACATGGATCAACTGTGGTTCTTCTACTATTCCCAAGTTGATAGATTGAGTGGGATCAATTAGAACTGGAGATCTATCCTATAAATGACTTAGGAGAACATCAAATATCTCATCCTTAGGCACCTCAGAGAGGTTTTCACCTTTAGATACATCCTTTATTTTTACTTTTTTAGGTTCTAAGACTGCCACAAAGTGGTTTTCACCCTTAGAACTCATTTTCTTTTTATTTTTATTCTTATTTTTTTGACTAAGATACTTGATGTCCAACTCCGTCATGCTAACGCTTGGTTCGCTGATGGAAGTCCCCATAGGCTCAACTGCATTGAGGTAGCAAGCAAGGGCATAGTCATTTGGAAAAGTATAGATACCTTGGTTCAAGTTTGTGGACGTTAGGTCAAGAAGGTCAGGGCATTGGATAGTCAAAGTGGTGAAAGATTGGGAAAGAGTATTTATGGATATGGATGTGTCATCATTGGTCCTAACCTGATGC